>PVIR01000060.1:0-319876 GCA_004026965.1 Petromus typicus | reverse complement strand
ACAATCCTCCTGCCTCTGCCTCCCGAGTGCTGGGATTACAGGCGTGAGCCACCACGCCCGGCACTGTGGTATGTGGTACTGGTTGCTGCTGGGTGTGGGTCTCCACACCCAGTATTGTTATGTGGTTACCGGGAAATCGAACCCGGGTCCTTGCGCTTGCGAGACAGGCGCCGGAACCACTGAGCTAACTCCCCGGCCCGAGTCTTTTAATTCTTGTATGTATATATGTAGCAGGACAATGGCCGGGTCAAATGGGACCTCCAATCCTAGCTTTTTGAGGAATCTCCAAACTGATCTCCACAGGGGTTGTACGAGTCTACAGTCCCACCAACAGTGGAGAAGGGTTCCTTCTTCTCCGCAGCCTCACCAACATGTTCCATTGCCTGAATCTGAAATGGCAGCTATTCTATGTGGAGTGAGATGAAATCTCAATGTTGTTTTCATCTGCATCTCTCAAATGACTAATGATGTTGAGCATTTCTTCATATCCTTCTTAGCTGCTTTTACTTCTTCCTCTGAAAAATATCTGTTCACTTCAGATGCCCATTTTTGAATTGGGTCATTAAATTTGGGTGGGCTGATTTTTTTGAGCTCTTTATATATTCTAGATAGTAGCCCTTTGTCTGAGGAACAGCTGGTAAAGATTTTTTCCCACATTGTTGGTTGCCTATTTGCACTGTTGGTGGTTTTCTTTGCTGTGCAGAAGCTTTTTAAAAGAATGAGGTCCCATTTATTGATTTCCTCAGCCAATTCCTGTGCTATAGAAGTTTTGTTCATGAAGTCTTTCCCTAAGCCAATGTCTTCAAGAGTTTTACCTAACCTGTTTTGCAGAAGGTTTAGAGCGTCTGTTTTAATATTTAGGTCTATTTTCCACTTTGATTTTACCTTGGTACACAGTGAAAGAGTTAGATCTAGTTTCAGTGTTTGGCAAGTTAAAGCCCAGTTTTTCCAGCACCATTTGTTAAAGAGGCTATCTTTCCTCCATTGAAAATTTTTGGCTCCTTTGTCAAAGATGAGGTGGTTCAGTGTATCTGGAGTAGTTTCTGGATCTTCTAGTCTACACCATTGATCCTCGGGTCTGTTACTTTGCCAGTGCTATGCAGCTTTTATCATGGTGGCTTTATAGTATAGTTTCAGGTTCGGAGTTGTAATACCCCCCACCATGTCCTTGTTGCTTAGAATTGCTTTAGCTATTCTAGGCTTTTGTGGTTCCCAGATGAAAGTTTGGATTTTTTTTCTCTAGATCTGTGAAATATGCTGTTGGGATTTCAATCGAGATTGCGTTGAATGTGTAGAGTAGTTTTGGGAGTAGAGCCATTTTGACAATATTGGTTCTTCCTACCCAAGAGCAAGGTATGTCTTTCCATTTTTTGATATCATCTTCATCTCCTTTTTCAGAGTGTTATAGTTTTCAGAGTAGAGGTCTTTCACCTCCTTTGTTAGATTGATTCCTAGGTATTTTATTTTTTGGGGTGCTATTGTGAAAGGGACTGATTCCCAATTTCTATCTCAGTGGGTCTACTGTTTGTGTATACGAAGGCTATTGAGTTTTGAACATTGACCTTGTAATCAGCTACATGGCTAAAATTGGCGATTAGGCCCAGCAGTTTTTTAATTGAGTTTTTAGGACCCTGTATATAGAGTATCATGTTGTCAGCAAATAATGACAATTTAACTTCTTCTTTTCCTATCTTTATTCCTTTTATTTCTTTCTGTTGCCTAATTGCTATGGCTAATATATCCAGGACTATATTGTACAGAAGTAGTGAGAGAGGACATCCTTGTCTTGTTCCTGGTTTTATGGGTGAAAGGTTTCAATTTTTGACCATTTAGTATTATACTGGCTGAAGGTTTCTCGTAGATAGCTTTTATTAGTTTGAGATAGAGACCATCTATTCCGATCTTTTGTAGAGTTTTGAACATAAATGGGTGTTGTGCTTTGTCAAACACTTTTTCTGCATCAATTGAGATGACCATATGATTTTTGTCCTTAAGCCTGTTAATATAGCGTATAACATTTATTGATTTACATAAGTTGAACCATCCTTGCATCCCTGGGATGAATCCAACTTGGTCAGGGTATATAATCTTTTTGATAATTCTCTGTATTCTGTTTGCCAGGATCTTATTGAGGATTTTTGCATCAATATTCATTAGAGATATTGGCCTGTAGTTCTCTTTTTTGGTTGGGTCTTTCTCTGCTTTTGGAATCATGGTAATGGTTGCTTCCAGGAATGAGTTTGATAGTAGTGCTTCTCTTTCAGTTTCATTGAAGAATTTCAGAAGTAGAGGCACTAACTCTTCTTTAAAAGTTTTATAGAATTCAGCAGTAAAACCGTCAGGTCCAGGGCTTTTCGTTGTTGGCAAGTTTTTAATTACATTTTCAATTTCACAGATTGTTATTGGGGTATTTAACATTTCTATGTCTTCTTTATTCCACTTTGGGAGTTCATATGTGTCAGAGACAGTGTCTTTTTAAATCACTAAATTTCTCACACTGGACTTGCCCTTGCAATACTTCTGCCCCAGCTTCCCACAGTACCTGGAGTAGAAGCATTCACCATCATTTCAAGTTTTTATTTTCTTCATCTACAATCCGCACATACTTTCTGTGTGCCAAAAAGATCCATAGAAAGCAGTGAACAAAATAGGCACGTTCCTTGGTTTTGTGGTGCTTATGGTCCAGTGGGAGAGGCACACACATTCAGCGTCCTGAGAAAACTTTTCTGATGAAGAACATGTGAGCTGAATTCTAACGGCTGAGCTGGCACTAATGAGGCAAGAATTAGCTGTTATGCTCTAGACCCAGAAATGGAGAACATTCTAGAAAAAGTTGTGGAACGGTCTTAAAATAGAAAGCAGCATTTCATATTCAAAGAAATAAAATATCAGTGTCAGGGGCCTATTGTGAGAGAGAGAAGAAAGAAAGGAGAGAGACACAGAGAGACACAGAGACAGGGAAATAAGAAAGAATACAATGGTAGCTGAGGGAAAATCTTGCAAGATTTTGTAAGTCACATTAGGAAACTGGAAAAAACTGCCACAGACTTCTAAACTGGCAATATGATGAGTTGGTTGATGTTATATTGGAACCCTTTTTTCTGTGGTTGGGAGGAAATAAAAGGAAAACAATAATCAGAATGTATTTTAGGGTGTAAGTTAATGGTCGACAAGGCAAGAATTATGACAATATGAATCATTAAGAACAGAGAAGCTTGTTTCCAAGATACTTAATGTTCAAAGCCAAAGGGATTTCTTTAAGAAATACATCTTAGAAGTAGTGGGGAGAAAGGTCAAGAATGATAAAAGGATTTTTGGTCTGGAATTTAATGAGAGATGACAACATACCTTGTTAGAGAAAACTGGAGTGGTCACCACTTGCTGACAGTGGATAATCATGAGCTGAACTTTGTGTAGGTTAAATACAAGGCAGTTGTGATAAATGGTTCAGGGAAGAGGTTGGTATTAACTTGAGAGTAATAAACATTTCAATGATTAATGAGTTAACTTGTGAGTGAGTTTTAAAAAAATAGCATTAAAAGGACCCATGATATGTCATGTAAAAGCAAGAGAAAGAGAGGAGAAAAATTTGACAAACACACCCACAGAAAAAATGGGAAAATCCGAGAAGGACAGATCAGATGTATTAGTAAAACTGGATGTAAAACATGATGTCACAGAGGCTGAGAACAGAGTGTGTGTATTAGACAATCTGGGCTTCTATAACAATACAGTAAACTGAGTGGCATATAAACAACAGAAATTCTTTCAAACCATTCCCTAGCTGGGTAGCCAAGAGTTCAGGAACTGACAGATTCAGTGTCTGATCAGAACCTGTTTCCTTGTTCATAAAGTTAGTCTTTTCACTGCACCTTCCCAGAACAGAGGAGTGAAGGAGCTCCCAGCCCGACTTTTGCAAAGGCACTGATCCCTGAGAACTTCTGAAGGCCCTCAGTGCCAAGGCCATCAGAGTGGGGATGAGATTTCAGTCTATCAGTTCGGGGGAGTTTTGAAGTCTATAGCAGTACATTTCAACAGTAGAGGAGGACTGCCACAGTATACTGTGGTGATTCTACTGTGTTAACAAACCACTCACGCTTTTTCACTTTGAGATGAGTTAATTCCCCCTCACGTGATCTAAAAATGGATGACCTTTGCAGAAATAAAGGTCCTTGAACTGGTACCAAGTTATAAGAAATTTCCAGTAAAATAACAAAAAATATTTAAGTAGAACAGTCTAGGGTTCCCAAATTCAGAAAGATATGTGGATATTCAATCTGGTAAAGACAGAGAGTTTTAGATTGAGCAAATAGGTTTCAAGTCCCTTTAACTTTGACAGTTGGAGGTAGATGACCTCACAGGGTGAGTCAGAAAGCTCCGTGGACAAGGTCCACACCACTGTGATGGCATTTCTGAGTGAAGATTCTTACGTTCCTATTATGTTTAGGTTTAGGTATTATTCTCCCCAAGGTACCTATAGAAAAAATAAATTCGCCTAAGAGGACTAAAAGGATTTTACTAGCTTGAAAGGCTGAATTTTTACATAAACTACTTTCATTCTGGTGGCTCATTCTGAGCATGAAGAGAAAAGAGGTGCATTCAATAAGGAAGCCCAAATTTGTCAATTACTATTTAATTAACATTCACCCTGGAATCACCATTTTGTCTTGCCCTACTCTCCTCACTATGTGCTGAAATATTTTCACTTATTCCCTACTTTGTCCCTCCAAGACATTAAGTCATTTGTTTTACTTTGCTTTGTTTTGTTTTGTTTTTGTTTTTTCTAGTATCCGGGATCAAATTCATGATCTTGCACTTGCAAGGCAGGCAGCAATGCCACTGAACTAAATCTCCATTTCTCCAAAAGGACATTAGCAATAGTTTCACATGAAATGGAAAGAAAAAATTCAAAATAAACATGAAAGAAGAAACTACAGAAGCAGAAATAAGTCTACCGTATAACACATGACCCTTATTGGAGGAGGGGGCTTGTGCCCCAAAGCACTGGGCATTGCACAGATGGTTCTGTCTTATCAGTAAACTCACTGTCAATTTCCTCTCTTCAAGGACTAATATAAAATATTGGCTCTCTACAGTTCATTCTCTTAGCTTTTTGATGGCATAATTCCATTTTCATAATTAGTCTTAATTGGTTTAAAGCTGCATTTCTGTATACATGTTCATTTGCGAAGAATACTCTGTTTGATACTTTTAGATTTTCAGAATTACTTCAGGTAATGAGCTTGTTTGATGCAATGTGACAGTGGTGAAAGATATTCTCTCTTTCCATTTCCTTAGCAGAGACCACTCTTTAGCTGACCACTCTGCCTGGCACTGGGAGCTGGCTCTGTGCTCTTTGGTACCCAGTATTGCTTGGACCTTTGAAAAGTCATTCACCAAATGCTTCACAAAGTACATGGATCTGTGCAATCAGGAGGTCTTCATTGCTCAGTTACAACTTCTGCATCCCTTGAGGCCATCTAGTGTCTAACAGATTTTGGTAAATATGTTGCAAAAGCAAGCACAACAAATAGATTTTAAATGTGCTATGTAATACATGAAAGATTACTCTTTGGAACATAGACTTTGAAATCTGGCTCTTTCTTATTGTGTTTCTCTGCCAGACATTTTGAACTAAGGATCTCAGTATTCCCACAATCTTATCAACAATTTACTTAAAACAACTTGCCCTTCAGTTCTCAGGGAAATGAGCCTAGAAATTTGTTTTGCCCTATGGAAAGAATTCAAGTGAGCAATATCCTGTTGAAAAGTGGGAACTAATGCCAATTAAGTGGAAAGAACCCTGAGAATGGCATTATGAAACAGCCCTTAAAACAGAATTAGAACTTGCTGACCAATTGTAGGTTGAGTGGTGGGAAGACAGCTACTGTCTCAAGGCAATAAAAACTGTTTTCCGTTTTATTACAGAGCAAAGGATAAGAAGCAAGAAAAGTTTTTGCAGCATTTGGCCTCAAACTATTAGGCTGGCTTTCAGTCCTACAAGAGCTGTTTGCTTTTAAACTCTAGTACACAGAATCAGGCTAGAAGAGTTGGAGAACAGCTTCTAAAGCCACCCATTCCAGATGAATACTTAGTGGGCTTTGTCACTTCAAAGAGCAGCAAAGAAAATTTCTCTTTTGAGGAGAGGGAAACTGACTTGGCTGCTGTTTTGTAAAGTGATTTTGAAGATAAGAACATGTGGCCTTGGAACAGGGCATTTTTTTCTATTTCATTAAAAATTTTAAAACTCTCAAAGGTCATTTGCTAATTTCTTCTCTGTAGCGCTTATCTCTATGACTCCCTGGGTAACAAAACTTTATAAATGTGAATCCCAGTATGTCCTTGCATACAACCTTTTCTAATTGACAGAGCAGCTGACTAAAGATAATTGAAAATTCTTGTGCTGCTGATTTGCTTGGTAAAAACAAATGACTTGATTGCCAACTCTGTTTCTTTCAAAAAAATTTCCTTTCTGCAGTTACCATATTAACTAAGGACAATTAAAATTTACTCTCAAAACACCAAGAGCTCTTTATAGCCAGTGGGTGGCCAGGTCCCACGTGGTAATGACCCTGGTCTTTCCAGTCTCCTAACTTCCATAGAAATCAGAGCAATCTAATAAATGCACTTCTGTGTATGTTTAAACTTGTCCAGGATAACTTTAAAAGTCAGAAAGAAGTAGTAACTACTCTATGCATTTGTGTTCTCAGTAGTTTAAATTGGAAGGAAATCACTGGAAACTCCTTTTTGTCTTGAATGAAGGACGTGTCTCTTGCAGGAGTTAAAATGGCTTTAGAGACAAGGTTAAGCCTCTTGAGAGAGAAAACTTCTGAAGGGAAGAACAGTGGTGCTCAGTCCTGGTGAGTCTGTTTGTGAGACTACTCAGGAAGAAGAACACGGCTTGTGAGTTTGGTGAGCAGGATTCCGTCAGCGCTGCTCCATCATGTCCACAAAATTCTGACCGAACAACCTCGCCGCTGCAGGCCTGTTTCCTAGTCTGTAAAAATGTCAGTCTTGGTATTCCTTCAGTTTTTAGCTTTAGGCTTCCAAGATGCTTAAAATGTACCCATTAAGATATTATTTTTAGAAGCATGATTACCTATTATAAGACTACTATATCTTCATCTTTGCTGTTTTTCTGCATTTACGATAAAGATTGTGTGGTTGCAAAGAAAGAACAGGGTCATGGAATAGCTTGGGTCTATATTTTAATGATGGTCATATTTCTTTTCTAATTTGAAAGTACTGTTGATTTGATATGTTGTTTCAGAATATTTACATTGAAGATTAGGTAGTTTTGCTCTAAGCTCATTATAATTATTCATATGAGTTAAGTAAATTTGCCTTTGGAGACATCATTTTTCTTTTTGATCATTAGACATACAAGTTTTCCTTTCCAATATGACATTTAGATATGATAATAAGCCAGAGAATCTTTCGATAAATGGCATTAGAAAATTATAGAGTACCTTTGAAACTGAAAAATGTTATACTAGTATTTCCCCCATGGATCCTTTCAGACAGTAATGCTTCCTAAGTAATGAATGAAAATGGCAGCATAAATCATTCTGATACAATGAACATAATATACCATATTGCTTTGTGTCCTTGAATTGTTTGTTATCTGAGGCAGATGAGACGCGGAAGTAAATCCGGCTCTTGCTTAGAGCTATTACACACGTAGTGTCACTTTACTCCCATGTGTAAATTGCAAGCATCAAACTGTGTCAATTACTTCAGACAACCAGAGTATCCCCTAGTTTATCTGATATGTATATATTTATGGCAAAAGCTGGCTCTGCATTGGCCAGAAACTATATGATTTAGACAGTCTTCATCACTGATGGAACATTTTGAATAATAGTAGTAGTAATGTCTTTGAAAAGAGGCAAAGACAACTCCTAGATGATGTATTTAAGACCACTTGCAATTTAAGGACTTGGGGAGTCTGACTCATTCAGCCTGTCCAGCATTTCCCATCAGTTTTTAAAGTTGAAGTTGAAGCGCGGTGTGCCTGGTATGCTGGTAACACTGACTTAGCGGCATGTGACGGCTCCAGGAGCATTTCTCCAATTCCCTGCTCATCAGATCAGTGGACAGGTTATTTCCATCTACGTTTCTCGATGAGCTGTTACTTTTCTCTCAAGTCTCTTTATTAAGTAAACAAATAATATGTTCTAGTCTGTTTATTAATTCTGCATCCCCTCGAAAAGGCTCTAAAACAGTTTTCACTACATGAACTTGACAATATTAGACCATTTTCAGTCTACTTTTATGCAATGTACAGGGCTCATTCTATTATTGTATAATTTTAGTTGTGAATTATATAGGGTATTTTAGAGTTAGACCACTATTGTCAGATACTGTGGTAAATTATGTAATTTGCAAATACTAATTTCCTTCTTGATGTGCCTGTTGAATTATTCATCTGTCTTATAATTTTAATAGTTTTGTAAATATTATGCCTTTGTGCAAATATTGATGAGCTTAATTTATATGCCTTACCCTTTTGCTGCTTTTTGTAAATATAGAAATATGACAGAGCTAGACATATATGCAGCAGGTTTTCACCCTCAGCTCTCTTGACATTTAGGACTGAAGAATTCTTTGTTGGAGGAGCTGTCTGCCAAATTGCAGGATGTTTCATATAATCACTGATTTCTACTCATGAGATTTCAACATTATATCATAATCCACCCTCAGACACAAGATGATAAAAAATATTTCCTTATTCATTTTAGGTTTTTTGAGACAGGGTCTTGCTTTGTAGTTCAGGCTGACTCTGAGTTTAGCCTCAAACTCACATCACAGCAATCCTCCTGCCTCTGTCTCCCGAGTGCTGGGATTACAGGCATGAGCCACCATGCCTGGCCCTGTGGTATGTGGTGCTGATTGCTGCTAGGCATGAGTCTCCATTCCCAGTATTGTATGTGGTTTCCAGGGGATTGAACCAGGCCCTTGTGCTTGAAAGACAGGCTCTGGAACCACTGAGCTAAATCCCCGGCCCCTATCAAAAATATTTCTAAGTGTTAACAGCACAGGCAGAGGAAAATGGGACAAAATCACTCACCATTAAGAACTACTGACATTAATGGGAGAAAAGTAAATATAAAATTATACAGCAAAACACAAATTACAATAAGTACAGATTTTTTTAAACAGTAAAAATGTGCCCTACTTTCTTACGGTTTCTTTTCAAGTAGAAAAGTGTAGGTGCACTTAAAGTATCATAATTGGCATCTAATAAGACTTTAAGTTCCATAAGGTCAGAGTTTTCCAAGCTCTATTTAATTCAAATGTTAGAATAAAATAAATTTTACAAAGTGATTTATGCACATTCAGTGAAGATTCATGGGTTATCATAATACTCCAGATTTACGAAAATTATATTTACTTCTTCAAGGAAATAGAATCTTAAATAAGAAGAGAGAATGACATTACTAGGAGAACCTAGTTCAACAGATGCTAAAACTTTGGTTTAAGATGTTAGACTTGGTTAAATTGTTGAAACTAATGAAACACTCATTCTTAGCTTGATCTTGCACAATGTTGACTGGCATTTTTTTTTTTTTTCTGAGACCCTGAACTCACTACTAAGGTAACCCAGGCTAGCCTTGAACTCACAGCAATCCTCCTGCCTCTGCCTCCCGAGTGTTGGGATCACAGGTGTAAACCACCACACCCAGTGTTGACTGGCATTTTTACACTGGATATTAAGTGACTGAAGTACCCTCAAATATAATTGCATTATGTACAATACAATGAGTTTTCTTTCTATCTATAGAACCCTTTGGTTATAATAATAAAACATAACATTGTAGTAAGACAGAAAACAAAAACAAATTTTAGATGAGATAAACATCTGTAATAGATGGTTAACATTACACTGGTAATATAAGTGTAGATTGTGAAATAGAATACACCACAAAAGAGAACAAATAGGGAAAACTTGCAGTGTTTTTAGGGCAGAAATTTTTAAATTTCACAACCACTACAAATAGCAGCATTTTTACATTATAAGCATTGCCAACATGGTTTCATAAACTATCAGAAGTAAAGGGCATAATATTATGCCCTTAAATTCTACCTTTGTGGCAATCACTAACAATGGTCTCTGCTGACACAAGGCTGTATTGTCATCTACTGTCCGTTGACATGACTACTTTCTCCCACACACTTCCAAGGCCTGCACACTGGTCAGTTCGACTTCTTGCTAATAGAGGAAAATGCAAGAAACAATTAGATACACAGTCACTGTGGTCCATGAGCTTTTGTCATGTGCATGTCCTCAGACCCAGAAAATGAACATTACATTATAGAGCAGGTCAGAATTTCAGAGCTGGGTTAGGAAAATATAGGATCTGAAGTTGTGTAAAAGACCTCAAAGAAGGATAATGAATGGCAGTCTTCTGGGACTATAAAACAGGTGACTACTTAAAACTATGGCTTACAAATGAGAGTTATGAAATTATTTAGTGGATTAAAACCAGCATATTCATTATTTCAGCATAATGATATATAGTACCGTTGTTTTGTAATGTTTTCCATACAGACACAATTTGGGGATGAGTATGATTTTTAAAGTTATTTCATCATATAGATGAATTAAAATAGTTGAAAACCATAACGAAGAATTCATATAACTGCTTGACTACTAATCCACTGCTATTATCCATTATAACTCAATTTCACTTAAAAATAGGTGGTTTGTATTGCATGTATTGAATAACTAGACTTAACTTTATGACTTAAAAGCACTCTTTCTTGTGTAACTACTTATCTTGACAATGTCTGCAGCTGGATCCATATGGGAGAGACCAAAAGAACGACAGTGATAAGACCACATTTTTTAGAACACCAGGAACATGTCTGTCTAGTGATGGGCTAGAAGGGCCATCGCCATGCTCACATCATTGTGAGGAACGCATTAACACATTTTTTAAAGATGTTAAATACACAACAGGCCAAGAAAATACAAAGGACGAGGATGCATTCTCTTCTCTTGAAAAGTTTGATATTTATTAAGAAATGCAGCAATTATATTGTTGGTTTTAGTGCTTTTAAATGAGAAGAATTATGGAATATTTTCTGAGAGCCAAAGTGGAAGATCTATATCAACCTAGGGTTTTAAATCAATTTTTAATCAAGATATTCCTTTTTATAAATAAAATGATAAGTATGCCTTGCAGAAAAAATAGCATTTTGTTCCCATATACTTTTACCTGTTTTACTTTTTCATCTGTACTATTTGATGGTCCCTTTAATACAGGTGCAGTTTCCTTAGGTCCTAGTGGACACATTTCTATATTTTGATGATCCTGAACCTTTGCTGTATTTCTAGAAGTATGACACTGGTCACACTGTACTTTTTGGTACACAAATACAACAGTGGCAAAAAAAAAAAAAAAAAAAAAAGAACAGCTTATCCCGCCACTAGGAACCAGTGTCAGATTTTTAGATGACCTCTTTAATAATGAGTGTTTTCATTTATGATCGCACATGATCTTGTCAGAATTTAAATGCTTAAATAATCCTACAATCCCCACAGATGCCTATGTGTTTATCTGTGTGTTCTTGGAGATATCTTGCCTATTTTCTATAAACACAGTATAATCTCTTACTTATGAATACTCTCAACAACCAGAAAACTCCAACACTATGCTCCTATTACTTTTGCTACAGTGGGTATTAAGAATAGAAAGGACCAAAAAAATCACCAAAAGCAAAATAAGTTCCTAAACCATAAGATGAGGAGGCCTTATTTGTGGTGAGCACTTCATTCTTTGAAAAATAATTCAGCCATACAACTTACAAAATTAGTACTTAAATTCTCAAAAAATAAAACAACCCAAATCTGAGGGAATCTGGAAAATTCAAATGGATTCTAGTAAAAACAGATATATAATTAATGAGATGGAGAACTGCATTTGAAAGCACTTTCTTGAATATTGACGTATGAAAATAATACAGTCCTATTCTAACAATTATGAATAGAACAGCAATTTCTAACCATAAAAGTGAGCTGTTGATCATTTGCCATGTGCTAAGTATGAATTACTTAATTTAATCCTGACAACTATTTTAAGAATATATTCAGTTCTTGTTATCTCTAATTTCACAAGTGAGAAAACTGATCAGACCCCCACATTATACAACTTGTAAATAGTAGAACTGACATTCACAATGGGCACCAGATATTATATACCAAAGCTCCTTTGTGTTTGATTAGATCTCTGACTATTTTTCATGCTATTTTAAGAGGATAAAATTAAAAGCTTATAATTCAAATTTCCAAGCAGAAAAGGTAGTATAATGAAACTTTTCTTTCATACACATCACTTACATTCAAAGAAGTTATCAACTTTTTCACACACTAATATTTAATTTTTTCAATATTTAAAATGAATCACTAACTCCATAGCATTTCTTCTGAATGAATTATTCCATGTGTCTCCTAAAAATAAAGACACCTTCCTACACAACACAATATCATTAGCATGTTTATCAAAGCAAGGATTCAATTTTTCCGCAATTTTCTCTTCAGTGGTTGATTTACTTCACTTTGGATCCAAAGAAAATTACATTCGTCTCGAAAATCACTTTCATCTCGCATTGGTTATGTTTTCTTAGCTATCCTTTAATCTAGAGAAGCTTTTCTCATAGCTCACTTGTCCTGCTATGGATCCACCAGTTAAGATGGTTTTCCTGTTTGATGACTTCATATCATCAATCTTGACTTTATGAATAGAACTTGACTATATGAATGCGTTTCTTTTCTTTTCTTTTTTCCTTTTTTGAAACAGGGTCTTGCTTTGTGGTTCAGGATGGCCCTGAGCTCAGCCTCAAACTCACATCACAATCCTCCTGCCTCTGCCTCCCAAGTGCTGGGATTACAGGCATGAGCCACCACGCCCGGCCCTGTGGTATGTGGTACTGGTTGCTGCTGGGTGTGGGTCTCCACACCCAGTATTGTTATATGGTTACCGGGGAATCAAACCCGGGTCCTTGCGCTTGCGAGACAGGCCCCGGAACCACTGAGCTAACTCCCCGGCCCCTATCATTAGATTTTTGAATTGATCATTATCCAACTCTGTCATTCTTTCATCATCTGTTAACTGGACTTCTCTTAAAATTTTTCCTCTCATCCCTGCAAGGTGGTATGAGTCTGATCCCAGCCCTTGAGAGGTTGAGGCAGAAAAATCACTCAAGTTTGAGGCCAGCATCAGCTACATAATGAGTTCAAGGCCAGCCTGAACTATTTAGTGAGAGCGTGTCTTTTTAAAAAAATAATAATAATACCAAAAAAAAAAAATCCCTCAACAACTAGAAACCTAATGGTAAATAATTGGTACCCTGCTTACTTCCTAGAGACAAATGAGATCTTTTATTATTATCTGTTTCATTTTGTATCATGAATTTGTAGATTTTTATATTTTTAATATGGTCATTTAGTTTGCCTATGGGAGCTTCCTCGACTGGTGCCAAGTGTCCTCTGGCACAATCCATTACTTGCCGAGACTTCTCTTACTGTGTGGGACAACACACAATACCCAAGTTCTTCATGTACATCTCTTCCTTATTTCTAAAAATCAGGCATTTCTCAATAAATTCTGGTTCCTTTTAGACAGACATGGTGCTAAATAAGTGCAGCCTTTGCTACTGTGATTCTTTGCTTCTGAGCCTTTTTAGTAGAGGAAATAAAGAATGACTTTTTAATGTTTCTTAAAATTCACAATTATGCTATGTCTAATCTAGCAGTCTTTCTGCTGTATTCTAAGAGAATAACATATTAAGGTAGAAAGGAAGATTGTAATTTCTTTAGAATAACTTTCTTTCATTTTTCTTTTTTGAGACAGGGTCTCACTATCTAGTTCAGGCTGGCTGTGGCCTTGAACTCATTGTATATCCCAGGATGGCCTCAAACTTGAGTAATACCCCTGACTCGGTCTCTTGAGTGTTGTGATTCCAGGTGTGTGTCACTATGCCTGGCATAGAATAACTTTCATACCAAACTTTTCTAGACTGATACTATCATTTCACATCAATTCTCATATCTGAAGTGGACTTCTGTTATTTCAGAAGAAAGTCAAGGATGAGAACTTGTCTTATGATAGCAATTAAACTGAAATAGTTTCCAGATACCAATAAATATCATAGTTATCTTAGAATTGGTGACTTCCTAAGATATGAAAGATTTACATAAGGACAGCTGCTCATTTGCATATTGGACTTAGCTTGCACTAGAACTTACTTTCTTGTCTAGGCCATACTACCGTGAGTGTATCTGATTTTGGAAGCTATGCAGGGTAGGGCCTGGTTAGTACTTGGATGGGAGAAATTAGTTTATTATTTAGGATTTAAAGAGCTCGAATCCTATGACTTTTAGAAAAGATACACATGCATTTTTGAACCCTCAGCATCTCTTCAGAGACTGTTCAGGTGAAGTCTTTGCAATATTCATGTCACCTGTGCTGACATTTATTTTTGTCTCTCAATTTTCATTTTGTTGTAATGAACTTCACAGTCTCTTCCCTCTGGTCTGCACTTTTTTCATGGACAGGAATTTTCAGCAGTTGAAAGTGATTGCAGTTGAATCCTGGGAAGGATCTACAAAGTGCTTCCATTTTCTCAAGCTTTTGCCAGACTTTCCATTTTGTAGAGGAAATTTTAAAGGAAAACTATGACATTGTAGAAATCATCATTTTTACTGTGAGGAAAGTGAAAAGAAGCTGTCTTTGCTTTCTCAGAATATACACTTAACTATTGAAATTTTACTTAACTCCTTATCTTTAACTAGGATCTTTATTTCAAAGGATTGAATAGATTCATTTTGAAGTAAGTCGTACTTATACCTTTATTTGGAAAATAATATCTAACAATATATTTACAGAGCAAGAATTAAGTCTTCTTTCCCAGAGGTAATAGCCAGTTTCCACTGTATCCCTTCAAATTCTAATATAATTAACTTGAATGTAAGTTGGAAATGGTTATTTAATTTTAACTTATAATTTGGAGAGAAGCAGAGTGTAAGTAATTAATTCTTTGGGTGAAGCTCCAAGTAAATTCAGTAAGGATACTATAAACCCAATGATGTGTTTTAAATTATTTTTCTCTTCCACATGTATATCTAAAACCTAAGTACACCAATATTGAGGAATTAAACATAAAATATGTTTATTATTAGTGCAACAGGTAACTTTTCTTTTTACAGATTGTTAGTATTATTATTTTATATAGTAACAAAATTCAAACAATACAATAAAATATAATGACAAAAACAAAAACACCTTCCACCTCTCACCACCAAATACCTCTTCACAGAAAGTATGTTTCTTTTAGTTAACAATATAATTTCCTGGTTTTAAAATATCAGATATTGATCCATAATATTTATTCAACCACAGTATGTATTTTTACCTATTGAAATTATGGAAACTCCTAGAAAAAAATCCCATCAACTTGGACCCCAAAAGGAGAGATTTTTGCCATTTCATTTTTTCTCTATAGTTTCCATGGAAACTAAATGACTATGATAATCAGAGGAGGGGAAAATGATGACTGCCATTCAAAGATAGAAATGATCACAGGACTAAATACTTAGGATTAAAAAGCACTTATAATCAATGGAATTAATTTTTGAACTTTTCTAGTAGTAAATAAAAAATGAAATTTCTATTTAGCATATAAGGTAAAAAAATAATAAGGATAATGTAGTTTTCTTAAATGTTTCTGCATATATGGTCTTGGTCTATGTCCTTAACAATATAAAGCTTAATAATGGAACAACATTTAATTAATGAAATTGAGCATAGAAAATAGAAAACAAATTTCAACTGAGCTTATTGGAGATATTAGAGCATAGGACAAAACTATACCTGGGTAGTGACATTCTTACCTTCAAAGTGAGATATACTGGCCTGAACCATAAATACCAAGGTAATAAAACAGAACCTTTCACTACCTGAGATAATTAGTGTGAAATAATTAGAGGGACTTCCTGAGAGTTTTCCCTACAGTGAAACTTGTATGAAGAATTACTGTGGGTTTCATCTACTTCAAATTAAACTTAAAAAGACTATCAATTTAACATGCCAGAGGTATTTTACCAAGATTAATGTTTAGACAGTTTTATGATGACAAAGAAATAACTCATACCATTTGGAGCATTGATATTTTTGACCGCACAACGTTTAGCGATGACGTAATAATATATGCAAAATATACCTAGTATCTAAATAACTCAAAGTGGAGCCTTTTTAATGCTTTTGCTCTTCATTTTTCCTTGATTCTTTTCTCTTTAGCTGAATTCTGTTCATAAGCTTTTAAAATTTATTTTGCCTGAAAGAAATCTAGCATTCAGATGAAGACATTGCTTTCTAATAAAGCTATCTGTTTTAGAAGTTCATCAGCTAAAGCTGTCTACAAAGAGTAGTCATGAGGTATTACCAGTCATTCTTGTCTCGTGATGCTCCTGTTAACATCATGACTGAGATCTTTTTCTTGTGTTGCAGAACTGAAGTTGTCTGGGGAACCAGTTCTCTTCTGCAATTCTCAGTCTTCTTTTCTCTTCTGCTCTGTAGATGCATCAGAACTTGATCAGTGTGTGCTGGGTTTTATAATATTACTGGAAGAATTCAATACATTAATATATCTTAAAAGTTTCGCATTCCCAACTTTTCAAAATTAAGTTAAATCTTTTTCACTATTTTTGATTTTGATAATCACTTAGAAATAATATACCCCTTGTCTAAGCCTGTTCTTATGGGCTAACTAATTTCAACATGTCTGAATGACTATCAGCTTTTAATTTTAAATAAATATATCTAGAATTAGAAGTTAAAATATTATGGATTAATTATAATGGAATTAACTAAAAACTGACAGTTACTTAGTTTGTCAGCAACATTGTATTTTAACAATAAGCACTGGGTTTATCCTGGGGAAAGGTTAGGCTTATATTTTTCGTGGCTCAAGTACAACCTGAAGATAAAGTAGAAATTGATTTAAATTGTGATAAAACAGTGATGTAGCACGTGAAAAGATGTTGTGATGATCCTGCCTTAATTACTTGAAACATGTTTTCCACAAATCTGTGATTCAAAACAGAAGTGTTATTCCCTGGGAAGTATTGGAAACATCTGGAGGAAAATAAGACACAAAATGGAGCAGGTTAGAGAGAAAATTAATTAAAACCTAAACTGGAAAAATAAGATTCCCCAGTTTGCACCATAGTCGTCTGAAAACCCATGTATTCCCCAACAAGGAAAAATATTCGTTTTGATTTGATGAAAGCAAGAGGTTTGCAAATTGTCTAAGGAGACTTGAGGCTGCATGTTAGCCACTAAATTAGATGTGGACTTGCTAATATGATACTGTACTGAAGCAGAAACAAGGCCGTAATATGAGGCATTTGTGAGCAGATGGATTCTGTTAAAAATAAGTGATAACAGGCATAAAATTTCCTTCTGTAAAAGACATTTAAAAACAATTTGTACAACTGAGTCCATGTTGTTCGGCTTTTGGGGCGAGGCAGAAACTCCGACCAGTAGGATGAGTGTGCAGAGTCACCACAAAGACTATGGGGAGCTTTTCAGAGCACACTTCCGCTTTTCTTGCAAGATACACAAAATTATATAGTAAACTGTAGGGGGCACAAACATACTGGTTGGGTCGTTTGCAGACAGGTTGATTTTGGCTGAGGAAGGAATCGTAATAAAGCAGGATGTACTGAACTCCAGCCCAGCCAAGCCTGGCTTTCGCCTTCAAGTCCATACTTCAAAAAGCTCTTTTAAGTAATTTATTACAACAGGATTATCTTAAATAAATTCATTATGGTTATATGATTGTTACATATATTCATTAAATAGCACAATATATCATATAATTTTTTCCCAGAGCATTAATGGAATCTCTAAGTACATATCTACAATAGATAGTAATTATTTTAGGCAATAAAAATAATAGCAGAAAAAGTAATAACAGATAGGATGGAAGTACTTGGTTTATACAATTATATCAGGGAAACACTTTCAAAAATCTCAGTTTTATAAATGAGGAAACAAGCAACTGGTAAGCAATTTCTGCTAGTTGCACAGTTAGCAAATGAAAATAGTCCAGTGTAAAGTTGTCCAGTGTAAACTTATTCATTGCAGAATATTATTCAGTTCATAAATCAAGAAATAAGACATTGCTTGTACTTCACCAACCAGAGCAGAAAGTTGATTTTTGTATGTTTAGTTCATTATCTCTGGATCCTTTATTAGGGTTGTAGGTCAAAATATTGGAAGACGGTTTGGAAAGTTTCTTTCAGATAGCATTTGTCTTATTTTGCCTTTTTACTATTGTTTTTGAAGGAGGGAATGGAGGAAAGATTAAATATTTACTGGCTTTTAAACTAATTACTCTTTTAGACCTTAGTAAGTTCCTTTGACAAATGGGAGATTGTGTATACAAATTTCATGTACACAAGTGGTATGTGATATTCTCAAAAGAGACTTAACCAAGACAAGTTATTAAATTATCAGTGGCATTTGTCTTTAAACATTTTTTGCCCTGTAAGTAGAATGCTAAGTTGAAGATAATAAGGTGCTTTCTTTTGTGGAGCTGTGGACATGAGGACTTGAGCGCAAAAGCACTGGCATAGAGGAGAAACTATCAACAAGCAGGGGCTGCGATGTTCATCCACAGTTCTTGCTCAATCAAGTGGAAAATGGACAGTGTCTCAGTCAGAGGGCAGCAGTAGGAAGCCAAAGACAGGTCTGGAGTCCTTCTTGCTTCTCTGCTGGCAAATTGGATCCTTCCTGAAGCGGGATTGTTTTGTGTTGTCTCTATTGTTAATTTAAGAGCAGTGCTGCTCTGCTTGCCCCAGTATATAGGGATTAAAATGATCTAATCATGACCACAGTCCCTTTCAGCTGAAGAGTTTGTATAAATCAATCTAGGCACATTACAAATGTGGTAAAATTATGTAAAAACCCTGCACTGAACATTTTATTTATCATTTCCCAAAGCCTTCACACTAAGTACTTTTTCTCAAGTGTTATATTTTTCTTTCCCAAAATCTCAAAATATAAAGTCATTTATAACTGTTGAAACTCCATGATGTTTTAAAAATAATTTCTAGGTTTTGTCTGGACATTCAGATTTTTAAAAAAGTATTTCCTAGTACAGTTAAGTAATTCATGTCACAGTTCTCAGAGTTCCAAACTGAACCCTGAGGATGCAGCAGAGTCGGACCCCTTCCCCCTTCCTTCTGAGGCACGCGCTCCACCCTAGCATGAGAGATGAGTTCTCGTTGGACTTGAATTGTAAACTGGACAAAAATATGTAAACATGTCAATTGAGGACAAAACTGTACAAAGGGATTCTACTGCTCATTGTTTCTAATGAAATAAACAGAAGTGAAACATTTACAGGAGGCAAATGCTGTACACTATGAAAATTACAAAAAAGGCTTCTCCTGAAATGCTGCCAAGTACAAGTCATAACCCTGAACTATAAGGGTCAGTATCCCTAAGGCACCGAGGTTCTGCTTCTGGCTGCTTTCTGCGCTCTGACATAGCTTATCCTTGTCAGTCCATCTGAAAACTGTGAGTTTTCCATTCCCAGAGTGGTCACCTGTGTCAGCACTGGCTCTTAGACTCACAGAAGCCTGGAGTTAGGGAAGCAGTCATCAAGTCAGGCTCTTTCATTTTACAAAAGAGGAGACTGTGTTGTTCTGGAAATGTGATCTTAGTCATTTTAACAGTAGATTTCCAGAAACTAAAGATATTAAGATGTTTTTGTTGCCACATTGATTGATGGAATCAAAACCAGTATGAATACTGCCAGTTAACAGGTGTTCTAAGATACTTCGCATACTTTTCCTGGTCACTAAGGTATGGTTCAGACCAGCGAAGTAGTTGGTTTACAATATGGGGCACAGATGAAACTCAGATTTTTCTTATTCATGAGGGGAACATGACTTACATTATTTCATTACTCATGTCAGTTAATCTTTGAATATGATTCGATTTACATAATCAACAGAAGAAAAACACAAAGTTGACATATTCACATAGTTTATTATATTTTTTCTAATGTCTTCGGGTGACTCAGCTACTTTATTGCTTTCCAGAGAGATACACATTTAAACACTGTGAACAGCTGTACTGTATAATTCTGAGACAATTTGAAAACCGCATTTCTTAAGGGTATAATTTCTTGACATAAATTGACACACAGTTTGATAAATATTTCTTCCTTGGAAAAGAAATTATTGGTTTGAGAATTTCGATGGTGGCTGATAGACATAGCTGTGAAATTTAGAACCCCAAAATAAAGCCAAAGAGATTATGTTTACAAAGACGTACACAGTGTAATTTAATGGAACTGAAAGGAAAAACAATAACATTGTAATGTCTGAGAATGAGTTTAAAAAGGAACAATGAGCAAATTGAACCAATAAATCTATAAAGCCTGGAGTGATTTTAAACAAGCAGTTATGATATAAGGATAACCTTAAGAAAGACAAAGTGGAATGTGGTTACCTGTGCCACACTTGATCCAATGAAACGGAAAGCAAGGTTGATACTATTCCTATGATGGTGTGAGTTACTGCAGACTGGGTGACTTCAAGTAGGAGACATTTGTTTTCTCCTGATTTGGGAGCTCAGAAGTCCTCTGTGTTATCAGTGGGCCCAGTCAAGTTATCGACAAGACCATACTCCCAAGGGCAATCCATCCATTGTGCTGGGGTCGCACTCTGTCACTTTACTCTTTCCCTCTATCTTTCAATCATCTCTGTGTATGTGAAACCTCACTCCATCTCCCTTTTGTAACAATACCTGAAATAACATGTAGGGTGCATGTGGAAAATCCACAAAAATTTCCCCATCACAATATCTTTAATTTGAATCATAACTGACAAGAATTTTTTCCAAATAAGATACATATTCCAAGGATTAAAACCTGATATCTTTCAGGAAGTGGATTTAACCTACTGGGGAGGAATTAGCATGTTAAATTAGCACAGAACAGCACAGTCATTTCTTCCTTTCACACTGCAAAGAATGCTATTCTCAAGATATCCAAAGTGATTTTAATAAGGAACCACTGAATTTTTGTAATATCTGTTATTTATTTTCTTTTGTTCCAACTCTATTCTGTTCCTACTGTTCCATTCCAATTTTGTTTAATCTCCAGGCTGAAGGTAGAGTGCAGCAATCTTATCCCATAAAATGTTCAAGAATCTTTCCCCTATCCAAACCTGCCATCTAGAACTAGACATCTCTTTAGTAGGTAACTTAGTATTTATTGTTGCCTGAGTTGTGTGTCTTTGAGTGAGGAGAGTGAAGATTCTCCTTGTCCTAGAGAGACAAGCACTAGAAATTGCTAGACTTCACATCTGAAAAACATCAACCCTATCTGCCAGTGTAAGATTACATCTGCTTCATATTTCAAACAGACCCTCTGCAGTGGTTTTTCCTGGGGTAAAAAATTCCAAAAGACCACTAAGCATACCCAGCATGACTCATATAGTTCCTGTGTTTGTTTTAGTTTCAGGGAAAAATCTAAAGGACTATATGACTATTTTCTCTTGATCTGATCTGCAGAAGTCTCCAGAGAAGGAGCCGGCCTTGCTGGGTACACATGCTGCCTCTTGGCCTGCATGCTACAGAGGAGCATTACAAAAACATGCACACATTCTCTAAGTCTTCAGCCTTTGAACTCTTGAAGCATCCTTTAAATTCGTGAATATATCTTTCCAGAGTACTTAGTTATAGCTGACACTTGATTCATGCCAAGCTTTGAGCTAAGCACTTTACTTTTATTCCATCAATGAATCTTTTGGGCTCTGTTACTACTATCATCATCGTAATCATGCTTACCATCCTGTCATGCTTACCATCATCATCATCATCATCATCATCATCATCATCATCATCATCATCATCTTCATCCTCGATGAAGGACCTGAGGCTCAGAGGGATTGATGAGGTTTGAAAGCGACTCTCTAGTCAGCAGCAGAGTCAGGATTTGGACCTAAATTGTTTATTTTCAGAACTCATCTCTTTAAACCCAACATACTATTTGTGATCTTGTTAAGGCTTTTGTACTAATCTAGAAAGATACATGAGTAACACTCAGTGAGAAAGTGTTTCCTGTTTATGCCTTGTTTATGTTTTGAATGAAAGGGAATTGAAAGGAAAAAGCCAGGATTCCCTTTTTGAAAATATGCTTCCCAGTCCTTGGTTTGCAATCAAATGGTGGGTTATAACACATATAAACTGCAGAATCTTAGATCACGTTGTAATTTAACAAAGAGCCCTCTTATGGAAGCAGTGCTATAGAGTGCTCTTCCCCCTTCACATTTGTCACATAAGTATGTTATGGGGAAATGTTTCACCATAAAGCCTGCACTATCACAGAGCTGCATATTTAGACAGCTGAGCTCATCTTTAAAGCAGCATTACAAAATCTGCCTTTGATAAACCAGCAAATCCACTACCACTCAGCACTAACACTGGGGCACTTAGACAACATTTGTTTTCTACTGGGAGTTTCAAATAACCCTGTGTCCATTAAGGGAAAGGAAATGGCAGAAAGATGATCTTTAAAGGCTAAGACAAGTTAAATGGTGAATTATTCCTGCCCTATAGGCAAATTTTTTTTCTATTTCAATCAGAAATACCAGCTGTATTTTCATGTCAATGGCTTGTTTTAATATTATTGTATAATTGATATGTTCTAAATAATGTATTAAACATATGTTTACATGTACCTTTGTCTTAGTAATTGCACAACTAAAGCAGAATCACAAAGTTCATGATAAATCTTGAGCCTCTCTTCCACACAGTAGTGTTTGAGTCTTTCATTATTTAGAAGTGTTTAAAAAGTTTACTTCTAGGTGTCTTTGTTTTCTTTTCACTTACACTTTTAACATTGTAGAAAATTTGCTTTAGAGAGAGAGGATGAATTCAGAATTTTCTAACTATATACTATGTAAGGACAATTTCTAATTAAATAAAAATTTTATTACAAAATAAATAAAGCCATTAACTAAATGAGGTATTGACCAAGAGTAGGATTCCAAAACTAGTTTAAAAAATGCTGTATGATGAACACTCAGGGCATGAAGCTTCAGCCAGCTACTGCAGCCCAGCAGAAGCCACAGGCAAGGTGAGGCCGAGGGAGAGGAGCTGTGTCTCAGTGAAACTTGATTTTTGCATAATTTTCAAGTATTACAAAATATTACTCTTTTTTAAAAAAAGTAAATTATTTAAAGGTGGAAAAATCTTTTCTCATATTTTTACCATCAAATTGTTTCTCCCCTACCCTCCTTTTTCCCTTTTCTTTTTGAACAATTTGTTCCTATTTCACAATATCTATTATGCATTTTAGAACTCATTTACACCATTAGTTTCTCATAGCAGAGAAATGATACAGTATATACACATCTGTGTCCTATTTATTTCATCATGAATTGGTACAAACTCTCCCTGTTGAATGTGATCATAATGTATATGTAAAATGTACCAATAAAATCAATTCAAAAATAAATACCTATTGTAGGGCCAGGTTAAAAGAAAAAGAGATAGAAAAATTATTCTGCATTCACTGGCCCTACAAAGCACAGACTCAGCCCAGGTTTGGCTTGAAAGTCGTAGTTTACTAATCTTTATTGAAAAATATTCTCTTTTAATATTAATACAATTTTTCCCCAGATAATTATAGAGGGAGAGAGGAAGGGACTAAGACGAGCACAGAACCTTTTCAAGAGCAAAAGACTAGTGTTTTTTCCAGAAATTATAATCACCTGGATCAGACTTCATCCAAAATTGAAAATGTGATTTTCTTCAAACCTGTTTCTCCCTACTCATCCCTGTATAGATAAGTAGTGGCACCTTCCTTTCCCTTTTTTTTACTCCTGCCTCCATGTATCAGCGGACATGACCCTCTGCGCACTATTTGTATCTTTCACCGAACACTGCTCACTTGGTTTCTTATTCCCCATCCTCTCTTTCCTAGACCCTTTCTTGCCAAAATGTCTTGAGTCGCTTCTTGCAAATCAGAAATGGGATGAAGTCATACACATTGGCTGCGATCATGGGCAAGTTAACTAAATGCTTTAAGACTCTATTTCCTCTCCTGTAAATAGAAAGAGTAATTATCCACGCTTCTGTGGTTTGATTCACAGATTAAATGACGAATGGTGCTAAGCATTTAGTCAGACGCCTATCGCACAGTGCGTAGTTAATGAATTAGCTTTTCTGCAGTGCAGTGACTGTCTTTGTGATCACTGTCACTTCCCTGGTTCAGAAGGACACAGTAAAATCAGAACAGCTCACCTCATAGGCTTGTCTCATCCACCTGCCTCTCCTCTACCTGATGCTCAGAGTGTGCGGTGTGTCTGCCGCTCTGTTTGGTCCCGCCTGCCCTCCTAGCCCTCAGATGTCACAGCTGTTCCCCAAACCTTCCTGCTGCCAGGTCCCAGCTTCACTGTTGTATGCTCACATGAGGCAACCCTGACCAATGATTGTAAATGTTTTTGCCAGTCAACTCATACCCCAGTCACAGAAGTCTGCTTGTTTCCTATACAATTCCCAGGGTGGAACTTGTTAGTGAAGCACTCATTTTCTACAATTTTAGGAGAGTATAAACTCCAGGAGAAAGACACAACCTGCCTCTTGCCCTACTCTGTGCAAAGAGTGGTCTTCTAAAACTGTGGGTTGAAGAAAATGAAAGTCAAACATCAGAGCTGTCTACCCATTCCATGTGAACTCATTATGAATTCACATACTCTTCCTGATCAGGCGGGAGTCCTGATCATTCTTCTGTCCATTTCTACAGCAAAATCCTACAGCTACTTTGAGTTAGTCCTATGCAAATTATAGAGAATCAAAAACTCTGCTTTGCTTTTAAAGAGTTTATCACTTAATTACATAACTTATCATTTAAGAATATAGGGCTAGGGATTTAGCTCAGTGGTTCCGGCCCCTGTCTTGGAAGCGCCAAGGACCTGGGTTCAGGTCCCCCCCCAACCACATACAATACTGGGCGTGGAGACTCACGCCCAGCAGCAATCAGTACCACATACCACAGTGCCAGGCATGGTGGCTTATGCCTGTAATCCCAGAACTCGGGAGGCAGAGGCAGGAGGATTGCTATGATATGAGTTTGAGGCTGAGCTCAGAGCCAGCCTGAACTACAAAGCAAGACCCTGTCTCAAAAAACCTAAAAACAAAAAAAGTTAATAATACATATACATATATATTGAGCAAGTCAGTACCTGTATTTTCTCAGATTCAAGTTTTAATTTCCCTTTCATTCAAGATAGTCATCATACACATTACTGTACTAAAAGCTGAAATTCTGTTTGGGTTTCTTTTTTCTTCTATTTCAGTTGGAAACTCTGTTTTGATTTATTTTTCCTTCCATATTTCTCTTTTAGGAAGAAAAAAATGTAATGTTGCCATAGTCAGTTACTAGAGGTTCTGCTTTTTGAAGCTTGCAGGTTTTCTTGGGGTTGATATACATATAACGTGTTCTGATTCACTTTATCTCTAGCCTGTGTTCCTCATAAGAATGCACGCTGGTTCCATATACACTGAAACGCCTTTGATCCAACTGGAATTCTCCTCACATGGGATGCTTAGCAAGCCCAGGAAATCCATCAACAGAAAAGATTTTCAAAACTGGTTTATTTTAAGAAAAACACACCTGTCTTCAAAGGGTTAAATGTCCATGATCTGAGCCTATCATTCCTCACATTCTTGTGTCCTCTGCTGCTCACAAAACCCACTCACACGTGTGTCATTACCAGTTATCCAAGGGTAGGTTATTTTTACATGTTCAAAGCTAACTTGGTTATTCCTTTGCACTTAGGCATGCTTAATTGTGCTTACATTTAGAAATTGCTACCACCCAGGTATAGTGGCAGGTCAAATCCCAACAGAGCCATGCAAATAGTGGCCTTCAAAAAACAGTGTCAGGAAATGGGAAATCAAGTGTCATAGCTATATGCCAATTTCATGTGAAGTTATATGCAATCTTCTATGTTTAGCATGTTCTAGGTGTCCACCATATATACTTGGATAGTATGTAGTTAGTTCAGAGATTCATAACTTTCTCTTGAATTATCTTCATTATGAATGAGGAGAACAGCAACTTAAACTTCTGAAATATGTATTTCAAAATAATAAAATATCCAGTAATTTGTTAGTGAGGAAATATGAAAATAATGAACTTTCCTCATTGGAAGATATAAATGCACTTGTATAATATTCCAGTAACTGATCTTTGGCCATTGTAGTCTTCTGGACAAAGTGTTTATGGCTCAAAACAGAAAAGAATATAAGAAAAGATTATAAGATTTATATTTCTAAAACTATAGGAATTAATTACCACTTACCTGAAAAGCACAGTGTAGTGTAACTCTAACATTTATACTAGGACTGTAACTAGTAATGTACTTCCTTCCATCACCACAGATTTTAACACCAGTGGAACTATTTTCCCTGATCCTTGATAAAAATGATAATTTTCAATAATGTGTGATTTCTGGTCTCATACCCTCCAGCTTTTCTATCTCTCCATCTGCAAGGTAGAAGTTTTGCAAGAGCAAAGAAGGAAGAAAGATATGGACAGAATTTACATGAAAATCCATGGATAGTTTTCTCTTCAGCAAAAGACTTTGCAGCTTATTCCAAGTTTTGGCTTTAAGTTTTATACACTTTAATTGTATTTTGGTATGAAACCAAGTTTCAATTTGGCTTCTGATAGAAATTGTCTTTCTTAAAGGCACTGTATCTTTTCCTATTAATAAAAATTCAAGTTTACATTCAGTAAAAGCACTGTAAGAAAACTGAGCAGGGATTTTGAAATATATGCAGAGTGATTTTGATTAGTAGCAAGTTGGACATCCTAGGAATGTTCAAGAACTCTGAGAAAACTTGTGCCAATGCACCTGCTGGCCGCCATGGACATGGATTTTCATGCACAAAGCAACAGGTGTTTAAACTTAAAGCAAGTAAGTTCAAAAAAAGACTAATAACTTAGCTTCTCTTGTGAGTAAGGCTCTATACAAGAAACAAAGAAATGAATCTCATGAAACTTAATCAATATTTAGTAGCTGTGTGAATTGAGTTAGCAACAAATATTTTGAGGATTAGCACACATACTCTCTGAGGCTATTTGGTAAGTAATACTTTATTTAAAAAAATGATTTTCCTGAAAACTTCATCCTTTCTATATAACACTAATTCTTCAATATATATAAAATGAGTACAAAAATTAACTTCATTCCTGTGTAGCTCCAGGTATGTCTTTATAACCAACATGAGGAAAGATCTGTGGGAATAATATAGCTCCAATGTGTTTATAAAATCATGGCTAGAGCAGTCTAGAGATATACCTAAGATGTCCCTTGTGGCTCACCAAAGAGCCAGGGCTGCTCTCCCCACGGGTCTTGGAGGAATTCAGGGAGGTGAAGAGCCCTGCCAGCCTCAAGCTGGCCGAGTAGCGGCAGCGCCATCGTTCTTCTTCCAGTAGTGGAGCATTTTGTGCTGGAGCTAAAGACTGAAGCAACTGCGGGCACAATGGAAGAGTGCGTTATTTGCGGAGTGGGACAAATCCTTCAGGTTTTTCAATGAATGGATTCTATGTCTATGTAAACATTCAGTGATTGCTTTATAAATATGTAATTGCTAAGTAACACTAACATAAATACATAGCAATTCCTTTTAAATATTTCCAGGACCAGGGATTTAGCTCAGTGGTTCTGGTGCCTGCCTTGCAAGTGCAAGGGCCCAGGTTCGATCCCAGGTAACCACATACAACAATGCCAGGTGTAGAAACTCACACCCACCAGCAATCAGTACCACATACCACAGTGCATGGTGGCTCATACCTGTAATCCCAGCACTTGGGAGGCAGAGACAGGAGGATTGCTGTGAGTTCAAGGCTGAGCTCAGGGCCAGCCTGAACTACAAAAGTGAGACCCTGTTTAAAAAAAAAAAAAAAAATAGAAAGAAAGAAAAATTTCCAAATGCCACACTATCCAGAAATTTTAAAGGAAAACACAAGCATACATTTAATACATTTATAAGAAACATAGTTATAGAAAATCAAATTTACATGTTTCAATATGCTTAGAACACCCAAAATATGGGATTAGCCTGCTTTTTTCAAAGTTTTATTGGCAAACAGGGCAATCCTCACTCACAGCTGCCCTCGAAGGTGCCAGACATTCTTCTACATGATTAAGATGCTGAAATGGGTGCCGTCCCTGCCCCAGGAATCCCTGCAAGGGAAAGGGGTGTAAAGACCCCAGCGTCCCACATCCTGACTCCCAGTAGTGTAACAATAGGGTAGAGGAGGTAACAGTCCTGCTTGGAAGGAGAGGAAGTAATCAGGTTCAGGTTGTGCCTTTGAGGATAAACCTCAGGGGCAGACCTCTCCTTTAGAACAAAATCATGGCTGCTTGAGGGAGACACACACAGAGAAGAGCACGTGCCAGGGAAATTCCCACGTGTGGATTGGAAAGCCATACAGTGGCCTCTAAAGTCTCACTGCCTTCCACTTACCTATAATCTGGAGATCGCATGCAAATTTACACCCATGTACACATGCACATGGGCACACACATGCATGAGTAACCCTCAAAATTTGGGAGAACTTTAGAGTATGTAAGCAAAGCACTTTATAGAGTGGCCAGCACACCGGAAGTACAATTCACATGAGAAATTATGTTTCTTTGCTGCATAAGAAGTAGCTGAAGCTACACAAAGAGAAGATTGAGGAATTCTAAGAAATCCTATGAGATTCAAGCATGAAATTTTAATAGAGAGACTGTGAAGAAAGACTGTAGACTATAAGTGGCCTTTGATGCCCTTCCAAAAGAGTTTGTACAAAGGGAACTTTTGGGCTCTGGGCAGTCAGCTCACACGACCTTGGTGTTACAAAGCTCATGCTAGAAGCAACAAGGAGACACTGTGGAGCAGGTGACAAATCATTTCTACCATGAAAATAATAGGATCACTTTTGTAATTTGTGAGCCATTTTGAATATTAGCCTTATTCATTATATATTTTAATACATACTTTTCAGTTTCTGCATTAATTTATTATACTCTTGTGTTAAGATAATAAAATTTTACTTGAAAATGAAAGTATCATGAGTCCACTTTTGAGAAATAGGTCATTCTAAATACAAAAGTTTACATGCAGCTGAGCATGGTAGCACAGCCCTGTAATCCCAGAACACAAAAGGCTAAAGCAGGGGGATACCTGTGAATCTGAGGCCAACCTGGGCTACATAGTGAGGCCAGCCTAAACGACACAGCAAGACCTTGTCTCAAAAACAAACAAAACAAACAAAAAGCACACTACGTTGAGATTGACTTTCCAGAAACACAACGTTTCTATAACTAAAAGAGAAAGGAAATTAAACCTCTTCCTTTTGTGCATATCAATTCAATGCACTTTCTTAAAATAACTCTACATTTTCTCTCCTTACCATAGGAAGATGACTGTATGCCTAGTGGTGATGGTCATAAGTTCATGTAATTTTCAAAAGACTATAATTTTCCTGTGAAAATTTTAGGTGATAAATTTTGTAGATAACGTTAAAATACAAAAGACAGGTGAAGAGATTGAAATAATATTTTAAAACAAAGATTTCTGTAACAATAGGGATAAGTAGGAGCATCATTTTAAAATTTTGATCCCATCCATATCACCGATAAAAAGTGTATGACAAGGACGCTGTTGAATAATTGTAGATCTCAGATGAAAGTGTAATGTAAGGTCTAATTGAGTATCTTCAGGGTGGATCATGCATGTCAAGAATACAAAATCGTGGGTCAACTTTGAGGCAAAGTTTGTACTTTTCCGCCCTCTAGTGGCACTTTGGAGAATTAGCCCATTCTCACAGTTCAAGCGGCAGACAAGGGCATGCTGTTGGTAGGAGGCAGAAGCAACTTGGAGCAGAGACTGAAGACCTTTGCTTTTGTTACTTCACCTACCTGCAGGCAGAAGAGAGCTAGCTGACTTTGGAGAGTCTCCAGAATCTTCCATGAATGCAAAGGATGGTTCTGTTGGTCATTCTGGAATATACTTTTCTTAGCCTTTTTTCTTTCTTGATTTTCATTTTATTTTTACCAGTAAATGTTTGTAGTAAATGATGAATGCATTCTTTGTGGGTAGCTGGTACATGTATATGACATATCTTGGGTTTATTTATTTATTTATTTATTTGAGACAGCGTCTTGCTTTGTAGTTCAGGCTGGCTCTGAGCTCAGCCTCAAACTCACCTCATAGCAATCCTCCTGCCTCTGCCTCCCGAGTGCTGGGATTACAGGCGTGAGCCACCACACCTGGCACTGTGGTATGCGTGAGTCTCCACACCCAGTATTGTATATGGTTAACCGGGGATCAAACCCTGGCCCTTGCGCTTGCAAGACAGGCGCCGGACCCACTGAACTAAATTCCCAGCCTACATCTTGGTTTTAAGTCCCCTTCTCTTCTCTCTTTCCCTCTCCCACTCCATCTCTGAGTCCTCTTCTCATAAATGGAAACTCGAATTTCCTTTGCATATGGCACTATGGTGGCTGGACACAGCTGACGCCCATTCCCACCCTGGGGAGTGGCTCTTCAGTCAATAGGCTCCTGGTTTTGGGGTCCTTTGAGGAAACCAGCGCATAGCTAATAGAATGCCAGAGAAATAAGGTCCCGTGGATTTTTGCAAGATTGTCAAGGAAATTGAACTAGTAGAGCAAGGAAGTTTGCTATAAATATTTTAACAAAATAATCATCTAACATACAAAACAAAAAATATTTGTTGATAAAAGTAAAGTTATCTTATTTTCTCATGTTTACCTTTCAGTATTAGTTTAACTTTCAAATGAGATATGGCTAATTAGAGTCAGCTGTGCAGAGCACCTTAGATAGATTTTTATTCCTTTTACAAATGTGGCTGAAATGAGATGTCTTTAATATCCCATTTCTTCTATGGCCCTTACAGAAAAGAAGCATTTGGTCTAATGTTAAGGCAGGTATCTTTTTCAGATCACTGTGCAAGCGTATTCTGAGAATGAAATAAATTGAAATGTCTCTAAAAATGCAAACTCATTTTATTTAAGATGAGAGCTACTTCCACATTTACATGACACTTGCAAAAGTCTTCAGCTTTTCCCATGGGATAGCTCCCTTCCCCTAAAAAGACAATTCCTCTTAACAAGGGAGTTCAGAAGCTGCCCTGGGAAATAGAAGGGGCTGGAGATTCTGTTTCATTCTTGGAGAGTACAGACCCTAAAAACTGCACCCTGTGTGCCATTCCACTTCCTGTCTTCCATGATGGGGATGCGGAGAAACAGCTGTGGTGTGGGAACTGTGTGGAGCCATTTTTCTCAAACCACAGGTCATGGAAGGGTGATCGTGGAGGCTCTCGTTCCGTCTTCCAAAATAGCAGCCCAGGCTCTTCTGACCTTCCCTCTTTCCACCTCTGGGTCCTGAGCCAACTGAGCAGTGAGTTGATCCTACTTCCTTTTGTGGTGTTTATTTTTAACTGGGCAGGAAGAAACACATATCCTGGGAGAGGCCAGCAATCTCTCCAGAGCCCTGCTGGGTTAAAATAATAATAATAATAATAAAACAAAGCAAGAAAAAATGTATCATATATGTATCTATATTAGCTGAGTTCTCTGGGTTAGGAGATTAGCATCAAGTGACTCTCCTAGTCTAGAAATTACAGAAAGACATATCCCTTTGATTTTTTCATTGTAATACAACTTATTCCCACCCTGATCTCACATGGTGTGCAGATACAGAGACATAGATTTAATTATTCAGTGTGATACACTAGAAATGATGAGCATTGTTAGCCTGTCATTGCAGTTGCTTCAATGTTAAAGCTTAAAGAACATGTGATGCTTTATAAATATGCTGCCCATTATATTGGATAGTAGAAAATGGACACAAGCACCAAGTGACTGGAGCCACCCGATGCCACTGCTCTCCGAGGACAGGGAGCCCAGCCTCTGCACTGCTAACAGCACAGAGGTCACTCTGAGAGACCCTGGAACCATGGCTGCGTTAGGAGCCCTTCTCCTCCGTCTTTTGCTCTGTAATTGCAGTTTAGATGGAGAATGGGACTGTTCTATGGACCCTCATCCCAGGGGCTTTTCTTAGGAAACTCATTGTTTAAAAAATAAGGCTCAAGTTGTTTTCATAGAAACTGGATAAGCTGGGAATTCTTAGCAGCTGGCACCCGTCAGAGCGGCTGCTCTTTCTGCAGGCCTGGAGGTCACATGCTAAGGAGAAATAGAGAATCCAATAATTTCTTGAACACAGAATGAAGAAAATAGTAGCAACAACAGGTAGAAAATTTAAATGTTTTTATTCCCCTATTTTTTTCATTTTTAAGTCTTATCAAGTTTGACCTAATTTCTTCTGATTAAACACAAAACTACTCAACTGAATGAACAGATGCAGGACAAGATTTTGAGCCACAGTGACTGCAGCCATATTCTCTTAACCTCAGTAGAAATTTTAATGTCCAATTGGATTTTATTTTATTTTTTTAATATTACACTCTTTACTCTTAAAAGTATTTTTTTAAAAAATAGATAATTACTCTAAATTCTGAATTTCAAAATAAAAGACACTAGAATTCTTTTTAAAAGGTGAATTTGCCTTTTGTTATCTTCTAAATATTCAATCTGTAAAAGTACGATTTCCAGTATTCCATAAAATGGATTTCTTTGTTCTGACTTCTTGTTAATTAATATTTTCAAGTTAAATCATTTAAAATTGAACTGTACTTTAGTACTAATAATTTTATCTTCCTTGAGAAAGACAAGAGATGTTATTTCTTGTCTCTGTGTTCAATAAAAGGAAAACTTAAATTACACACAGAAGGGAAATTATGGCACATCTATTTAAAAGTTAAACACAATTGGGAAAAAGGGAAAGAAAGAAAGAAGCAAATCCCCTGGGGGACCTCTCTGTACACAGGGTGAGACCACTCCAAGGAACTCACTTTGAAGCTCGGGTCATCACACATTTACACACCAAGATGGATAGTTTTTCAGCTTGGAGGTGTTAGCTTGCACCCTTGTGCAGCACATTTATAAGCTTCTGAGAATTAGCAAAGTCATGGGAACATAAAACAAATAAATTAACTGAAAAGAATGACAGTGATTTGGCCAATTAGAAAAAGTAATTATGTGTTTTGCTTTCCATTGCCAACTGCCTGAGTAAATGTTTAATAATTCTTTGAGTTGCAAATGCCTTGACAATCTAAAATAAGACTAAGCAATGCCAGTGAGGAAGGAAATAAATGTGAATAACAATCCTTGAACCTCTCTTTGTATATTAACTTATTATCTTCTCTAAATATGCTTTTCTCTAGAGTTGCTAACAAACTACTCTACTGTTTTTTTCCCACAATTTCCTAATGCATGTCATGGTGCCTCAGGTGACCTCTTAGCAAGAAAAAGGTGTGATGGAGAACCTCAATGCCCTGCACTGGCTTGAAGCCCAAGAAGTCAGACTCATTCTCTGCTTGCTAATTTTTGTTGATCACTCAGGTGAATTTTCCTGTACACACTGACCAACAGACACACTTACTTCTTACTTTCTTTGCTATAAAATTCTGCTATGCTATGAAATACATTTAAGATTATCCTACCAAAAGCAAACAAGGCCAAATATGTTACAAGAATTCAAATGTAAGCATTAGGAGAGAAACAAAGTAAGTACATGGGTTCTATTTATTTTTTTTAAACTAATTTAAAAGTTGGAAAATTATCTTTACATCGGACATCACAAATCACATATCTTTGTAAACAATTAAGCAAAATAAAATCAATTTCCTTGAAATCCTTTCCAATACACACAATAAGAAAAAAAAATCACAGTAGGCTCCCTTGACTGTAGAATGAAATAGAGAAATCTATGCCTAGCATGGCCTCCCAGTGATCCTCCAGGGTGCGGCCTCTGCAGGGGGACCACCCACTCCTGGACTGGACTTTTTCCTACATGATTTTCAGTTGCTCAGAAGGCAGGCCTTATTCACAAGCTGTTGCAGATTCCACTCTTGTTGCTTCTTGCATCTTGCTCACAAGTTTAATCTCTTTTGAGATGTTGTCTCTTAAATAGGTCATTTTCTATTGCTGAGAGAATGTTTCAGGAAACAAGGGTTGATCAAGCAGAATTAGGCTGTTTTCATGTTGGTCTTAGTTATTATGATCACAAAAAATCCACCTGAGTGCAAGACAGTAACCCCATAGTACTGAAATTCCTACAATTCATTCTTGGCTAATCCTCTGGGAAATGCTTCCTGAAGCAGAAGTGGGCGCAAACTCAGGGAATGCTGCAGTGCCTCACAAATGGCTGTGGGGGCAATGATTTATCTTTAAATACTGATTTCACAGCTGCCTGAAGATGAGCTCTTCAGAGGGAAAGGAGGGATAGAACGATGCTAGCGTGTTGGTTACATAACATGCAGCTTCTTTAATTAGCAGTTTGTAGAGACATGAAGGCACTTGGCTCTCCTCATCAGGGCCACTGCTTCCTTTTGTGGTGAGAGAGACCTTCTGAGCATTGTTCCCTAATGACTTCTTGTAAATGTTGCCTAGAGTCTAGATGAACTATATCCAGGGAGCCATTATCTCCTCTAAGATATATATAGTGGCCCCAATGAGAATGTTCTGCACATTGTAAGGATCGTCAAAGAGGCCAACAGGGCTGTCATGTGATCTAGAAGCCCAAGGGTAGTAGATCAGGTGGAAATGGGATGTGGGTCCTGGGTAGACAGTGGTATGGATTTGTAATTTTATTGTACGAAAACCATTAAAAATTCAAGAAGTAGGGAACTCTCATGAGCTTAGTAGTGATGTGAGAGAGTCACTTTGTGTGTAGGACAAAGTGGAACCTTTCTATCACGGAAGCAGACAGATCAGTGAAGTGGTTCATGCAGCCATCTGGGTCACAGCTGAAGTAGTTTGGGACAGGGTGATAGCGGTGCAGGAAAGGAGAAATAATTGGTTGAAAGTAGGAGAGAGGAGAGGGCTGCATCTGATGATGAACAAAGAAACTAAAAGCAGAGGAATGTGGAAAGGTTGATGTTTGGGCCTGAGACCAGGAATAAGTATGAAGAGGAAGATGAAGAAAAGTTGCGGATGGAGCTGTGGAGAGTGGGCTGCCAGGGCGGGTGGCACCGGCTGAGGGAGGGACCCAGAGGTGAGTGTGGGAAGATGTAGAAATAATCTGCAACAGTCTAGGATGATAAACAGGGCGTTTCTTCCTAATATTACCTACAAACTATTGGTTGACCATTTTTTGCAAATTAATTTCTGTGTTGTCCTTAGAGATGGATTTTAAACTTGAGAGATGCTAAAATTGTCAGCAGGAAATCAGCTCTAACTTAAAGGCTGCGGAGGAGAGTCAGTCATCCTTCAGCCTGAGGAAGAGTAGCACCTTGCTCACAACTTTCATCTCTTTTGAGCCTTTACCTATCTTCTGCATGTGACTAAAATGTACTTTCATTTCAGTGTGTTGAATGAACAGTCATAAATAATACTGGATAAGGGATCCTGTTAGTCCTTTTTTATTTTATTTTATTTTATTTATTTTTGATGATTCTGGGTACTGAACTTGTTACTGGCCACTTAGGTCCATATCTTGAGGTTCATTTGATCACTGCTGACTAAATCAAAGGAAGCCATTTATCTTGGTAAAAAAAGGAATATGATTTATTAAAAAATTTTTCCTAAGAGATAATGGAGGGCATTTGTCCCAAATCACCATCTCACAGTACAGAGGTGTGTTAGGTTCTTTTACAGCAAGATGGGGAATATCATGAAGGAATAGACATGTTCAGGATTGCTTCATTCCTCCCTGAACCCAGACCTCTTTCTCCCCTCCCTGGAAAACAGCCCTGCCCATGACCTCCTGCTTCCAGCATCTGCATATTCTGCCCTTCTGGTGAGCTGAGCAGAGGGAAGGCTAGCAGTTTACACCCTAGTCCTGAGTAAGTTTGGAGAAGCTCCTTGTCTCCAAAGGCAACAACATTACTATTTAAAGTTCCATTTATTCCTACTGGTTACAATCTAGAGCCTTTATACTAAGCTATATAACCAGCATCACCAGCTCTGTGTGTGTGTGTGTGTGTGTGTGTGTGTGTGTGTGTGTGTGAGAGAGAGAGAGAGAGAGAAAGAGAGAGAGAGAGAGAGAGAAGAGATGGCTAAATTACAAAATTGCCCAGGCTAGGCCCAGTCTTGGGATCTTTCTGCCTCAGCCTCCTAGAGAGCTGAGATTACAGGCACATATCGCTATACCTGCCTCCTGTTACTCTTTAACAAAAAACACTTGAAGTCAGTTGTTAAGCAAATTTCCTAAAATACGGACACTAACTTACTTAAGTTAACTTCCTTGTCATTCTGTCATAACTGGTTTTTTCTCACACTATCTCAGGAAGGAGGACACATAAATCCTCTTCAAGTCATTCATCTACACCAACACATAGCCCTACACTGCCTTGGTACTGAGTCTTAGAAAGAGAACTGGAGATGGAGGAGGCGCCACTGGAAGAACACTGCATTACAGTGCTCATTTGTAGTGAATGTATTTGTGGGATTATCTCAGGAAGTTTGTATTGCATTTATTAAATAATTTTGAAAACAAACAAAAACCAGCTCATATACTGACAAGTAAATGAATTTAATGACTAAAATAAAAATAAATTTCCAAAAGGCATTAGCAGCAGGCTCATTTATATCTGACAGACTACTAGAGCCAAAGTGGTAGAAGAGAGGAATACAAAATGGGATTGGTGTCCTTAAAGTACCTGTGGTGGCCCAGGCCATCATCCCAGTGCTGTGGAAGGCTGAGGCAAGAATATCATAGTCTATACTCAGTTTCTGCAGTTTAGGAACTAAGGGAGCCTCTTCCTGAAAAAAACAACAGAAAAATTAAAAGAATCAATAACACTAATCATAGATTGAAATTCCAAGCAAAGAATATACTTAGGGTCTAGTAAGTGGTGAAAACATATGGTGGCAGAGGAGATTCACAGGGGAACTTGTTCTGGGTTCTTGTCATGCTGACAGAGTGGCCAAGACATACTCACTGTATGCAGTGAGGTGTAGTTTTACTGAAAATGAAAAAGAGGTGCTCTCTACAGGGCAAGAGTGGGCCAGTGAAAAGGCTCATACTGCTCCTGTGAATAAAGAGAAATGGGTCTTTAGTTTCCAGAATACTCTATTTGCCTCGACACCATGCAGGTATGGAATTGGAACAACTGTTCTATCATTTACTCACTTAGTCTCGCACAGTTGTAAATGAAGATGAGAAATAATCTTTAGTCACATGCTTATGTAAATGAAAGATTGGGAATAAGCCCTTCTGATTGGTCCTTCAAACAATGCCAGATTCAAATGAAGGATTGAGAATACTGATTTCTGATTGGTTGGTCCTGTATCCAGCCTTCAGAAGCTCTAAGCCTGGAGTTATTTTGGGTCCTGTGTTATGTATACATCTTCTTTTGAGGAAACATCTCATTTAACCTGTTACTGGAGAATTCTATGACCTTTGACACATCCTGCCTGGTGGGTTGCTTGATTTGCTCCAGCCCTATCCTCTTGTTCAATGAAGGATAAGAAGAATGCAGAGACACAAGGCAATCTACAGAGGACAGTTTAATCACAAGAGCACATGTAGGAGTTAGCAAGGTGCAGTTGGGCAGAAAGAGGGAGAACACTCGGTGGTGTGTGAATGGGGCAACATAAAGGATTTGGTTCAGAAAGGTGTGTGATTAACTCAGCAGCAATGGATTTATGTTTCTTTCAGATCATATCCACTCAGTCTAATGTATTTCTAGTTGTATATATTTTTTTGTTTGGCAAAAATAATGAATTCTGGGCTTCATTTCTTACATGCTAAATTTGAGTCTTGATTATCCTTTTTTAAAAAATATTCTCAAGTGATTGATATATATATATATGTATATTTGCCTCCAAGCTGACCCACAATGCATCTGTTCATCTTATATTCCTGCTCATAGGTGCTACCACCCAGGTGACTGACAGAACACTGTAAAAGTGATTGTGCTTGATTTCTGGGGCTGAGTTATAATTATAAAGGTTTTTTCATAGTTACTTTCTTGTTGCTGAGACAAAATACCTGACTTTCCAAGTAAAAGGAGATGTTTATTTTAGTTCATAGTCTGTGGAGGTTTACAGTCCATTCTTGGTTGACTCCAAGGCTGGTGGCATGAGAGTGGGTCACAGCAGAGAAGAAAAGGCTAATAGTGTGGCAAGCAAGAAGCAGGGCGAGTCATCAAGGGAGGGAGAGAAAAACATAGACCTTCCCAGGCCATGTCCACAGTTATCTACCTTTTCCCACCAGGCTTTGCTTCCCAACATCACATGCAAGTCTAAACTCATTAAAGTTTCTAGTATCACACACTCATAATCCAGTCGCTTCCCCAAAGCCCCATCTATGAAGGTATAAAGCTCTGAGTGAACATCAAGATATAAGGAGTAACCAACATTGTGGCCTGTAGTTTGCACCCCTAGATTGCTTGCTTTTTTTGGATGGGCATGCCAAACACCCTGTCATGACCGCATGTAGGAAATAATGGAGATACTCACATGGAGACACCTAGTGTGAGTTTGGCTGGTGGGTGAGACAGTCACGCTGGAATTGAGTCCTCAGTCCTTCAGAAGAGGGCAGTCCCCAGTGACATTGTGATGAAAGGGCCCCCAATAGAATGGCTAGGATAAGTTACTTCCAAATTTGTGACTCTCAGAAACTCTAATATAATATTCATTGTTGTTTTAAAGCAATGCATTTTGGAATAATTGATGTGGCAGTGCAACAATGATATATCACTTCTATTAAAATCTGACATAATAAGCATGCAGAATAAATATGCTATGTAAATTTTATTTTAAAATTAATTCAACACATTTTTATTTTGTCTTCCTGTTAAATATTAAACTTAAGGTTATTTTCATATCACCATATTTCAGCATACTTTATTTTCTGCACATAAAACTATAGAAACTTTATTCCTATTTATTTAAAAAAAAACCTCAAATATGAGTTCAGAGTTAAATTCCATTAATTTTTACATAACACTGTCCAACTATTCACATCAATGTCCCTAACTCAGTGAGAAATTAAATCAGGAAATGGCTAATATAAAATCAAATACTTTTACTCCATTCTCATACAGAAAACATAACAACTGATCTAAAATGAGGTCTTTTAAGAGTCAACAAATATTTAGGATTATTGTAGGTTACACATTGATAAATATCATAGTAAATGCAAATTGGAGAAATAGTTTCTGCCATGTGTTAAGGTTCAGAATCTTACAATTGTTCCTCGTGTTTTTCTTTCATCCACCTCTGCCCATCTCAGAAAATCATGTTGACTCTTGTTTCGATATATATCCCAAACCACTTTATCATCACACTCCAAACCGCACTGCCCGAGGTACTGCTGGGCCTTCTGGCTCATCTCTCTCTGCTTTCTGTCTTTGCCACTCTGTTGTATAGTCACTATCCTCCCACAAGCTGTTTAATACATACAGTTCAAAACCAGACTCCTCCGAACCTTCCCCCTCCTTGACTTTTCCTTTTGAGAATAAAAGTCAAGCCCTTCTACCATTCTCCAAGACGGTAGGCAGTTTTCACCCCTTCCCTCTCCGTTCCCGCAATCTCATTTCCTTTCTTCCTGTGTTCACTCTCCCCACCATGGCAATATACTTGTTGATACAACACACACCAGAGAGACTCTTCTCCGGCGCAGCTGCCTGTGTGTTTAGGTGCTCAGAATGCTCCGACTCTGAAGTCTGTGCGGTTTACTCCATGTCCTCGCTGGGTCGGTCTCAGACCTCCCCAACTGTGACTGCGGCCCTCGCCCAGCATCTCACTTCCTGGTCTTTCTTCAGTTAACTCACCACGGTTTAACCTACTGTATTCTGTTTCTTTTTCTCTTCCATCAATATATGTCATAAGAAGATTGAATATTTTCCTTTATTTTAGCCACTGTTGTAGCCTTAGCCAACGTCTATCATAGTGCCTTATATTTATTGATAATTACGTAAAGTAGTTAATAAGATCATAGAAATAACCTGATTCTGTTAAAAATAAATACAATTCTATTTTGACCATACAAAACACATTATTTACAGTGTTCAAAATAAATTCAAAAGTGTACATTTCACCTTCTCTTAGTTGTCCAAGTTAATTGTCGTATTTTCTATCAAACGATTTTTTTGTTTTTGCTTTTTTGCAAAACTGACATGAAAATCAGTCTCAAGACAATCACACTGCTAAATGCCACCTAGATTACAGGAAGCAGAGTTTGTCTTCATTGTGTGAGTTTTCTGTAATTAACCTGGTGTCACTCTCAAGATGATTGATTTTCATTATAAATCACAAAGGGTAGAGGTGTTGTCTTATTGACTCTAAAAATGTACTTTGTTGTTTTGGGTCAATTGAAATATTATTTCAGCTTTGAAAAATAATGAATGAAAAATATATTTCACATATATTAGGTCAAACTGGCCCATGCATTCCTGAGAGGTTTGAGACATTTGCAGAGCTGGCTGAGTTCTCAGTTATAGGATGCCCACCCAAGATCATCTCATTTCAGAATCTTCAGAGTAGAAAGTTCTTATATTCCTTTAGCACTACTTGGTATTTTATGTGCGTGATATAGGTATAAGGTAAAATGCATTGAAAAATATTATCAAATTATCATGAATTATGTCAATGAGGTGGTCATAGCTATCAAGTTAATTTAAGATTAATTTTTAAATGTTTTGGAAACTGCACATAAATTCAACTATTAGGAAATTCCATGGAATCTAGTAGTGAAACTAAGCAAATGTAAAGTCCCAAATTATAATAGATCTTATATTCTGTCAATGCCACATATCAATTAGAATAAAGGTGAAGTTGGAACATTGTTGCACTCAGAGAAGCAGCTTATTAAGATGGAGATTTCCCTTTGCCTTTTATTTTGACTAGTGAGTTATCAGAACCATAGAAAGACAGTATATAAACACAATATGGATAAGAGCTATTTCTAAGCTATCATCTCATAATTTTGTAAGGTTTCTCACAAGAAAACTTGATAAATAAATGTTTCTCATCTTGTTATGGACTTAAGGATAATATACAATGTCTTTTTTATATGTTATTTTAATATAGAATAAAATGTATTATAAATAAGACGAGTTGCACAAGAAAGAACTCAGTGCATTTAGCAAAATCTAAAGATGACTGATATAAATAGTTTCTGTAGATAGTATAAAAACTAGTGATGCGATGACAGATTGACAATAACAAAGTTTCCACTTTCTACTGTCGGGTGAATTAATGCTGAATATGTGCTCAGTTGTACTTTTATTTTTTCTCTATGGGTAATAAGTGGGAAATTGTTTTTGTAAGCAATGAAGCAATGATAATTTCCATGTTACTTCTTAACTTTATTTTTCTAATTTCGGATCTTCCCCTTCCAGAGGAAATTAGTGATGCCATAGCTTAATGTCTGTTTTAGCTGCAAAACTCAAATGCTCGCTTTCTGTTAGAAAATCTAAATCAGGTAGGATACAATTTTTCATGATTTGGAATTCTTTAAAGGCAAGTAAATTTGAAATTCGAGTTTGGATAGAGTAAGCTGTAATCATGATCCCAGCAATGTTTTTCTGAACAAGAAGAAAACCTTTCTTTTCTATTGCAATTGTCTACGCAGCTGTAGCTCTCAATTGCATCACTGCCATAATCATTGCAGCCTCATTTCCATTAATTTCATTTCCAAAAATCCCCAAATAATTTTTATTTGATGCTGACTTAGATTTTCAATAGAAAGACAAAGCGCAGATTGAAGAATTAGCAGCTAAAGGAGGAATCTAAGCCACTGTGTTGCTGATTTCAGAAGGAATCTGGTCTGGAAAGAGAGGACCTGAAGGGAAGGAGAAGGGATTTTGTTCTTAAACTCTTGGGGAAAATTCTTGATTCAGAAAATCTGCTTTTTCCATTTGTCCCAGCCAATGAAACACCTTTCTAAAATGATGATGTGAAGTCTGAGATTTAGGTCTATATTAATGCTTCTTCCATAATGACTCTTACTATTGTTCTCTAGATTTTTTGTCCCAGTTTTCCCTGAGCAAAGATCTGCTCCTCTTTACTATGAGACATTATGTACAAATAAGCTCTCTGCTGTGGGGAAGGAGCGCCTTTGCAGAATGATGATAAGCAGACTGTAGGCACAGTGCAAGGGCGTGCCTGACACGTCCTAGCCTGCTCTTTGTGTCACTGTTTCTAGAGGACCATGGTTCCAAGTTAGAAGCTGTGCAATACAGACCAGGCTCTTTGGTCAGCATCACTGGGTGGGGATGGGTGGTTGACAGTGTGTGCTAGGATATACACAAGTAATATTTCCAGTAAGTGGATTCCAAAGCCCTACCATGGTGGTTTCATCACAAAAACATTATTTATGTGTATTTTTCCACTGACATAGAACATCTCTGTGTAATATGAATTGTATAATTTATTTACAGTATAGCTAATAAACTTGGGGACATGATGAAATGTTGCAAATATGCTTCAAAGGATTCTAAGAATGAAAATATCCTTTGCATTATTTTTAGTCTGTTGCCGTTTCTCAGTAAAAATGGTAAAGAAGGAATTTTTTCTCTCTCATATTTAATTTATTTATTTTACCTTCAAAATTCACCCCTGGGAATATTCTGCTAGTACACATTACTGAGTAAGAGTAAAGACATGAGAAATCTTGTCAGACCTTTTATCAAAATAATATTTATAATTATTTGCCAAAGACAAGAGAGATTTGAGGTTTAATATTTCTATTGTGAATGGCACACTTACCAACAAACTTCTAGTCAACTGTAGTTTTCACTGGTATGTTTCTGAAGAAGCCAATGATATCTTTTGTACTTCTTGAACTCAGCCAGGTCTTTGCCCTGTTTCTCAATAGACAGCCATTGAGATGGTTTTAAAGAAGTTGTTGATACAGAGTTAGCCCCGGGAAAACGGGAGGGGGGTTTGTTTGCAGGAATGAGTCACCCAGTGGCAACTCCAGCCTTGGCAATGACTCACCCTTAGAAGAGACACTTGGGACTGTTATGCCTCTTGAGAATCCATTTCAGTCATTTCCAGGCTCTGGATTGTGCTGGTTATTGCCTCACTCTGTGTCCATTGTCTGGCTGTGGCTAAGAGCTCGGTGGGGTATCTTCTGCTGCTCACAAGCTCAGGGAATAGTCAAAGGTAAGGAGCCTGCACTGAAGCAACAAGAGAGCTTTCTGCTATCCTTGTACGTATTTCAAAGGTTGTAAATTCCATATTTCCTAAGATACAGTGGATTAGTGAAAATAAAATTTAAATTTCCAAAAAGAGACCCTCCCTTCCTTCCTTTTAATGGAGCATAAAGAATAGATGAAGGGAATCCCATGCTCTGTTCGTCACATATTCCATCGTTTTCAGTTTGATTGATTCACTCAAAAGCAGCTTATTAGATATGAGATAGTTCAGAAGTGACAAAAGCATAGTATAAATCATCATATATAGCACTGAATGAATTTTCATGACAACAACATATGTGACCAGTTAGAACAGTTGGAATGGTGAAACAGCATATTAAGGAAGGAAATAGATCCAATATTATGATTTCTTTGGATAGCCATATATTTCTAAATTAATCGTGTCTGTAGCTAACAATACCTCTTGTATGTCTAGCGTCTTTGCTAACCCAGATTGTTTGCTAGGTCCTAGTGAAGAGTATGTTAGGAGGAGGGGATGAGATCCACCAAAAATCCATCCACAGAGATTTCAAGCAATTAGTAATAACAAGGAATAGCTAACTATGCAATACCTCACATGGTTAAAAACTCTATCAAAGATAATAATCATCTCGAAGTTTTTTGTTAGTAATTGCTTACAGCTTTATGTACATGCAGTATCTCATTTAATTTTTACCACAACCCATGGAAGTTGGTAACTCGTACCCTATATGTAGCTAAAGAAAACTGAGCATATATGGATCAATTGGTTTGTCAGTACTTTGTGGTCAGAGGCCAGTGGCCTGGCTTCTGATATGATAACCTTAGTAAGCGTATCTGATTGTTTTGCTAAGTGCTTATTGCTTCCACTGACATAATGTTGGTAGAATTCTAATAAACTTGGCTGTGTGGCTAGAGAGCTTATATAAAATTATGTATCTTGATCAGTGATAATAGGTAAGTCAGGGTCAACTAAATATATTCTATAGAAGTCACATTAGGTTCTCTCCAGTACAGGAGACAGCAAAGTGACTGACTACTAATACAGTGATCAGTTGTCATCTTTTGAATACTCCATTAAATTTAACAAATGATTGTTCAGTGATTAGAAGAATAAAGTCCAGTGCGGAATTTCCGATTCTTTATTTTGCTTTGTAAAATGTTCAGAGATATAGGCTTCAGTAATCTGAATGATTTGCATCTTGTGAAAATCTCAATCTTTGACTGTGGTAGAAACGTTGTATACTACTGTGAAAGGTATATTCATATTTTATCTATATGTTTCAAAGATCTGTGTCTTTGCAAATATCCTCCTCAGCTTACTTTCTGTGATACTTGAGGCTTACACTAATGGTTAAATCCTTTTGTTTATTAGCACATTTTTGATTCATGGTTGTAACAGGTAATATTTCTCATTTATTTTATAACAAGAAATGATTTATCTTTGAGAAAATAAGCATTTATTCATATGTCACGGAACAGAAACTTTGCTGTATATATTTTCAAGATATACAGGACAAGGCTTGCTTACACTGTAATGTAACTGGTCTGAGACTTAACTAGTGGTTTTTATCATTATTCAGTTCTTCCATATTTGCTCTCTAAGTAGCAAGTAGTATTCTAAACACATGCATATTTATGAAACGATCTCAAGTCTTGTCACTTGCTGGGAAACAGAGTTGGGAACACTTTAGAACAAAAATTAGGAAGGAATTGCAAGAAAAGTGAAGTGGTGTGACTAGCTTAGCTTCTAATCAGCAAAGAGACCCTCTGCTCTCTAAGCCCCACACTAAGTCCTCCAACTCCTGGCTGGCTTCACTGCATGATACTCATGAAGCCCACACGCAGCTCAGTCTTGTAAGGTGCACCCACCAGTTCAGCAGTTCCTGCTGGGATGGGACAGAGGAAAGATGTTCTGTCCTCTGTGTATCTTCAGTTATATTATGCTTGCATGGTAACAAGGGGTAACTCGACTGAGCATCAGATGAGATTCTCTTTGTCCTCTGAAAGCATCAAGCACATATTTCACATTCCAATTGCTAAATCTAAGAAAACAGGCAGCCATATGAGAATCTCATCACTTCCTATGGCTTGTCATATTGTCAGAAAGCCGGGCAAACCCAAGTGAACTCGCCTCCAGTGGGTTTCTAGGGTCACAGCCTTTGCTCAGAGCCTGCCCATTTTAGCTGATTGTGACCCATCTGCATGAGTCTGCAACTGGCATAGAGGTATGGGAACTGGTGATGCCTCTGTAAAGTTATCTGGCTTTTTCTAAGGTAAAAGCCATGCAAAGGACCACAGTTTTAGAAAGCTCACTTGATTTTTTCAGTTCCTGGAAATATTGTTGCAAACTACATAACAAGTGTCTCAGCAGGTGACCCAAATTCACATCATCTGTGATAAGCCAGGACCAGGACCATAGTTTGTGAGGAAAATGGCATTTTACCTCTGTGGGGTTCTGCCCCTCAGAACTTTTGACTCCATTGTAATCATGAGCAAAACATTAGAAAAACCATAAATTGAGGGGCAATTTACAGAACACCTGACAAGTACTCCCCAAAATTGTGAAGGGGTCATCAGAGACAGACAGACAGTGACACAGACAGGCAGAGACAGAGAGGCAGAAACAGAGATGGTCACAACCAAGGATACCTAAAAAGATGAGAAAATGAAATAGTAATATGAATTGGGTCCTCAGAGTATTTTAACTTTGGGAGGGTAAAAACTGAGGAACTATAAATAAAGTGTAGAGATTAGTTTGAAAAACGCCTTTAGATAGCTTTAGGATTATGTTGGCTTCAATATGGGATAACATCAGATCTTGTATCTGAATGGACATGACTTGAAAACAAAAATTAGCTATTTCCTCGGATTTATTTCAGATGACAAATTTTCCTGTTACTAAACAGCTTGATAAGGCAAATTTTGCTTCTTATTCTCCTCTGCTTAGAATTTCATTCAAGTTTTTCCCATTTGAAGGATGGATAATGTTGTCAAATATCATTTGAGAATAATGATTTGGACTTTGGACACATTTTTTACTACACACATACTACCTAGTAGGCATGTGTCACATACCTGCCAAATTACCACTAATCATACTTTAAAACTTACATATAAGCATATGGAAACTAGCAGTTGCAGAGACTTAAGAATCTAACCCAAGTCCCAGGGTTATGTCAAGTTCATTTTCAAATCTATAATTCTGATATGAATATTTAGATAGCAGAGAACCTGTGGCTTATTTGTTCTTTCTCAGTCATCCAAAATATACATCTTCACCACTAGTAATCTCAGGTTCTGCTTTCTTCCTGTGTGTGCCAAGAATTAAGAGTAGGACTCTGAGGCACAAGAGCCTCTTGGTATTTTTTTTGAAGTCAGAGCTCCATTGGTCTGAGAGCTAAAGGAAGTGTGGGGAAGAGGACTACAGAGGAGGGAAAGGAGAAGTGTAAAGTGTCAGGGCTTCCTTTAAAGTATGTATCCCTCATGACACTTGGCAACCTAGACCTGTCAAACTGCAAGCAAGTTTTATAGATATGTACTGACAAAGATTTCATTGAAAAAGAGGACAGCTAATTGCAGCTGGCCTTGGGATTACTCCCTGATCCCCTTATTTTGGTTGTTAATTCCGAGAGCACCAGGGAGGTGATATGTAGCATTCTCATTCTACATTGTGTTGCTGTCTTTGCATCCCTTGCTTGCTCTGACCATGACTACTCCCACAGACCCCTGTCCCTGATGTGCATGCTTAATCATTCAGAGATTTCCTTTTCCAAAAATCTGTGCTAGTGCCCCAGATTTTATAAAAATAGAAAAATATAATGAAAATTCTGGTTCCAAAAATAAAAGTTGACCTCTGATGGTTTGAGTTCTGCTTGATCTTTGTGTTCCCAACTCAATTAAGATCATGATTAAAACTTATTTTAAAGTCTACCTGAGATAAACTATTCTCTTACCACTTTCAATGTTGTAAACACTATATATAAATAACAAGAAAAGACAAAGAACTTGTTAGCCTTTGAGTAGGAAGATAATTGTAGTAACTTAGGGGGAAATTTTTACTGATATCTTCTTTAGAAATGCAAATCCTTGTAGATATTGCAAGAACTCCACAGTAATGGATATTTTTTCCAGTGATATAATGCTATAATGAGGCTTAGCAACACTTCTGCAATGGCTGGAGTCCTTGTAACAGTGAGAAAAGGAATCACTTTCTCCTATATTCTTTTTTTCTCAGATCCCACGTTTTTGCCCTTAGGAAGTCATCTGATCACTGACACTAATTCCAGATCAACCTGGTCTATAATGAAGAGAAAAGTACTCAGTGAAAGACCTGAGAGGAGAAGGAAGGGTTTAATGTTCCCTGAGATGAGCAAGTGTGGCCTCAGGGCACTAGCTTCTCATAGCTCTTCATTTAGACAAGAAATAGCTATTCTGGCATCAAGAAGGTAGAGCACTGCACGGTTTTCATTTGAATACATCTATACAAATACCTAGATTCTCTAAAATCAGAATAATCATCACTGAGTAACTTAATAAATGAACTTTCTATTATGAATCAGTGATTCAATTAAACCAACCAATAACCAGAAAAAGGGAAAAATCACCAATGTGTTTCTTTCCAAATTTTTTTCACACAATGAATCATTACTTAGGAACTTTTAGAAGAAAAATTACTTCAAAACTGATCCATTATAAATGCTTTTAGTCAATACGTTTCAAGCTCACAGTGGGTAGCACAGCATCATTTATTTCTTTTTAAAAAATATTTCTCTGTGGTCTGACTTTTTAAAAGATTTCCTGAGCACACTTGACTTTCCTTTTTGGCCTTTTTATTTAACTGAAGTATACACATGCCTGTATCTCATCATAGGCGAGACTCATAAGTACTTAGCTGAAAGAGAGTCACAATTATTCTTGACTGTAACAAGAAATATATACTTACAACTTTTATAGTTTGCCTGTAATATTCATTTATTAAAACATTATCAACACAAGAGATAGACACTGATACTAAAAGAAAGTGTGATAGACCATGTGACAGTTGTCCCTAAAATCTGGGCCTTTCTTACCCAAACTAAGCTGTTTAACATCTCTAGAACTAATTCTTTTATTTTTAAAGATGTAAAGGTTGAACTAGATGAATCTCAGAGGTGTTGATCCATAATTTGAACAATGTTATCATCTTAACACTCTGAAATAAAAACATGTCTAAAATTGTGTAGCTCTGCTAGAATCATAAAAACAAAAATTCATTTTTTGGGAATAAGTATAAATTTGCTATTTTTGAAAGATATTGGAATTTTTAGTTCTAATTCAGGTGTTTAATGACAGAAATCATTTATCAGCAGCTAATCAACACATTTACAAAACAAGCAGACTTATTTGTTATCTTGTATGCACAGAATCACTAAGAATAAATTAAATAGAGAAATGTTAGAATCTTTAGGAAAAAAAAACTGCTTTCTAAATACACAATATTTGCATTACTGTCATTCTTCTCATACAGTAGATACATGAAATGCTTTTTTCCTGTTTTCCTATAGGCTGTATCCTTGAAAATAATGTATTTGAGAATTGAGTAATAGTATTTTATAACTACATGCTCAAAAGGGGGAAAAGGGTTAGTTTACCTGAAAACTACAACTTGGGAAATAGGCCGAACTAGTGCTATGTCAAATTCCCTGAAGAAGAGGTGATACTTTTGGAGAAAAATGTCAGATGAAATACTTAAGATGTACAAGCCATGTTCAAACTTTTTATTTCTTCAAATTTCACCCTTGTACTGGTAAAGAACAGTAATTATCCTCTATGGTATATGACAAACATATTAAAAATCATCCTTTTAAAATAGAATTTTAGGAATATGATTTCTTATATTTAAAAGGCTTTAAAAATTACAATAATAGAGACTTGTATGAAGTTTTTACTTAAAAACATGATTCAATAAGAAGTAATTCCTGTTATAAATGAGATGCTTCCTCTTTGTTTCCCAGTGAATTTCAGTGATACTACTTTCAGAGTTTGACAGCCAGCAGAGTTTTCTGTATGCAATTGAATTAGTAAGAGATGATTTCAGTATAGACTATTTTTATTTTAGTGACTATGCTTATTTAATTTTCAAAATTTGAGTTTCAAAATAATAAAAACATGCATCTCCTAATAATTTCCATATCCACAAAGTTAAAATAGTATAATGAAGCAGTAGTGAGACCGAATCACATGGGTGCTAAATATCCAAATAAGCATTATCAGTCCAATTGGAAATTCACTTTTTCTCTATTTGGGTATTTTTCTGACTAAATTTGTGCTTTTCCTGCCAGATCTACAAATTACTCAGCGCACTAAGCTTTATTAGGCCAAAATTTACTACTGCATGAAATGAACCACATGGCCACTTTATTATAGACCACATATGTACATTTTATGTTTAAGATTTCTGAAAGATCTCACCTCTTTTTAAACTATTTCAGAGGAAATCCATCTGTGGGTTTCAGTGTTCTTTGTCATATACAAAATGGAAGAAAACTTATAGGCATTTGTCTGGATGCTTCAGTAAGTTCCGGTTCTGATGTGAGATATACATGAAATTCATACTTATTCACTAAAGTTTCTGTTCACTTATACTACTGGAAAGGCCTGAGCACCAAAGAAACCAGGATGTGTAAGGTCGAAGTCATAGATAGAAACAGGACTAGAAGTTTTAATTTTTTTCAATTTGCTAGCATGTTCTCATAACCATTTTTAAGCCAGAATAGACATTAGTTGATAGATTAAATCTCATTTTACTGTACTTATACAATAAGAAATTAATTCAGTCATAGATAAGATTTCTGTTTGGTTACAAAGCCATTTAGTTTATAGATTTCCCCCCAGAACTGTAGAAGCTAAACTCACAGGAAATAAAAATACACTTGTGAGCAGATGATCCCACGTAAAATCATGATTAGTGATTTCCAGGTATATTAGGAAATACTAAGATCTTATTTTAATTTTCCTTGGAAACTTAGAGTAAATTTCTGAAACTAATTTTGATTATAGATGAGGTGATATTAAAGCAAGCAGTGCTAGATTTTCACTTCTTTTAATTGACTCTTAATTACTCATTTGGACTTGTAGTTATGTTCCTTTGGACACTTGGCCTGTATTTTAAAAGTCAACATATTTTCTGCTTCATATAATAATGCTGAGATATTTCTGTTACTGTAATATCAAGGTGAACATAAAATTGTAAGTTTCATAATTGTTCTCCTGGGTGAATTATAAGATTTAGTTTTAATATACTAGGAGAGATGCTGAGTACCTAATAATAATTGTCAGTCTTAAGGTGCACCATTCAACTCTCTTAATTCTTAATGATGAAATAATGACTCATGTGTAGAACAGCAGGTAAACAATTGTGATGAATAATAAAACACACCTGATTCTTACTCTTTGGTTCTGTTCAGGTTGATAGGTTTAAATATGGAAAGTAATAGCTATGATCTATGGGGAGAGGGAAAGATCCAGATTATTTTTGCATTGTTTGTCTGTTTCTAGCCTATCTGTGTCTTAGTCTAATTTTCTTTGTACCTATGGCTTTACAGTTTTACAGTTTTTTAAATATCCTTTTGAATATAAGCAGGATTGATAAAACAAGGCAAAGCCAAAGACAAATTTGTTACTTTTCAACAGTTTTTCTCTTTTAAGAGAAATGTTCAGTATTTTCACAATTTAAAGACTATTCTATGAGGATTAGCAATGTTTATGATTTCTAACCACCTTAACAAATTTTATCATGAGACATGTAAGAGAAAATACATTACCTCTCCCTTCTCCATCTAACATACATAATGTCTTATACAGGTGCTATGCTTTGTGAATTTCTTTTAGGGCTGTAGAAGCTTCTTACAGTTATAAGTATAGTATGTATGGCAACACTAGCACTTTTCTAGGTTACAGCTTTTTCCTGCACTAAATTTTAAGAAGATGCAATGTATTAGACTAAATTAAGGATTGTTCAACAATATCTCATACTCTTGTATTTTAAACAGGGATCAGAAAATATATTTTTTATTGAAATGTATTTCAATCAGCATTTGACAACTGTCTTCCCATAAGTATTATTAAATAGGTGGTGTTAGAACGGATGAATCTGGGCTTAATTCCCTGGGCCCAGAACCTCACAGTAGGTGGCCAGCTTAAATTGCACTCCTACTTCCTTTAAACAAAAAGAAGTATTTAGTAGAACAACAACCACTTACTTTAGCATTTACTTTGTTCTCTTTTCCACTTCATCATTTATCAATTCTAAAAACAATAAAATATAATTGCTTTGAATGGATGCAATAATCTTCGTACAAATCTTCAAATAAAGGGAAAGAATGAAAATATCCCTCTCAGTTATCACACACAGAAAAGTTAAAAACTCTAAAAACTGAAATAATTTAAAGCTTAGCATCTTTATTAAAATTCATCATGCAATCATTTCCGTATTTAACAGGTTAATTTAAAAAAGTGTACAAAATCTCTATAATAAAGATGTCACTTTTATCCCTCAAATGTAACCCCAAATGAGAAGGAAAACTAAATGCATTGAAACATTAAGTGACTAATGACATTTCCAAGAATTAGGGCCTAAAACAAATAGGAAAGGAAGATCAAGAATATAACTATTTCTACAACACTGTCAAATATATTTCACTAATAACAAGATTTCACACTATTGTGTTGTACTTAAAAATTTTATCTAATAATATTAGCAAAGTATGATTTGAATATTACCAGTAACTTAATGGGAAAATATATATTTAAGTGAATTTTCACTGCTGCAAAGAAAATGTCTACTATTTAAAATGAAATTTATTGTGTCTTTTGTTTATTGTGTCTCTCTCATGACTATAGTGAAATAAAAGCTCATCAAAAATTAAGCAGATAATAATTACAAAATCAATTCAAACTAAGTTAATGATTTTACACTTTATTTCTATTTTTAAAGCAAGCTTTTTTGTGTGTGGCTTTGAATCATGAGAGGACTAGTGCTCATTCTTCTGGTTCTAGGACTTGAGTAACAGGAGGCAATACTGACTGACTGAGATCCCCAAACCTTTTTGCCAGAATCTATCACACTCTGACTCCTCAGGCAGCTACTTATCTCTCTGGCCCCTTTTAATCAACCCTAAAATTCCCCTGCATGGTTTTTGGAATTTCTAGAGTTATCAGAACTTTTATAACTGTTGTCATCAAACCTATGGTGCATCAGTCACCCAGGCAATATTAAAAAACACTAAGAATGACCTTAAACATTTTTTATTTACTTGGTTTCTAGTGAGGTTCGTATTAATGCGACAAAGATGGAGACTCACTTTGCTCATGTAGATAGACTGCCAGCCTCATTTAAAAGGCCCGGACACAAGAATTTCAAAGTATATTGAAATGCTGTAACATCAATTATTTTTACATATATCCAACAGTTGAGTTTAACCCTCTTTGCACCTGAGATTTCTAAATCTCAGCAAGTACGTTATTAAGAATGGTTTCATTGTGAATGTGTATAGTAGTTGCATAAAAATGACAAAATATTTTAGTACCCTCATAAGACTCTTTTTCCAAGTAAACTTCTAAATTACAATTTGTTTTTACTAGTAAAGATATCAATTTGTTGACCAGAAAGTGATGTCTAAAAATTCAAAGCCTATATAAGTAGTCAGCATACAGTTGTAGTGTGCTTATTTTATTAAAGTCTTCTTTTGATTCCTGCTTTATATTTGTCTTTTGTGACAAATAATATCAAAATAGTTGGAATGTGACAATTTAAATTATTTTGGACACTCAAAGTGAAAAAAAAAAGCTTTTTTACAAAAGGAAAAGTGACTTAAGTGTTTGCTTTTCTGTACCACCAGGAAATACTTGACCACATATATATAAACTCTGTGGGGTCTGATCCCAATGGATGTCTTTTTAAAGCACTTGTTGGCATCTACTCTGCAACTGGCCCTTTAAATTGGATGGATTTTAATTTTCCAAAAGCAGTCTGCAAGTGAGCTGGAATGTCCAAAATGCACATTTGCTGCTTATATTCCAATGTGGCAAATCACTTCCTGAATTGCTACGTTGATCCCTTGATTTTATAGTTAATGAGAGAAGTCTTCAAATACCATTAGGATGGACTAGCTTTGTTTATAGAATTTTATTAGAAAGAGTTGATTTCACATATTAAACCAATAAAGAAAGACATTCTTTGTAATCTCTTAAGAGTCTGCTAATGATGGTGTTGTTAAAAATGAGAGCTGTAATGGTAAAATGAAGAAGGATGAAACCTCACTTTCATTTTTATAGCTCCCAAGTAAAGTCTAAATTTGTATTTTGACTATAGTGAAATAGCTAAAATGTCATATAGCTTAGCACCGAACATGACTAGGGCTGATTCTATTCTGAAACGGACATATGTAGGCTGTGTTAGTAGCATTACACGATGATTATATTCATCACTTCTATGTATAGTGCAGTACTCAGTCAAGCACTGGCAGGTTGAAGGTCATGGGCTATGCTTAACTATTCAAATACCTTAGGTTTGAGACAGCTGAATTACTGCCTGACCTGGCTTTAGAGAGTGGGCAGATCATCTTCATCTTTATGCCTTCCTGCCCTTTCTAAAATTAGTAGGGCCTTTAACAAGGAGATATTTTAAGCTGCTCATATTCACTTGTCTCATCAGGAGAAGCTTATTTTGACCACTTGCATGTGTCAAATTTGCATGTGTGCATAGACTTTAGGAATACAAGCCCATGCTTCTCAACACTCATATAAGACACTGGGAAACTTCAAGGCATGGGGATTGCTAGCTGAGAGTGTTGGCTACAATCAGTGGGTAAACACAAACTAAAAGAAGACACTTACTGGGGATGTGAATGTGCTCCCGAACTCATTCATTTCAAACCTTTGTACATCGACCCTCAGCTTTTTGGATCTGTTTTCATAAGACCTGGCTGTGATATCGCTCAAGACCTCTGCGATCGTGTCACTTTTGATAAATATTTATAAGAGGCACTGGCAGCCTGTGGATAAGGGAAACTAATGAGAAACTGCTATCCAAAATCTGAACGGCAGGAACAAAACCGAGCAAAACTAAAACCTCTAAAACAAAACCAAAAGAGAGCAGCTCAGACAATCCATGCTCACAAGAAGACACGTAGAAAAATACCAAGATGTAACTTTGATTTGATAACTGGATTTATCAGCCCCTTGCCTGGCACGCACTGGGTACTTTGTGTTTTTCTGCTTTGAACAACTGAAAGTCTGTTATTCTGCACAACTGGGACCAAAAAAGATTATGAGTGCGATAAAAGAGAGACCGTGAAAGCACGATGGAAATTAAGCAGGTAAAGCCTGTTCCACAGTCATGTCATTCCAGTATAGGTGGACGTGGTACTCGTGTTTGCACCTCTAAGAAATTTCCATTTTTTCGCATCAAAAAATCCAGATATGAAGCCGAAGCTGCTTTCTTCGCCAACCTGAAGCTGTCTGATTTCAACATCATTGACACCCTTGGAGTTGGAGGTTTTGGACGAGTAGAACTGGTAGGTGGATTGTTCCTTACATGATTTTGAAAGTTCCTATCTTCCTTGTTAGTTTTATCTCCTAGTGTAAGACTTCTTTATTTTCTGTTTGCTCTCTCTTCACTCCTTATGGTTGTTCATATTACCAATCATGCTCATACAGTGATGTCAGAGTTTATGACAAAGTGGGTTATGCTATGTAGTCAGAGGATGAAATACAATGTAAACAACAAATTATTTTCTAAGTAAATTTTTTCATAGGAAGTGAAAGGTGAAGATATTATATAATGGGGAGGAATAAAGAACATTTTACTCAGCTGATAGTCTGTAACCTGTATTTACTTATTTCTGAGCAGTAGTCTCTACCTTAATTTTTTAAGTAAGTAATTTTTAGTAAGTAAATTTTAGTAATTTAAATGCATTTTAAGTACACATAGAAGATTGCAAAATATAGATATGAAACAAATGTTACAGTTGCAACTGCAGTTCTGGAGTTATCAGAACCCAGATTATAGTGACAATGGTTTAATTATTTTATAGAGTTCACTTTACATAAACTTTTGTATACACAGCTAAGTGTTTAAGATCATTACATTTTTGTACACGTTCATATAGTTAACACATTTCATGAATGTAGCATAAACAAACAACATACTCTGACTTGCATTTGTTTTAAACACAAATTTTAAAACTGACATATTGCTGCAAAAATCAGAAAAGAAAAAGTTCTGGTACTTGAGTGCACAGCATTCCAAGATCTTATTTGAGAATGCCAATTCACTCCCCTCTCTCGGGGCATGTGGAGGATCCCTGATATCTGACACCAGTGCAGTGTGTGAGGAACTCCCTGGGCCTGTGTTCAGTTCTGTAAACAGTTACTGTTGCCATTCGGAGTCAGGAGATATCCCCTCTACAAAACACTATGACCCAAAGCTATTTCTGCTCTCAGGGTACCAGGCAATTGGGATTTTTGGCTGTGACAAGCAAAAAAAGGCTATTTACTTAAAAATTCAAAAGAAGTTCTTTGCCAGGCATGGTGGTATACAGTGCTAATCTCAGCTACTTAGCAAGCTGAGGCAGGAACATCGAAAGTTCCAAACCAGCTTGAGCAATTTAGTGAGGCTTGGTCTCAAAACTAAAAATTAAAATAAAAAGAAAGAGCCTAGAAATGTAGCTCAGTAGTAGAATGCCCCTGAATCAACAATCAATCAAAAAAGGTTCTAGAGCCTTCCTTTACTTCCTTCATCAATGATTGGAAGATATATTAATGCTACTTTTGACCTGATAGTCCATGATATGCCTTTTAGGTTCTGAATGTTTAAGTTATGGAATTAAAAATCAAGTAAGTTTCTATAAGACCTCTTGATTATATGAGTTATGTAATTTAATGCAGTCTCACATTTACTTTTGGGTTTCTGGGTAGGCTATAATTATTTTCATAGCTAACAAAAATATTTATTAACAGAATTATACATGAACAGCTTTGCTTTGTATGTATTAGAACATATAAGCAAAAGAGAAGGTAGAGCTTTTTACCATAAAGGTACATGGTGTGTTCATTTACATAATTGTATATATTTAAACCCCTCTGTGAATAAAGCAGTATAAAAGACTGAATTCCCCAGAGATTAACTTGGGTACTATTTGTTACACTTTGTTTATTATTTTTTAGGAACGATAGGCAATATAATTGGTGTTCTGATAAACAACAACAAAAATTCAACATTATAATTTGGTCACTTTCTAGTGGTGTGATGACTTCAATTTTCCCGTGAAATATTATATATAGAGAAATTTACTTAGGATTCTTGAAATATTGAAAATATCTGGGAATTGAAAACACTTCAAGATGAACAATTCAGTGCCAAGCTGATAGTGCAAAACTTCTAGAAATTTCTCTAAAACAGATATGAAAAACACAAACAAATGAAATTAGAGTGAGTTTAAATATTTCAAAAGTCATAGAGCTTGGAATCGGATGTAGCACAGTGGCATCATGCCTGCCTGCCAAGCATGGGGTCCTGAGTTCAACTCCCAGTACTAAAAAAGATTAAAGAGTAATAGTTTAGGCCTGGGGAGTTAGCTCAGTGGTTCCAGCACCTGTCTTGCAAGCGCAAGGATGCGGGTTTGATCCCCCGGTAACCACGTACCATACTGGGCATGGAGACTCATGCCCAGCAGCAATCAGTACTACATACCACAGTGCTGGGCGTGGTGGCTCACGCCTGTAATCCCAGCACTCGGGAGGCAGAGGCAGGAGGATTGCTGTGATGTGAGTTTGAGGCTGAGCTCAGGGCCAGCCTGAACCACAAAGCGAGACCCTGTCTCAAAAAACCTAAAAAAAAAAAAAAAAAAAAAAGAATAGACTTAAACTCAAACAGTGTACAGAATACCTTCCAGAAGGCCACCTTCTAATACTACTTTCAGGAAATCAATCTCTCTCTCTCTCTCTTTCCTTCTTTCCTCTCCCCTTCTCTCATATTTACTCATTAATGTTCTAACAAAGGTAATTTTCCTAATTTAAAAAGCATGATTGAAAAATAAGATTAGATTTATAAATCCTAAGTGAAAATGAATCTTACTGCTTTATGATAAAATTGCTGATTTACTTTTGTTCTTGCCAGAGAAATGCCTGCTACAAATACAGCTTTACTAATGAGAGACAAATTGCCTTTTAATCTGATCTTACTATGTGGTAGTTGATTTGAAAATGAGATACTGAATCTGTTTACTCAGGAGTCCGAATGTCTCCCACTGAAAAACACATTTGGATAAAATATAGGAAGTATATAGGAGACATAATCTGGTTTTTTAATTATATTTTTTATATTAGCTGGGGGTATAAAATCTATGGTGAATGTTTAAATTAAAAAAAACTGTTATAGTAAAAGACTCATTGATATTAACTTTCCTCAAGATATTTCCCTTTAATTCAAACACATTTGCCTATGTGTCTTCTACTATGTAGTTTTAAACACATTAACCATTTACCATATTTTCTGACCATTCATTGTGTTTCTATTTTTTAATACAAATTTAATAGACAATGGCTCTTGGTTTTAGGAAATTACAGTCCAAAATCACATGAATTCAAAAAGAAAAAGAAAGAAAGAGAGATAGAAAAAGAAAAAAGAAAGAAAGAAAATTTAGCAAAGCATAAACAGCACAGGCCCAGTGCATGCAGGGGGAGATTTTTTGGAGGAAGTGGGATTTTGAAGGTAGGCCGAAAGTTAAAGAATCAATGTAAATAAATAATACATTATGGTTTATAGTTGGCAAAATGAACAGCAACAACAAATATTTAGTAATAAATTAATATAACTTTCTCTTTTCTTTGATGTCTACTTTATAATCTTTGAATTGCCTTCATGGCCAATATGTAATTCTGCCTTGATAGCTACTTAGAAGGAAAACACAAGGTTTGGTCTACACATCAAAGAAAAATGTCAAGAATTCTTTTGTTTGTTTGTTTGTTTTGAGACAGGGTCTCACTTTGTAGTTCATGCTGGCCCTGAGCTCACTATTTAGCCAAGGAGAGCCTCGAACTCACAGCAGTCCTCTCACCTCTGCCTCCTGAGTGCTGGGATTACAGGCATGAGCTGCCATGACTGCACTGTGGCATGTGGTACTGATTGCTGGTGGGCATGAGTCTCCATGCCGAGCATTGTTGTATGTGGTTACCAGGTACAGAACCTGGTCCGTGTGCTCATAAAGCAGGGCCTGAAACCACTGGGCTAAGTGCTCAGCCAGAGAAGAATTCTTGTAAGTGATTTATAGCTTTGTAGTCATTGAAAGAATTTTTGTTATTGCCTAGAAGTAATTTTTAAACCAGAAGTTTTTTCCTAACATTCTGGCTTCTTAAAATATTTAGATTTTTACCACTGCCACCACTACTACAAAATCAAGTATTTTTGTCAGTGTCATGAACCAGAATTAATACAAAGCTTTGGGAAAGCTCATGATGGTCTCATATACCCTATCTGTTTCCATCAAAGCTTCTGAGATTCCCCTCCTCTAAATTGTTTATTGCTTCTATTTTTGTGGCAGAATGTATATGGAGAAAAATATAGACAATATAATAGGAAAGTTAAAAGCTACAGGCCAGACATTAGATTCTTCCATTTAAATCTTACCAACTGCACATGCTCAGTCATTTAGTAATCCTCTTGAACCTCAGTTTCTTCATATGTAAAGTGAGGATAATTGCAGTACATGTGCCTCACAGGGACAAAGATTAACTGAAATAAAGTCTCCAAAATAATACCTCACACATCATTGCAGGTCATTGTGTTGCCAATGTTATTTTTGTTACAATAGTGATTTTTTATTATTAAACTAAGCTAATGGTAATTACCTTTGTATATTATCTCCATTTTCACCCATAGGGGAATTGGTTGATTTTATTCCTCTTGCTCCCATTGGCAGGCCAAGCACGGAGAGTACAAGCATTTCTCCAACAGGAGTTAGAACCTTAGGTCTTCAAAAGTGACCTTCTCTATAGCTTCCATGAAATTCTCCCAAACTGCTAAGGATTTTTATTTGGTGCTGTACTGGAGAAGAGATAGGAAACAGTTTTCAATCCTCACCATGCTGAACCTGTATGCACCTGAAGTAGTGTGCATTTATTTATCCATTTCTCTCCTCAACTGGAAAGCCCCACCTCTTAGCCTCTCAGTGGGAAATCATTTTCAGTGCCTACTGCCAGATCACACCCTGTTGCCTCACAGCCTGCTTAAGTCCTGGGGAGGACAAGGGGACTACAGAGGTGACTTCTCATTCTTTCTGTGAACCCAGCTGCAGTGATGCATCCTGCTGTTGGGTTGCCGTTGAAGGTGCAGTGTGGTAGCAAGTCGTAAAAACCTCCCCACACTCCCACAACCGTGTGTGTGTCACAGGTCTGTGACTGGGAAGGAGGCATCTGTACCACTCTCTCAGCATCTCGGGCAGCCTGCTTGATGCTGTGCCCCAAAGACAAGTGTGTTGGAAGGGTTATGTAAGCCATGTGTAAAAACTGAGAGACTTCAAGATGAGTAAGCAGCAAACGAAGTGATAAATCCATTGCTCAGTCAACACTTTGATCCATCATTCTAAAAGACAAGCGGTTTCACTCCAAAGGGAAACCCCGTGTAAGATGAAACATTTCAAGAGCCTCTTCCTGCCAAGCCACACAGCAGTGAAACAGAATAGCCGAGGGATCACTGCGCAGCATTTGCCCTCTGTGTCCCCAGGGATTTCCACTGCAGAGGACGGTGCCTGGGGAACCCCCAGCCCCTTCCCGAGGCTTTGTGTGCTCCGTGACTAATGGGGATGGACATTCATCATTGGTCAAAACGGAGCATTTTGGTCATATTATCTGTCTTGTCTCCAGCTGTATGCTGCTTTGTGTGTTATGTAACTTTTCACTTTGGGCTATTCCTTAAAAGGATAATTGTGAATGATAATTTTGATTTCTAAGAAAATAAATTATTTAAATGGCTGATGGAGGTCCAAACTTATAAACACTAATTGAACAATAGTTGGTGCAGTAACAATATACTTCATCTTCTAAAAGAGCCACAAATCAGTTTTCAAGCAGAAATTTTGGTAGTAGAATCTCTCTACTTCTCTGTGTACGTGAATGGATGTAAACAAAGATACTGTATTAATTTTTCTTGTTGTCATAGAGCATATATTTCTTTTACATTGATAATTGTGATACAATTTAAAACACATATATGACACTTCCTTACATATGTTATGAATCTGTAGAAATTTTATAGACCTATCTTGAGATGCTTAAAATATTAGAAATTAGCATCATCTCATAGACAATATATTAAAAGGTCCTTTTTTGGGACTTGATGTGATTCTAGAAAGATCACTGTAATCTAGAAGGCACTGTAAATATCTTTCGAAGAATTAAGATAATTGGTGATAAAACAGTCCCTTAGGAAGTTAATATCTTGATCATATGCAACTTTTTGTTTTCTGTGATATCTTTTTTGCTAGTAAATTTATGAGCATTGTGCCAAAAGAGTTAAAGACATAATATTATAGTAATACATGAAGTAGCACAACTCACAAGAGCTAAATTTTGAAACTGCCTATAGACATCAACAAATAAGTGGACAAAAAGACGTGGTGTATTTAACCGGTAGAATACTACTCAGCCATAAAAGTGTACATATGTGTCACGTTTTTAAGATAACAAATTGATTTTTTTTTGGGGGGGGGGTTTGAGACAGGGTCTCGCTTTGTGGTTCAGGCTGGCCCTGAGCTCAGCCTCAAACTCACATCACAATCCTCCTGCCCCTGCCTCCCGAGTGCTGGGATTACAGGCGTGAGCCACCACGCCCAGCACTGTGGTATGTGGTACTGGTTGCTGCTGGTTGTGGGTCTCCACACCCAGTATTGTTATGTGGTTACCGGGGAATCGAACCCGGGTCCTTGCGCTTGCGAGACAGGCGCCGGAACCACTGAGCTAACTCCCCGGCCCCGATAACAAATTGATTTTAAAATTTGAACAATATGTAAAAGAATTCAGACACAGATTAAGTATCATGTAGTTTCTCTAATATGAAAGACCTAAAATACAGATGATTTAAAAAGCAAAATAAGTGTCCCTCATTTCTCTGAGCACCTACACTCGGCTTTTGAATGCATCCTCTACCTCTAAAAAGTCCTATTTGTAGCTCAAAAAAAAAAAAGTCAAACAAAAGAGATGGGAGGAAACATGGAGATACTCTATAGATAGGAAAGGATGAGTGAAAGAAAAAGGGGAGGGAAGAGGATAGGATGGAAAAATGATCATGATATGACATGTATTTCTCCAAGTTCCCCAAGATCAATGCAGTTAGTTTGTATTGAAAGTATATAATAATAAGGCTGGGGATTTAGTTCAATGGTTCTGGTCTTGCAAACACAAGGGCCTGGGTTCGATCCCCGGTAACCACATACCACACTGGGCATGGAGACTCACGCCCAGCAGCAACCAGTACCACATACCACAGTGCCGGGCATGGTGGCTCACACCTGTAATCCCAGCACTCAGAGGCAGAGGCAGGAGGATTGCTGTGATGTGAGTTTGAGGCTGAACTCAGGGCCAGCCTGAACTACAAAGTGAGACCCTGTGTCAAAAAAAAAAAAAAAAAGTATATAATAATAGTACTAATTATGCATATAATACCTATCCCCCAAAAGAAAGAATTAAAATTCTAAATAGTCCTTGTGTGACAGAGAAATACCAGATATGATTCTAGTGTTCAAACATTCTAGTGTTCTTCCTTCTCTCTCTCTTTTTTTTTTTTTTTTTAGGTTTTTTGAGACAGGGTCTCACTTTGTGGTTCAGGCTGGCCCTGAGCTCAGCCTCAAACTCATCACAGCAATCCTCCTGCCTCTGCCTCAGAGTGCTGGGATTACAGGCATGAGCCACCACGCCCGGCACTGTGGTATGTGGTACTCTCCACACCCAGTATAGGTATGTGGTTACCGGGGATGGAACCCAGGTCCTTGCGCTTGCAAGACAGGCGCCAGAACCACTGAGCTAAATCCCCGGCCCCCTTCCTTCTCTTAAAGAGATAAAACTAATTGATTTCAGGACTGACAAATAAAATCCTTTAATACTGGCTGACGCTGTAAATTAGGCAGAATTGTTGTCAGCATGTTGGAAGAATAGAAGTCATTTTTAACTGATACAGTTGAGAAAATCCTGAGAGGATAAGCAGAGCTGAAGACAGGAGTTGGAGAACAGACTGGGAATTAAGTGAACAGATGGCAAGAGGTCACTCTAGGTAAAGGTTACAACAGAAAAGGCCATGTGGTGTCACAGGACGCCAAAGCAAGCGGACAGATTCTACTGAAGCTATGTGAGGCAGTTGTGGCAAACGCTGTGAGAGAGCTAATCCGTGGAGTATGACTGTGTTATATCTTTAAAGAAGATTAGACTTGCAATAAGAAACAGGTGTTTGGACATTGGATTTTTGAAAGTTGTAAACGCACACTCAGCCATGAAATGGAAGAATGAGCAGAAGGTGACTAGCTGTACTATTTTTAGGTTGCTTTGCTTCCAGAAATAAATAACACAATTTCTCTTCTGCCTAAGATAGTTTAGTTGGTGCCAAGATGTTGTTTAAGTCCCTAAAAACTTGATGTAAACACTTTATGAGCAAGGTCATCTTCCATGAGATGGGAAACTAGTTTCTTTGTATGCATTAGGAAAGTAGAAAATAGACATGTCCTTTTCAATTAAATTCAATGGTTTAATCTCGCTTTGGTGGAAAATATGGAGCAAGTCTGTGTGACTCAATCTAAATCATCAACTGCATGTGTTGTTTACCTGGCTGCCATTTGAAACTCAGTCCCTCATGCTAGTGTCACCAATCATGGATACACTCATTGATATGAGCGTGAACACTGAGCTGTGAGATGTGAACCTTTCCTACTCCAAGGGATATTGTTCTCAGCTTAAAAAACACTGGCAAGTTGTCTACAGGTTCACATAGGACTGGGGAGACACTTGGTAACCAGGAGGAAAGGCTAAAAGAAGGAAGTTAAACCACTTGCAGCCACAAGCCTGTCTCTGCCAGTGTTGTAATCTACACTTCCAAGAGCAGAACCAATTAGATGTCGAATGTGACCATTTGATATACTGAGTTAACATAAGCCCAAAAGACAAGCACTACACTATAATTATACTTAAAATAAATTTATATCCTTAAAAATTTTATATTTTGACATTCAAAAATAGTAAGGAGGAAGAATTTATACTATTTAAAAAAATATCGGAAGACCATGGATTTAGATCAGGCACCTGCCTTGCAAGTGCAAGGACCTAGGTTTGATCTGGTAACCACATACAATAATGCTGGGCGTGGAGACTCACATCCACCAGCAGTCAGCACCACATACCACAGTGCCAGGCATGGTGGCTCACTCCTGTAATCCCAGTACCTGGAAGGCAGAGGCAGGCAGGAGGATTGCTGTAAGTTCAAGGCTGAGCTCAGGGCTAGCCTGAACTACAAAAGTGAGACACTGTTTCACACACACAAAAAAATAATTGTCAGAAGGGGTGAAGTTTGAGGATAATATGATTGAGATCTAGTTATAAAAAATTTATCACGATTCTTCTAGTAACAGGTAAAATTTATAAAATTATTTATGCTTTATATATCAAGTCTGTGATTAGAATATAAAACCTTTTCTGGAGTTAGAAAGCGTATGTCAGATAAAGAGTTTAATTTTTCAATATGTGATTTTCTATTTCATTTCAACTTGTCTTAAGCCTATAAAGTCAATAAATAAAAGAAATGGAAATGTCAACTTGCAATACTCAGTTCCACTTAGGTGAAATGTTAGGTTTAAAATGTGCTTTACATTTCAGAATCAAGTATGTGAGAGATTCAGGTTCTCACTTTAAAAATGAACAAGCAAGTCTTCAGAAATGACGAGCATAGTTATATTTTTATATGTATGAAATTGTGCACAGAAATTAAACTGTTGCATAGGGGGAAATATGCAATGATTGGACAAAGAAAAACTAATTAAAGTGAGTATAAACATCAGTTTTAGTTAACACTAAAATAAAAATAACATGGTATAGAACATTTATACTTCAAGTGTAATTTTTATGTTTCATATTCCAACATCTTTAATTAATACTCTTTGAATAACAACAAATCACCATTCTTTTTTGAAGAAAGTCATGCATATTCTCTGATATCAATAAAAGTGATTTCTTTGAAATAATTTAAGTCTGTACTCAGCATATAACTAAAAGTAAAAGTGCATATTGCTACTTTAGAATGAAAGGTAAATGTCTTTATTAAAAAAAAAAAAACTACTCCTTTTATAAAAACATCTTGACTTGTCTTGATCCAATTGGAATTTAATCATACAGCTATTTCCTGATATTTCTTGTCACATCAATAACCTGACTTTAAGTCTGAAGGCAAGTTACAGAGCAAATTGGATTATTGACATTTCAGATAAGGGAATAAGCTGAATTGTGGAAAGGAAGACAAGGGTGGAAGGAGGAGAGACCTTATCCTGATTACTCGCCACTTGTTCAAAGGGGAGGCTAGAATCAAATGAAAAGGAATAAAGTAAATAAGACACTATTTTATGTTCCTTTGTTCTGAAAATGGTCAACCAGTCTAACCTTCCTTCTTTGCAGAACTTTTCTTTTTGCTCTAGAACTTCTGAAAAGTTCCTTAAATTATTTTAATTTATATTAAATATGAGTACTTAGATCACAGACCATTGCAAATTGCTTCTAGACAACTTACAAAAGCATTAACGCTCTGGTTAAAGAAAGTCAAAAGAGTAGACAGAAATTTATGACACTTTACTCCATAGTTCAGATTACTTGTTGAAAATTTGGTGCTATTAAATTTACCATTTTAATTTTTGCATCCATGACATTTCTGGCGCTGCCTGCTCAGACTCCTTTATGCTCTCAGGACTTTTGCTTGTTCTTGGGAAACCTCCTGTTATTTTTACTTAATATCATGCTATGTGGGACTTAGCAACATACAGAATATAACAAAAACTAGTCCCTTTGTGTAGTTGAGACCACAAAGATAATGGTACCTCCATGTACCAATAGAAATGCAGATCTGTAAAGTTGAGTTGGCCTTGGGTTCAAAGTGAGCCGGTCCCCTTTCCTCGAGCTGCAGTTGTGTTATTCAGATATTGCCCCTTTTTCCTGTCTTGCATTCTATTTGGGACAGCTTGTTGGGCCATTTTCATTAGGTTAAATATAATTAACATGCACTTAAAATATACAGTTATTATGTCAAATCACAGACACATTGCTACTTCTAGTAGTCATAAGTCTCCAGAGATAGTATGATTTAACTCCTCGTTTTCAGAGAAGCGGCTTTGAGTGAGAACATGACTAGCGACACATTTACTATGTGAAAGGCACCACCGTGAAAGGCCAGGATCCGAGTTTCCCAAGTTCACTGCACTGCTGCTGCACTACAGTGTTACCTTACCTCCACAGAGACATGGAGGGATTCTCCTGTTCCATGTGGAAAAGTCATAGGCGTCATGTTTCTAGGACTTTTATATAAGGATGAGAGATGTGATATCAACAGTTTAAACGTCCAATTAAAGAAATTGTAATCACAATGTAGTTTCAGAGGCAGTTTTCTTCTAAAGCAAGACCTATAGTGCAGAATGAATTATGAGCTCTTAAAGGTTAAACAGATGACAATGTACATGCTTGAAGGACCAATTAATGGGTGGTGCTACTGACCTAGTTCTAACTTTGCTTCCCAAAGGATGCAAAAGTAGCTGACAGACCCTTTAAGGTATTGTTTTCTCCAGACAGAAAATAAGCATGGATTTAAAAAGAATCGGAAAATGTGTCTTCAGTGCTCTTCAAAATGCCGATGACATTTGCTTCTCCTTCTTAAGTTAGCATTATTTGGGTATCAGCTCGAGCCTAACAATGAAGACTTGTCAAAATCAATGTCAGCTTCTCCCATTACCTTGCTTTATCGAAGGAGACAGTCAGCCAAATAGAAGGCTTCACACTGGAGTCACATTTTACTCTAAATAAAATTCTGAACTCTTCTAATTTATAAATAACATATAGCATTATTGTTAAATAAAATCAAGATCTGAAGTATTAGAATTTTTTGTAAACTTGGTGGAACTATTGAGGGTAAAATCACTGTGGTAGGAGTGTCATCATTCTTAATGTAGTTTCTTCAGCCTGAGCTCGCTTAGTGAAATTGAAGAGGAGGTGAGGATGGCTTGTAGTGGAGCAGGTTGTGCGCAAAGTTCTTTGGCTTGATCAGACTATTTAACTAAGAAGCATGAAATAGTAAGAGCAGGTAATAATTTCCTGAATGTTAACTCTATTCCAGAACTCTGTTTGATATACAGAAATTAATTAACAAAGTTGTTATCTCAACTTTGTTAATTAACCCATGAAGATCCTTACTAACTTAGACATGGGAAATAGGAGAAGAGAAAGTTTGATTGAGTAACTTGCCCAAGATCACAATCCAAGTAACAGTTGAAAGTTAAGGACCATCTCATGTGTGTCCCTCCCAAAGGTTCACACTCAGTGCACAAGGATGATCCCCCGATAGAGGAGGATGTTTCCTGGGTCAAGAGTATTCAGCCACACTCTCTTGCTCTCCAAACAAACTCTCAAGTTAAGCCAGTCACACTCTCAACCAAGGCCTTTCCCTGTGTACCAAGGTCAAGATGATCTGCAAAGGGAAAGAAACCAAGGAAACATGCGAAGCTAACTGCACTGGGAGGGATTCTGGGACAAGAGGAATAAGAAAAGTCTACTTTATCCTCTTTGCTGACCTCTATCCCTACATTAGTTTTATATCTTTCAAATTAGCACCAGTGGATTCATTATAATTAATCTGGAAAATAAAAACACAACAGGCAAACTAAATTTCATTTTACAACACTTCATGGATTACTTTTGTTAAATAGTTTCACAATAAAACATATTACCTTACACTCACCAAGTCCAAATTGCTGTATCTTAATCTGAGAGTTCATATTGGAAAAGCATAAATAATAGCAAGTCCTTTAAAGAAATGAACAGTGTGAGTCAGTACAAAAGTTGATTAGGTGTGTATGTTATGCCAAAACCACTGTATTCACAGAATTTTAATAGAACTTGGAAAAGTCATGCAATAAGCAGCTATTAAAATTTAGCCTTCATAAATAACTAGACTTTTATTGTCACTCATCATAAAAATAAGACATGAATTATATAATATTAAACAATTCAAAAACTAATAGTCTCTACCAGATGTGGTGGTGCATACCTATAATCCAAGCTTAGGAGGCTGAGGCAGGAGGATTGCCATAAGTTTGAGGTCAGCCTGAGCTACACAGTGAGGCCCTATCTCAAAAAAAGAAAAAACTAACCTTCTCCTTAAAGGAAAAGCATTATTAATATGTTGATAGATACATTAATATGCAAATATATCATTGAGGGTGTCATACAATGTATGGTTATTTTTTGATACATTTTGGAAAAGTAACTTGTACATTATATATGTTAATATATAAATGTTAATTCTAATCTATCATTTTTACATGTTAATATATATAATGTTAATATATATAAATGTCCATTCTAGTCTACCATTTTTACAATTTCATTGAGTAGATATGCCATAAAGATAATTTAATTTCCCAAGCTCTTATTAATAGATGTTTAGATTTTTCCCAGATTTTTTTGGCAGAAGCAATGCTTAGTTGAGCATCCTCAATGGTCTTTGGGAAGTTGTCTGCTTGTCAGAAGGTTTCCGTGGAGTAGACTAGTTGGGATTTATTCAGAGAACCACCCGCAGCACTCCAGACTGCCTCTGCTCTGCGAAGCCAGCGCCCACCAATGGGTGGTCTGACTTCTTGGTGAGAAAGCCGCTTTCTGTGAATCACTGGCATTCTAGTCTAAAGCAGAAATGGAGATCTAGCCTTCTATGAAGGCGATGATGTTTTTACGGAGTGCAGAGAGGGATGGCTTCCAATAATCCCTGCAGTTTTTGTCTACTCTTCGCCCCACCTTCACTTGCCGTCTATCGTCACTCTTCCCACCTACCTTCTTTCCTCCTCCTGTAATTCTAGCAAGCCAGTACCTCAGATCAGGTGTATCCAATCTCTGAAGACACACTGAGATCACTACAAATGCCCAGAGAAAGGGCTGATCCTTCTCACCTCATGCCTGGCTTGAGTGAAACTTAAGTTAAGGTAATAAATAGATGATTCAGCTTTTCCCATAGAGAGCCTACATGCAGCAGGTCCCATTAAACTCTGGATTGTGAAGCATCAGTCATTATATTTTAATTGGTTTTACATTTAAAGGGAAATACCCTATACTGGGAAAAGGATGAACCCAATTCTACCACTTGGTAGCTCAGTGGCAATGGGCAATTATGAACTTGTGCTTCCATGAAATGAGAACATTTTAAAAAATAATATTTGATTTGTCCTATTTGCTTCAAATTTGCTGAGCAGGGCAAGAGTAAAAGCAAAAAGACAATGAACAATGCCTATTATTTAGAGACAGTATTGTTTAAAACAGCAACTCTGCTCCAGAGCTTGTGTTATCCTTGGCAGAAACTAGGGCTCAGAACAGTTAAGGGACTGGCCCAAGTGCTTGAGACAGACTCTGTAGAGTCAGAATTCAACTCCAGACCTGCCAACACAAAAGAGGAACTCTCTCATCATACTCCATGCACCTGAAATACTGTTATCAATAAGAGAGTAATTTTTATGTTAGACACATGTAGCTCAAAAACCAACCTCAGTTGTGTAACTGCTTGGGACTTGGGAGGAGGACTCTGTCTTCTCAACTGAACTGTCGCATCTTGAGAGCTCGTTCATCATTCCATCCTCCCTGCCCATCCAGATTTCTTTTAGAAGTGAGTCTACTACAGAATCCATGGGTATCATACTTATCTGACATCCTAAAGAGCTCATGTTAATAAAAAACAAAAAGACATACACAGACAGTGCAGAGACCTTTAGCTGTTAAAGACATTTCCAAATTCCCATTTTGGGCTCTCATCTGTCATCAAGATTTACACATGGCAACAGCAACCTGACTCTCATTTATTGAAGTGTCCTCGTGTTTGCTTCTAAGCAACTTGCTACTCTAGGGGCCTCTCAGACTGAACTCCATCTGTACGTGCATGCAGGAAGAAAACGCTTAAGAACTCTGTGACTCCTGGAGGGGAAGCACTAAATAGTTCATGACTAAAGAAGGGAGAGCTACCTTTCAGCTGAAAAACAGCATCAGCTTGCCACATTATTTCTCCAAAGTTTTCATTAGTTCTCAGAAATGTGGCCTGCTTGATATTATCTTGGGGAAACTGCTGCTCAAGAATACTTAATAACTCCCTTATGTTGGTATTAGGTGATTACTCTCTTATGTTCCTTCCTTTCTTTATAAGCCACCTTGCTGAAATTTCACAACGCAAGCAGTTTGTGTGAGGGAAGGCACTGGAGGACCCAGCCCTCCTCTAGAGCCGCCAGAAGCCACATGGACTGCAGCAGGCTTGAGCATCTTGGGGACACTGAGGCTCAGCTTAGTTCTCTGAGTTAACATAAGACAGGAGTTAAGTTGGAGATCAAAGATATCATGCATATTGGAAAAAATGGTTTTTAATTCTCTTGAAGGGAATCTCATTATATTTTTTTCTTTAACTGGAGAAAGGAAGATTGAGAGATAAAAATTAAAAAAACATACAGTATAGTGGTATATCTATATCTCAGCAGAAACAAAAGTCAATTATTGAGATTCATGAGTTTCAGGAGATTTGCGGCTTAGGGCTAAGGAGGTAGAGCACAAAGGCTCAGAAGGAGAAAAAATATAAAATATACTCAGATATTTACATGGAATGAAACAGTATCAATAGTAGCAAGTATATGTATTTTTTCTGGTCTAGGAGGGCAAAATAATCAATTTGGAGTTGAATTGGTTAAATCTTACCTGATGCGGTAGAATAAGAATGCACAGTAGTTTTGAGTTGTGAGGGGTTTGATATTGTGTTCATTTTCGTTTAGAGACAGAGTCTCACCTTGTAGTTCATGTAGGCTGGCCTTGTACTCACAGGGTAGCTGAAGCCGACCCAGAACTTGCAGCAATCATCCTGTTTCAGCCTCTGAATTTGTCCCAGTTACAGGTGTGCACCCCTCTGCCCAGTGATTTCTGAATTTCAGACTCAGTAGTTCTGGCAAGGATTTTCTGCACGTGTGACTTGGGAGTAGCCAGGGTTCGTTTAAGTCCTCCATCTATCCGTTCACTCCGAGAGAAAGATGTGCTCTGTTATATTACGTCTGGAAGCTTTTCTTCACTGCTCCCTTCCACTTTTCTTTAAGGTCCAGTTGAAAAGTGAAGAATCCAAAACGTTTGCAATGAAGATTCTCAAGAAGCGTCATATCGTAGACACCAGACAGCAGGAGCACATCCGCTCTGAGAAGCAGATCATGCAGGGGGCTCATTCCGATTTCATAGTGAGGTAAAGGCCCCACCCACCCCGCCCCGCCCCATCACGTGACCAGCTGGCCACTGTTCCTAGGGCCGGTCTTGCCCCGCTTAACACACCCCATCCACACGTCGAAACATAAGAAAGTTTTGTCAATTAAAAAATAAAATTTGATTCTATTCTTTTTTGTTTTTTTATAATAAGTAATACTATAATAATACAATCAATATAATATAGTAAACTCAACCTCCCTTGACTCCCTTGACTTTACTATATATTTATTATATAAGTATAATAGATAATACTATAATATAGTCCCATTCTTCAAAAGGAATGGGTTTTTTTTCCAAAGGAGGAACCTGTTTCTAATATTTCATTTACAACTTGTTACCTGTAACTACATAGACAGCCGGTGCTTAAAAAACAAAATACTTAACATTTTGAAAATAATTTAGGACACAAAATGACAGCTGAATCTTTTATCTCCATAGTTTGAGAGCCCTAATAAGAGTCCCTATTTGTGGAAATTTGACTTTTTATTCTCCTCCCCAAATTTCAAGTCTTACTGGCCACCATGGTGCATAGGTCTAATCCCAGTAAAGAGTCTGATACCAAGAACTGCAATGAGTTCAAGGCCAACGTGAACCACATAGAAAGGTCCTGTCTCGAAAACAAAACCAATCCAAACCTCACTGTAACTGTGTACCGTAACTATATGAGGTGGTATTTACGCTAAACAGCTCATTTGGATATTAGATAGTTTATATATGTATTGGAACATTATACTGTACCCTGTAAGTATGTAAAATTGTGTAGATAAAAAATAAGGGAAAAATCATTTCTTAAAGCCTAAAAAAGGTGCTTTTAAAACATGATAATTTTTGTAACTTTTGTTTTCTTGTTTGCAATTCACAGGCTATACAGAACATTTAAGGACAGCAAATATTTGTATATGTTGATGGAAGCCTGCCTAGGTGGAGAACTCTGGACCATTCTCAGGGATAGGTAGGAGATCTGAGAGATTTCTACTCTGTCTCTAAAACTTACTTGTCATTGACACATCTGTAAGAAGAGTCCATTATTATAAAGTATGAATAATTTCATTTATATTTTGCATATGCTTATATTTTAAAATGATGCATAACATAAGGTCCTTCACATTGTAGAAAGACCTAGTTTGCCATAAAAATGATACCTGGAAAATTATATATACAAGCTATTGTTTATGAATATTTAAGTCAGAGTAAATAAACTCTGCAGTTGTCCTGGAATTAAGTGCTATAATTTAACTTGAAGAGGAGGATAGCTATTTTATAATTGTAGACTAGGTTATCAGTTATTTGAACCACTCAGTTTTCAGAAGGGCAGTCCACCTTTCATGACACTAAGAATTATTTTCAAATTAACTTTCCCCCTACTTTCTATCTGTTTTTGTTTTCAAAATTAATACAGCTGTTCATCCCGCTCTTTCATTCTTTTCTATTTTGGAGGGAAAAAATCCATTTATTTTCAGTATTTCATATATACAATCTGATTTACCTTTTTATCTTTCCAGGGTAAGTAAATTCTGTCTAGAGGGTGTTTGCCAATGAGATAAAATCATAGTGTCCCAAATGTTTATTTCATATTTATTTTTCTTATTTGACTAGTCCTGTTGCTCAGATACTCCTTCCCCGGCCAGATCTTCCTCAGACCTAGCTGAAGGCAGCCCTGACGTTCTCACAGACATGTCTCTGTCATGTTTTGTTACTTTGTCAATATCTCAGAACAGAATAAGTAGCCCTTTATAAATCCATTCTTTAAATTCTCATGCCCAGTGGTGTCCTTACTGTACCTTCATATCACGCTATGACTGTTCTTTGTCTTTTTGACTCCCTTGACTTTACTATATCAAATGGACTTCTCTTCAACTTACTATGTTCTATCACAGTAATGTTAGACTTTAAAATTGTAGACAAAAATGCATACAAGGGAAGTCCTCTTGTTTGCATTGAGGAGAAGATCACATCTATGCTGTATAAAACTATTATAGCATATTGTTACATTGATTATTGTTAGTTATTATTGGAAAATATAAAGATAGGGTCTCATTTCTCAGAATTCATAGGTTATTTCACTAAATTAATATTTTAGTTGGTTCATTAATATCTCACATATCCTACTGTAGTTTTACTGTATTATTTTTGGCCTGAACATTTCAATATACTGATTTACTTGAAATCTGCTGCTTATTTTTTAAATTAGTATAGAAGATTTGTGAGTGGAATTAACTGGATCAGTAATAAGCTTCACAAAGAAAAGGCCACCTATTCTCCCATAGCTTTATAAAATTATTTAGTTCCTCTACTAACCTGATAATAATAGTCAACTTCCAAGCAGTTCATGTGTCATCAGACATGGACCGACATCAATTTTTTTTTTTTTTTTAGTTCAGGCTGGCCTTGAGTTCATCCTGGAACTCACAGCAATCCTCCTGCCTCTGTCCCCAGAATGCTGGGATTATAGATCTGAGCCACTCCGCCCAGCACTGTGGTATGTGGTTCTGATTGCTGGTGGGTGTGAGTCTCCATGCCCGATACTGTTGTATGTGGTTATTAGATCGAACCCAGGCCCTTGCATTTGCAAGGCAGGCACCGAACCACTGAGCTAAATCCATGGCCTCCAGACATCAATTTTTTTTTTTTTTTTTTTAGGTTTTTTGAGAGAGGGTCTCACTTTGTAGCTCAGGCTGGTCCTGAGTTCAGCCTCCAACTCACATCACAGCAATCCTCCTACCTCTGCCTCCTGAATGCTGGGATTACAGGCATGAGCCACCACGCCCAGCAATGTAGTATGTGGTACTGATTGCTCCCCAGGCCCTTGCGCTTGCAAGACATGCGCTCGAACCACTGAGCTAAATCCCTGGACCAAGACATCAATTTTTAATTCACTTTGAAAGTAAAGATTCTTTCACATCTTCCTCTGTTTGACTTGATTTTATATTTTGTTTGGTCATAAATGGAAGTTGAAGCTTCTGGGTGAGGCACATGTTGACTTGTGAACAGTGGCTGGTTGTGAAACAGCAGCCTCTTTTTGGGATGAATGGATAAAAGAAAAATAAACAATGGGAGTTCCTTTCTCTATGCTACAGGCTGATTTTTAATCATTCTTAATCATTCCCAGTCATTCTTGAGGTATGAAGTTGCTGAGCCTCCCCCTAACACCACCCCCCTTGCCCCAAACACTCAATATTTTATGAAGAGGCTTAATGTGGAGCAGCAGTAACATCCGAGTTCTTCCAAAAGATTCAGAAAAACTGAAGCCTCAACATTAAAAGCAATGGAGCTAATGTAAAAATACACATGAAATTTCCTTGGAATCATTCACTGCTGTGAAATGTCTTTTATAAACACACACACTTTTACATATGGCTTTACTATTTTTATTGTGCATAGCTTTGCTTTTACCTAATCATGAAATTTCTAGGAAAATGGTACAATTTTGAAATATGCAGGTTCCAATTAATTTGTGCTATGCACCAACTCTTGAACTGTTTAAATTAGGACTAAATCTTAAAATGATTGTTAGAAATAAAAGTTATACCTAGCAAAAGATGATCTATTAGTTATGATAAGAATGAAAATCATCTATAGTAAAAACAATAAAAGACACCATGTTAAATTCATTTAATTTCTTTTTTTCTTTCTTCTTTTTTCTTGAGACAGGGCCTTGCTTTGTAATTCAGGCTGGCTCTGAGCTCACTCTGTACCCCAAGTAAGCCTGGAACTCACAGCAGTCATCCCACTTGTGCCTCTCCAGTGCTAGGATTACAGACATGAACCACCATGACCAGCACTGTGGTATGTGGTTCTGATTGCTGGTGGGTTTAAGTCTCCACACCCAGCATTGTTGTATGTGGTTACCAGGGATTGAACCTGGGCCCTTGCACTTGCTACTGAGTTAAATCCCCAGTCCTTAATTTCAATTTTGTAATAGAAAGTAAGTTATAAAAGAGATATCTTAAAAGCATACACGAATTATATTTGAAATGATTTTTTGAAAAGCCTTGTGTGACCTTCTTTGTTATAAATTTGGAATTACCTGGGAGACTTGGATATTCAGGACAGGGAGTCGCTGAAAGCAGTTGAAATGCTCTCCTTCTCCCACTTCATAGTGAAGGTGACCACTCTCTGCCTCTCTCTTCTTGTCAGGAGAGCAAAGGGACACAGAGCAGCTCTTAATCTGTTGTCCAAAATGAAGATTAAAATGACACCATGTGTAAATAGGAGTTAAGAACTTTTAAGTATTATTTATTTCCCGACATGAATGATAGCAGTAAAATGTTCACGGTCTCTGTTCTTTCCCTAGTGTATTTTCAATTGGCCAACATGTTTTCTTCTTCTAGTATGTGACTTTTTCTTCTGCTTTCATTATTGGTGATGGATTGGTATAAAGTCTATCTCACTCACCCTCCATCTCTAAAGTTAAAGAATTGGCAAGCCCTGAAAATTTCTAAAAGATATAATTGATTACTATGATAAATAAATGCACGTTAGTATTCATATTAACATCTAATGAGTAACATTACCATATACATGTGTCATAGATCAGTGTTAATATTTAATGTATTGTTTAATCTACTGAGATTTAGTACCTCAGTTATTCCCTTCATATTTTAAGTGTGTGTTACCATTTGGCTGCTGGGTTCCTCTTTCAACTAAAAAGTGTTACAAGGAAGAGAGTCAAAATAAGCCTGAGCAAAAGAATTTTATTGTAGAAGGAAAGCAGAAAGTAGCCTTATTGAAAGACAAAAGCAAGCAGCGCCTGGCAGGTGAACTTGAGAGGGAACTCAGATGGTTTGCCAAAGAGACTTTATGTCCAGGGGCTTTACACACAAAAATGAGTACGTCTCAGCCATGCTGAGATCAACCTATGCAGTTACAAGCTGAAAAATGTGGCGTAGAAGAGGCCTATAGGAACTTGAGTCATGTATGAAGATTATTTTTCTAAGTACCATCAATTCTAACTTTAAAAAGAATAAAACAACAAACACTCCTTAGAGAGGTATGAATATCTCCTTGATGGGCAAGAAAATTCTTCCAATTTAATGAGGTCTTTGTTGAGACTCCTGGGCCCTGGCCGTGGTCATTGTGTCCTTTACCAAATCTTGCCGACTCCCCCTTGACTTGGCTTTCCCCCTGGCCATGTCCAACACTCCTTGTCAGGACATGTCCTGTAGTGTCCTCCCCTTGTGGGCCAGTGTCCCTCCGGGAAATCCCATTATCTTCCCACAGGGTCCTGCTCATCCTCAACATTATGTTTACCAGAAATGGATTCTTTAGATTACCGTTGAGTAATTCTTATTAGATTAAAAAAAATACTACCAAAATCTTAGAAAACAAAACTTAAGTCTAACCAATAGGACTAGTGGTTCACTCTCCCTGTGCCTCTGATTATCTCCCTCTTTCAGTGTGGATTAATTTTTTGGCATTGGACAGCTTAAAGAATTATAGCAGAGACCATAATTTCAAGTCTTACATATCTCACTTTCTGGTTATTTGTCATCTTGGGTATATTTTATAATCTCATGAGTAATGAATAATTTTCTATGTCATTTTTCTTGCTTCTAGTTATTTTGTGGAGTGTAATTATTTACATTCAACTTTAGATGCATTTACATGACTTAGATGGCATAGACTAAAGGTATTTCTAAAAAAATGAATTGTCTTCATAATAACTTAACCTTTCTAATAGTTGACACTAAGGCTGCACAAATGGCAACATACTTCAGATTGCTACTACTAGTCAAGTTGCCTGGTCTTCCTTGATGAGAAACACTTTTTTACTGCTATTTTCTGACATTTCCAGACTCATTTATGACAAGTTAAGCCATGTTATTAAATTTCAATGTGAATATATTAAATATCTAAATGTCATATATATATATATACATATATATATATATATATATACATATATATATATATACTTGTAATTCTTTCAAATTATACTATATTCCATTTAGTTACAACAAGCATCCATTTCCAAAGAAGGCATAAGAGCTTATACCTTATTTGGTTCATGTGAAATAATATAGCTGTCAAGGTATAATTTATTATTTCAAAGAGCTATGTAGCACAAGTGAATTATTTTTTAAACAGCTCTTGAAACTGTTGATAAAACAAGCTTTCACTCTTGTTTTAGATCAAGTTTACATTGTCATTTCTAATACCATAGTAATTTTTCATTTTGAGCCACCCTAATGCTATGCTTTGTGACTGATTTCAACGTGTATTTTAAAATCCACAAATTGCCTATATCTGATGCTTAGTTTTGAAATATTTTGTGTGTATACATTTTATTGATTTTTTCAGTAAAGCAAAAGCAAACAGCCCCCAGTCGTAAAATAGCTCAGGATCAGAGAAACTTGGAAACAAATAGACATGATTGTCAAGTACTGAAGATCAAAGACATCCAGACTGTGGTTGGTTCACTTCATGGTGAAAGGGGAGGGCTTTTCACAGGCAGTAACAGGGTCACTTTTGCCTGTTCTTTACAAGAAGCATGGTGATAGAAGACGAGTTCAACAGAAAACTCTTCCAAGCTGATTTGCAGCAGTTATATTTAGCAGGGAGAAACACTTCATTAACAGTGATAATTAGTGTTGCAGTTTCCCCCATCTTCAAAGACTTCAGACCTATCTAAGATGATGTCAGCTAATATTCATAGATTAAGATACAATGGTCACAGGACATTTAAATATTTAATTGTAATAGCCACTATTTATTGAACACCAGTTGGGTGCTAGGCACACATCCTAAGTGCAACAATTCTTGGAATCTTTACAACAACTCCGTAAGATGGAAATTATTATCAGAACCATTTGGCAGGAGAGAATCCTGTACTCAGGATTCTATGGTTAATTACACAAAACCAAACACTAAGAGTAGCCTGGACTTGAGCCCAGCATTATTATTGCAATGTCTACATCCTGAACTTAGAATCTCCTGTCTAGTAGATCCTGAGTTTGGATTAAGATTTTATCCATCTTCCTGCTAATGACCAGGTTATTCACAATATAAATATACCTTCCAGCAGATATTTGATGAGAAATTGATCTCTCACATATGTATTTAACCTCCTCTCAACCTTCAGTGACTTTACCATTGGGATTCATTGAAAAGCAGAGAACTTGTCCAGTCACAACTGCAGAAATAATTTCTGTTAACAGCAATCAAGAATATGAATTCTTTCCAGACATTTGCAACATAAAGAATTAGTAAATTTGCACATTAAAACAAGACATGTAAATGTGAAATTAAATGAAACTGTTCAGGCAGGCACCAGAACCAATGAGCTAAATCCCTGGCCCAAAATGTGTCATATTTCATCGGCTAAGACAGTTAACTTTTAAAAAATTTTAACTTTATTCATATAACTCATATTTACATAACGATCATATTATAATACAGAATTTGTTCCTGTGCATGATGGATCTTGATTCCTTCTTATTTTTCTTTTTCCACTTCTTTCTTTTCCCTCTTTATTTACAAAACTTTCTGAAATGCAAAGAATAGAGAGGTTTGGTGGTGATACCCTAATACCTTTCCTGGAACTCAGGATGATAGAGCTTTTGCTCCACCAGGGATAACAAGAAGTCAGAGGATCACTGAAGCTGAACATATATATTTTCACGTGTGACTGTGGATGTAGTTTGTAAACAAACTCTCACTTTCCCAAATGCACATTTCTTTGTTCATATATCACTGGAGAGAGATTCAAGAATCTCAGTAATTATTAGGAAAACTTCAAACTGGAGGACCAGATATTTCTAAAACTGTATTTTAGAAGAGAGATATTTCTTTAGGGGAAAAGCAGATTATTCTAATAAAAACTCAGGGGGGCAGGTGTTAGTAGTTTAAATAAAAACTACACCTTTCTAAACACATTATTTTTGGAAAATGATCTACATGGCCAATGTTTTAGCTTTGGCTCTACAGATGAACTGTAAAACTGTAGCCATATTCTATTTCCTTCCTTAATAAACTTCTCTCTTCAGTTTTTAAAGAGAATTCAATGTCACCAAAATGCAAATAGGCATCAGACACAAGCTTGGTGCTACTGTTTGTGTCTGAAACTCCTGAGCATTTGTCCTTCCTGCTGCCTCTCGGTAATTTCGAAAGCTGTCATTTACACTAATGCTCTGGAATTATGAAATTATTCAATTGAGCATCCTGGTTGGGAAACAACACAGTTTATCTATGAAATGTAAAGCATTCTCTGGAACCAAGGAGTTCACCTTAGATGCCAAGGTCTTTTCCTTTATTGTTAGGTGATTTAATCAGTCTGTAAACAGGAATACACAAATGCACTTGAGAGAGAAAAGCAAAGACAGGTAGAGAGCACTTTCCTGCCAAGCACTGTAATCAATTATCATTCTGTCCTAGTTCCTTCTCTCCTTTCACTGGCTTCAAATTTTAACTCTTCCTACTAATAAGAATGCAGCAATATCAACATTAAATATTACTTCATGGCAGAGGTTTCAAAAACAGGATACTTAGCTGATGGCATGACAGTAGGAACAACTGGACACACACTACAATGTGGTTTGCAATGTGCAAAGCAAATCTATCAAAATTATAAAATGTGAAAAACAAGCTTTCTACATGCAAGTTCTCAATCTTTTGCATGCCCCCAGCTGTCACTCTGCACCTTTTTAGGTCATAGTGGGTTGTTGAAAGAAAGCCACTGAGCACAGGAGAGCTGGAATGGCATCAAACTCTTCCTGAGCCCCTGAGGAACCCAAACTGTCCCACTCACTTACAGTGACAGAGAATTCCTTGATTTGACCCTTAAGTGTTTTAGAAAATGAAAAGGAATTGCAATCACATGGCATTTAGACAGCAGGACGTTGCACTCTGGGTTAAATTTTGCCACAGGAATATAAAGAAATAAGAGGAGAAAAAAATGAAATAATTTCTTAGAGAAGCTAATCTCTTGTGTTCTCCCCTTTGCTCTCTTGCAGAGGTTCATTTGAAGATTCCACAACAAGATTTTACACAGCATGTGTTGTAGAAGCTTTTGCCTATCTTCATTCCAAAGGGATCATTTACAGGGACCTCAAGCCAGAGAATCTCATCCTAGATCATCGAGGTTATGCCAAGCTGGTCAGTGAATTTTACATATGACTTACTTCCCTGTGGTTTTCAGATAGTGTTTGCTTGTGAAACTCTGTTCATTTGTTAAAAACTGTTCTGGGCAGGGGATTTAGCTCAGTGGTTCCAGTGCCAGCCTTGCAAATGCAAGGGCCCAGGTTCGATCCCCAGTAACTATACACAACAGTATTGGGTGTGGAGACTCATACTCACCTATAATCAGTACCACATATGACTGCCTGGCATGGTGGCTCATGCCTGTAATCCCAGCACTTAGGAGGCAGAGGCAGGAGTATTGCTGTGACTTCACGGCTGAGCTCAGGGCCAGCCTGAACTGCAAAGCGAGACCCTGTCTCAAAAAAACCCACCCCCCTCCCGTATTCTACTCTGTTTTTTTTTCTTAAAAATAGGCTTTAGTGTTGCATTTTTAATTAAATATTTTAATTGTGTAAAAGTTACCAGGAATGGGAAAAAATGAGAATTAAGTTGTGTCTTATATTGGTACAAATTCCCATTATGGAGTGCAATCATGATGTGTATATTTAATGTACCAATAAAGATAAAAAAAAAAAGTTACCAGGAATTATATTGGCTAAGTGTGAATTGCTAATACCCTGACAAAACATGTTTTGTAACAAATATGAGAAGTTGTCCTTGCTGGCATGTGTTCACAGAGCTGAACCGAAGGCACTAATAAAATTTATTTTTCTGGGTAGCCTTCTACCACTTAAAGGCAATGGATGTTTAGAGTATAGAAAACTGTAAAGCATTTTATAATTTTAGATTTTAGAATAATGGTGAGAGAAACTGAACTTTGAAGGTAATGTTACATAGGCTATGTTAATAAAATAGCATTTGCAATTGATCAAAAATTCTAAAGATATAATGGAAAAGCACATTTCTCTTACTTAAAAGTATATAATATTTTTGAGTTTGAATCTGTTAATACTTCATTGTAGTTTTTTAAATTTGTAATTTTAATTCAGCAGGAAAATGCATTCAGTCATGTGGTCTCAATTGTTTTAGAAAAAAAAAATTTTCTGCATTTGCAATTCATCCTTTTAAAGTTTTTTTTTTTTTAATGAATACTACCTTTCAATGTTACCTGTTTATGTTTACCAAGGAAAAGTCTTCAGTGCTATCAGTTTGTTAATTATTTCCTCAACAAGAAACTGGGTTCTCAAATAATTAATACTGAGTGAATTGTCATCTTCATGAAGTCCAGCCAAAATCCTGAATAATCTAGGAAAGATGCTAGAAAGGCCCACCAAGTATTCCAAAGCTTTTGAGTAAAGAAACTTCTGATATAAAAGTGAGAAAAATGGAAAGTGTTTTCAGAAATGTCTGTTTTTCTTTTTCATGTTATTAATTTTATCTGATATTCAGATTTCAAATTTTCCTTTGAAACTGAATTTGAGCAAGTTGATTTTGTTTGCAATATACCTTATTTCTGCTATGTGTATTGTTAATCACCAGCATATTTCAGAAAAATAATTTACTGCTGTACAACTTATGCATAAGTGATTTAAAAATCTTACTTTTCTCTCATTTTAAGGTTGATTTTGGCTTTGCAAAGAAAATAGGGTTTGGAAAGAAAACATGGACTTTCTGTGGGACTCCAGAGTATGTAGCCCCAGAGATCATCCTAAACAAAGGCCACGACATTTCAGCCGACTACTGGTCACTGGGAATTCTAATGTATGAACTGCTGACTGGCAGGTATTAGACCCATTGCTGCTAATTTCTGTGTGTGCATGCGTGTGTGTGTGTGTGTGTGTGTGTGTGTGTGTGCGTGTAAACTGTTCTCATATCTTTGAGATTTTTGAGCCCAGGCATTTAACAAAAATTAAAATAGGGGTGGGGCCGGGGAGTTAGCTCAGTGTTTCTGGAGCCTGTCTTGCAAGCACAAGGGCCAGGGTTTGACCTGCCCCCCCAACCACATACACCACTGGGCGTGGTGACTCATGCCCACCAGCAATCAGAACCACATACCACAGTGCCACGCATGGTGGCTTATGCCTGTAATTCCAGCACTTGGGAGGCAGAGGAGGAGGATTTCTGTGATGTGAGTTTGAGGCTAAGCTCAGGGCCAGCCTGAACCACAAAGCAAGACCCTGTCTAAAAAAAAAAAAAAAAAAAAAAATTAAAATAGTGGATGTTTAATCATATAAAGATTTCTAGGGTCAAATATCTATAGAAATAAGACCTGTTAGTATTTTATATCCAAATGAAATGTAACTATTTTGCTGATCTTCTGTGTAATACTATAATCAACAAATAAAAAAGGTACAAGGATACCACAAGATGTGTGATCAAACTATAAGCTTCTCATGGCCCACACTAAAAGAAGAGGCAATACAAGCCATGACATGTGCTAAGGACAGAGTAACAGAATTATGATGACTAATGAAGCTCAGAAGAGGGCTAGGTTTGGCCAGTGAGCTCTTAAGGAACCCAAGACCTTAGCTGGGCCTTAGAAAAGAAGAAAATGTGGATTTAGAGAAAAAAGGAAATGGCACTGCAGACAGAGAGACACAGCTTACCTAAAATTACTAAAACTATGGCTGGTACATGACCAATGAATCCACTTGTGAGGATATTTCCCAAGGAAGGGAACTTGGTATGCTAAAGAGACCCTGCACTCCCGTGTTCATGAACAGCCAAACAATAGAAGCAACCTAAGTGAATCAACTGAGCCACTGGTAAAAAGCAAAATGCTTGTCTAAGATAAACACACAAATATAAAAGCAAAATTATTAGTAAAAATGTACAAACAATAAGAACTCAAGTTTTTGTTTTCATTTTTTGAGCTAAATATCAAAACTGGCAAATTAAGAGAGTGAAGAGACTCTTTAACCAAAGCATAAAATGAATAGAATTTTTTAAATTCTAAGATTTGTCTAAACAGAATAATGTATTTATTTTAAAAAGTCACAAAATTGATAATTAGGTAGAGTGGATGTGAGGAGAGGTTGAAAAAATTAAGATGTGTGACATGTAGCAACTCCTTGTGGGGAATATATTGCAAACATGTACTAATAAAAAATGAAATTTAAATAAAATTAAATAATGTTGACAATTACACCTATGACATATTAAAGTAAACAGAAAATACATGTACAGAAAATCAGAGCACATGCCCTCACAGCCTTTAACAAAAGAAAATGTGCTATTCTCAGTGCCGGGCGTGGTGGCTCACGCCTGTAATCCCAGCACTCGGGAGGCAGAGGCAGGAGGATTGTGATGTGAGTTTGAGGCTGAGCTCAGGGCCAGCCTGAACCACAAAGCGAGACCCTGTCTCAAAAAACCTAAAAAAAAAAGAAAATGTGCTATTCTCTATTTTAATTTCATAAGAAGAAATATGTTAAGCTACTAATAAATAAAAGGTTAAAATAAAATCTGTAAGACTTTTCCAAAGAGATGTGTACTAATAAAATTAATTTTTAAAAGGAAAAAAAATGTAATAATCATGCTTGTCACTAAAACTCTGTGTTAACACTTAGAATTTATAACATGTAGCAGAATTTAGAATTGATTTGCTTACTAGTACTTAATGAGAAGGAAAAGGCCAAGGGGAGGTGTGAATGCCCGAGGATGCCAAGGATGGCTTAGATACCTGTACCAAAAACAAATGAAGGCAACAGTGGCTACACTGGACCCACTTACAGTTTTGCTAAGTGATTTGCTAAGGGGTTCCAGTGTTTTCATATTCGGCCATATTTCCTATCACTCGGCATGAGAATCGGCGTCACCCGTAGAGTTTATATGATCGAGCATTTTTCTTCAGAATGTAGCAAGTGCCTCTCATCTGACCTGTCCTCTTCCAGCCCACCTTTCTCAGGCCCAGATCCTATGAAAACCTATAACATCATACTGAGGGGGATTGACATGATTGAATTTCCAAAGAAGATTGCTAAAAATGCTGCTAATTTAATTAAAAAGCTATGCAGGTGAGTGTTTTAACCACTGTATTTTTAAAGGGTAACCATGTGAAAAATTATTTAACAGAATTATTTTCTTACTTCTAGGGACAATCCATCAGAAAGGTTAGGAAATTTGAAAAATGGAGTAAAAGACATTCAAAAGCACAAGTAAGTGTTCTTTTCTTACAACTCTAGGTTTGCGAAATCAGAAAACTTGAGGAGTGTCTCTCCAAGATGACTTTTTAAAAATTATTGCTATCTGGCTGGCATAGTTACCAACAAGAACACTCAAAGAAAAAATGCAAACAAATTAGACTTTTAAAGCTCTTTCTATGAGTGTTTTGTTTTTCTTCCTTTTGCTACCTAGGATCAAACTCGGGCCTTGGTGCATTCAAGGTAGGTGTGGTACCACTTGAGCTAAATCCCTGTTCCATCTGTGAGTGTTTAGAGTTATATTTAAATGCATCTGTGACTTTCCATACAGCAAAGTTTCTGCTTCAGTTTTCCTCAGTTCATACTAACGAGCTCTGCCCCCTGAGCCTGCATATGTAGAACATTTGATATTTTTTAACTTGGAAAATTTATTCTCTATCAGAATGTTGAAAACAAAGCTGTCCACTACATGGCACCTTATTTTTGAATTAAAGGAAATATATATATATTTTCCAAACATCTCCCAGTGAGAAGAGACAACAGGAAAACTATGCAAAGTACAGACTTTCCAACAATGCTGGCATTTTCAACATCAAATATCTGCCCCGTTTTGGTCGATGTCTCACAGCTAACCCAACTCAAACTGGTTTCCCTCTTGGACTGTTTGTCTAATACTTCTGGGAAATTGACATCCTCTGCACAGAACTTTTTTACAGAGATATCTCTGCATATGTATCTAGAAAGCCTGCCAAGAATTTGGTGTAAGCATCTTCCAATAGTGAAAACCTCCAAAGAGAAGCAGTAACCCTTCATGTTTCCGTATGTGCTCTTCATTTTCTCGAGAAAGCTGGGTATGCAACAGCCTCCATTAAAATGCAAAACCATAAAGAGAATGGGGTATAAGGAGACAGACACAGTGATGTGGACACATTAACTAGCTGACACCACACACTGAGTGGGGACAGAGACGGAAAGTGGAGTTTCTGTCTCAACTTTTCACCCCTTTGATTCTCTTTCCTTAAAATAAAGTATCCTGCAAAATATGGGGCCTTACATGTTACAACATTTATCAAATGTGTAACAAAGTGTGGGAACAAAGGCACACAGATATTATGACTAAAATAGCAGGGAGCAAAGATGTGTATAGGAATTGGTGTTTAAATATGACAGTTATGCTTTTTTAAAATGTGCATTGTAGGGACTAGGGATTTAGCTCAATGGTTCCAGTGTCTGCCTGTCAAGCTCAAGGTCCTGAGTTCAAACCTCAGTACCAAATACCACAACACCTGTAATCCCAGTACTCAGGAGGCAGAGGCAGGAGGATTGCAGAGAGTTAAAGCCTATCTTAGGCTACACAGTGACTTCAGGGACAGCCTGAACTAGAAATCCAGACCCTGGATCTCTCCTGCTCCCCCCAGCATGGTTTTGAAGGACTCCTAGGCACACTGTGTCTTCCCGTTGCCTCTACTAGGCTTTAGAAGAGGAAGATTCTCTTTTCTGATAGCCACTTTACTAGGTGGATGGTTTACAGTCTACTGACCCCCCCAAAAAATGTGCATTGTTTAAAGTAAGCTGAAATAATACAGCTGAGTTAGATAAACAATGATTTTTGTTCCATGAAAATATTTATCTAGTTGCTTTCTACCACATGAATGAATTGTAATGACTAGATGTTTAAGTGAGAAATAATGCCTATAACCATCTGTTTTCCTTTTCTAGGTGGTTTGAAGGCTTTAACTGGGAAGGTTTAAGAAAAGGGACCTTGACACCTCCCATAATACCAAGTGTAAGTGGATTTTCTAGTTCATAGCTGTGTGACCTGCCTGACAGTGTTTATATCAGTCAACCAAACTCTGTTATTTTAAAATTTTACCCTATGATCACATTAAATAAAACACAAGAGGGCCAGGGATGTAGTTCAGTGGCACTGTGGCTCTCTCATGAACATGAGGTTCTGAGATGGATCTCCGGTGTCAAAAAATAAAAACAGAAACAGAAGAAAATAAATAAATAAAATACAAGAGAAGTACCATGTAAACTAATGACATATTCTAATATCCAAGCTTAGAAACTTACATTTTGAGATCGTTCCTGTATGTTTCACCCTTATTTGTTTTAAAGCTATTCAAATTTCATTTAGTGGTGTTAACTTTTGTTCCTGTACTGTTAAGTACATGCAGATATGAATTCAGTGAACCTGTGCTATCTGTTTTATCAGCTGTCCTTCACTGATGCTCCCCCATAGCTCTCCTGCTCCCCCCAGCGTGGTTTTGAAGGACTCCTAGGCACACTGTGTCTTCCCGTTCCCTCTGCTAGATTCTCTTTTCTGATAGCCACTTTACTAGGTGGATGGTTTACAGTCTACTGACCAGAAACAGATCTGAGCTGATCGCACTGCTATTTTTCATCAGTATCGCATGTTTCATAACATGTTTGGGATCGTAACTGAGGAATGGAAGGTGCTGTACGACCCTTGGACTACCATTTGTCTGGTCTATGCTACTCATGCAGAAAAATTTTCTCTTCTAAGGTGTATTTCTGTATTAATAGGTTTTTGTTCAATAACCAAAACAAAGATATGTCAAAATAAAAATGATCATGTCTCAGATACTAATTACATTCATGGAGTTTTATTTTTCGAACAAGAACAAGTAAGCCACTGATAGAGGTAAATGTTGACCCCTATTATACTAACTTAAAACTGGTCAGTCATTTCTTATGAGGTAGTAATTTGAACAGGTTTTTTACTAATGTTCTATAAATAAAGATTTTCTGAGTAATTTGCAATAGCTTTGTTCAAGTTTAGAAGTGACTGTTACTATACTGAGAATAAACACACAAAAACCTTCATTTGGCCTATTAGGCCCTGTGATACTTAGCCCCTGACTCCTCCAGCCTTGCCTTATCCCCTCCCCTCCTGTCTTTCACAGGAGTCAGATAAGCATCCTCTTGTTACCTGAAAGCCCAGAATCCACCCTCATCTCTGGACTCTTGCATGTACTGTGTCCCTTATTTACTGGACTCATTGATTCTTAGGTTAATAATACTTTTTAAAAGAAGCTTTTATAATCACTCTCAAGGCCTCATATTTATTTTTTCATTCCACTTGTCAGCTTATACTTCCATACAGATTTTTAAAAAATTATCTAATTAAACAGTTTCTTATTTAATGTAATATAAATCCCCCCAATCAAAGCTCCATTGATTTTTAATGACTATTAATGACTATTTTTAATGACTACTTTTAATGACTTTAAAGCTGAAAATCTATGACAGTAGATGGTCAAAATTTGTCACCAACTAGGGGATGAATAATGCATACTTCTAACAATGATAGCTGGATCTACAGAGAGTGGAGTGCTAGTCAGACATAGGAAAAGTCCTGTCCTCTGTGGTAACACAGATGGAGCCAGAGCACAGTGTTAAGTCAAGTAAGTCAGACACAGAAGACAAATGCTGTGTGATCTCACTGGAATGTGGAAACAAAATGCCAATTAGAAGGGTGGGTGCGAGGCTCGGGAACATGAGGGAAAGGAAGAGAGAAGGGAGAGTGGGTCCGCTGGCAGTTACAGCTGGATAATGCCAACAATGTTTGGGTTTTTGCAGTGTGTGCTGCTGAACAGTAGGATAACTATAAATAACAATAAAATACTGTCCAGTCTGGTGTGGTGGCTCACGCCTGGAATCAAAGCACTTGGGATGCAGAGACAGGAAGATTGCTGTGAGTTCGAGGCTGACCTCAGGGCCAGCCTAAACTACAAAAGTGAGACCCTATCTTTAAAAAAAAAACAAATACAGAGCCAGGAATTTAGCTCAGTGGTTCCGGCGCCTGTCTTGCAAGCACAAGGACCCAGGTTTGATCCCCGGTAACCACATACCATACTGGGCATGGAGACTCACGCCCAGCAGCAACCAGTACCACATACCACAGTGCCGGGGCGTGGTGGCTCACGCCTGTCATCCCAGCACTCGGGAGGCAGAGGCAGGAGGATTTATACTGTCCATGTCAATTAGCTGAAGAAAAGGTCTTGCAAGCTTTTGTTACAAAGGAATTACATACATTTAGGTGGTAAGTACAGTTAAACAGATTGAAACATACAATGTATACATGTATCAAATGTCTCATGGTAACCCATCAATATGCAGTGTTTATATATCACTTCAAAAAGAAATATCAAAATGATGAATTATGACAAATAAAATTCTCATTTGGAATTCCACTTTAAAAAAGCCAACCTTCTGGTGGATTGTTCCTAAAAGTAAGAAAATAATTCTGATAAATAATTTGTCACATGATTACCCTATAAAAATACAGTGGTTAAAACATTCACTTGCATAGCTTTTTAATTAAGTTAGCAGCACTTTTAGCAATCTTCTTCGGAAATGCAATCATGTCGATCCCCCTCTTATCCATTCTTTCACCCTTCAGGTTGCGTCTCCCACAGACACAAGCAATTTTGACAGTTTCCCTGAGGACAACGATGAACCACCCCCTGACGACAACTCAGGCTGGGACATAGACTTCTAATGTATTTCTCTTACCTGCTTCTGCCTTGCTGAAGACAGCTTTTTCTGAGACACAGCTGCCAGCAAACTTGAGGGAAAGAGAGAAGATTAGTGCTCGGGGTCACCGTGATGCCTTTGATCGATGCTGCTCCAGTAACTACAGTGGCATTAGGACTTATGCTTAGATGACAGTAGTGCTCTTTACATGTTTTCTGTTTGATCCTAAAATAGCAGTTTACATGGTGGTCCTGAAGCAAAGCCTTTCACCAGTAAAGAGATGTGCTGTATTGTTGCAATGATCTTCCTTTGCTCTGATTATAATTTGAAAGACCATAGGAAACATGTCAATCTAGTAAACTGTACTGTGATAGAAGCTTCCAGATGATGGAGTTATATACCGGGTACGATAGATGACTGTGGTACAGAGCCTAGGCTAATCCCTTTCTTCAGGTGAAGGTCATGGGATCTTTTACTGTGAGCCGGTGTATATACCATAGAAGAGAACCGCATGTCTGTGGGCCACAGAGTTCATGTCAAATCAGTGCTAGAAGTTTCATGGTTTAATTTCCCAGCAGTGCTGATGACAAGACTGAATGTTACCTTTTCTTTCAGACCGATTTTAAAAATTGTTATGATAAAAAGCACAACTGCTATGGAGTCTGCTGCGAACTTTCATAGCAGGTATATATGCATTTTCACTGAAGATTGAAAAAAAATGCATGATATCTGGTTTTTTTTTTTCCTTTTGACAAATTGGCATGACAGAGTGGAGATAAAGGCAATTCAAAAAACCATTTCATATTTTAAAAAAGATATTGTACTTAAAGAAGGTCCTGGAAATAAATGCGTAGCAGCCAATTGGTTTTATTTATTACCTAATATATCCTCAAACTGAGGTTTAAAATATTCCCTTTTATAAAATTAAACCCTTGGGATAAGGGTAGGGTAGGGTGGGAGGGAAAAAGACCCATCCAAAAGTAAACTAAAAAACTATATAGGTGCTATGTATATCTTTCATCTGTAATGTCAGTGTCTGAATGGACAACGCAAATTCTAATCACCATATGTCTAGCCAGACTCAAACATTTTCACTAAATTTATTAAATCAATCCCATGTCAGATTTCACTTACACAACATGATCTAGATTTGAGAGGAAAAGGTAATTAAAAATAGCCTCTTAGGCCTGAACCAGAGAAAGAGAGAGAGAGAGAGAGAGAGAGAGAGAGAGAGAGAGAACAAAAACTAGCAGAGTCAAGATTATCCTGATGTTCCAGGAACCTTAAAAAGCTGGTCACCTGTTGATTCTTTTTTTTTTTTTTTCTTGAGATATCTCAGACATTGATCAAGGTCAAAAGGACATGGACAGAAAAACAGGAATTTGATTTCTTAAAGTTCAGCTAGATAGAACAGAAATGTTGAGATCTTGCAATTTCATTGCTAGGGAAAACTGGATTTTAAGACATCAAACTGATTTTTTTCATCATAGGGAAAAGAACCTGCCAATTAAATAAGGTGTATTGCTAGCATGACTGGTGACCATAATTAGTTGTCACAAATAGCGAAACCTCGGGGGAGCTTTCCCTGGACACACAGCGTTTTCCCCATGCAGATATGTAAATGCCAGCTGTCCTTCTGAACTGAACTGTATATAAATTTGGTGCAATAGGTACAAATTTACCTTTATCTAGCAAAGTTTTAAAAATCAATCTGATAAACATGTTGCCCCAAAAATATGTCTGATTAGGTCAGAATATTATAATCAAGAAAGTGTATATTATAAATTTTATGTTTTCAAACACCAAACTACTTTATAATATGATACCAGAACAGAATATTCTAAAATACTTTGCAGGATAAAGCTACTAAGGGTAAATGACATATAATTAGAACAAAATTCAATTAAAACTTTGATCCTAAGATATTATTGTGTCTTTGGAGCCTTCCCTCCTGTAAACAATTTCTCAAAATCAATCTATTTACCAAGATATCTGTCACTTGCTAAAGAATTTGGAATCTAAAATTAAATATAACAAAATCTGGCTCTGAATACTATTTCAGAAGTTTTATATTTCTTTTAATTGGCCTTTATAAATATATAATTTCATATTATCTTATGTATTCAGTAATGTTCATTGAAAGGTAATGCAGTTTAGGCATGCTGAAGGCTCTCAAATAATGAGAGAAGGAATGTGTTTTTGCAGTTACTGAAATATCCCCCCAAGTCCCCAAAATAAGCACTTATTAATGGATGTTGGCACTATGGTTCAAGTCTAAGACAACCTGTAAGTCAGACCAGTTCTATGGAGAAAGAAGAAGTAGCATTCAGCACAATGTAACTGTAGATTTTTTTTCTCCTAGTACCTGCATCTTTGTTCATGTCACTCGCCATTGCATTGAGATGTCTAGAGAAATAACCAAAAAATAAAAGTGAACTGTATCTTCCAAAAATTACTTTCTGCTAACATTCATCTGGTTTTCCACATTGAATTTTAAGGAATTAAATTTTGTCTTAAAGAAGACACTAGGGCTATAATTCATGATCAACTTCATAGAGTCCATCTCACTTTATTTCTGAATTTTTCATGGCCCCCTTTTTTTCTTAAAGGACACCTGGATCAGTTGGAATAGTGTCAACTTGTTTGATTTGTTTAACTGACTTTCTTGTTCATCTTTTGAGTGTGGGAAATAAGGGCTTTCTGTGTGTCTTAACTCACGGGAAAACTGAAAACTACAAAGAGAAAGAATACTGCAACATTTAAGATAAATTGAATTTATTAGAGAAAACGATTTCTGGCAAATTGTTACAACATATTTTTTTGTTTGTTACCTTCTTTGTTATTAAGATTTGAATCAGATCCATGTAGCACTTGAAGCAAGTTTATTCTGATTATATTCTTTAGGAATCATATTATGGAACATACATGTGAATCACACATGTATAACAATAATAAACTCAACTATTAAATTTTTCTTATTTCACTTCTGAGTGACTGAACTGAGGGTGAATTTAAAGAAATCAGCTACAAATATTAAACACAAAGGTATTAGGCCTGATATAGTACAATAGAGGTGATCTGTGCATTATCCATGACAACATTTTATTTCACAATAGGACCACAGACAAATATTTATGTAAATAGATATTTTTGCGTGAAATTTTGTGGTACATATAACTTTTTTTAGTGTTTCACAGCATTATTGTTTCATTTTATTTGTATAGAACAATGTTTTTAGGTCCAAGTAGACTTGAATTAATGTCATAATTGTCAGTATTATTGAAAATTCTGTCAACAATACTGTTTTCCATCTGTCCTATAGTTTAGAACATGACCTGGCTATCTGGCATTGTGGCAAGTGCCTTAAATTCATGGCATCTTATGAATAAAACAAATTTGGTGTTATGCTGCATGACAAAGACAAAGACACCTCAAAATGTTGTCCTTTCTTAGCTTGCTGAGTTTTACAGTTCTTTCTGCTAACAATTTATAAGCCTTTATTATATAATATTGATCAATTACAGAAATGATGAAGTTGTTCTCTTATTTCTGTTAAATGTACCAGAGCTGTGTATCTGTTAATGAGATACAGCGTCATTTCTGTGAAATGTATAAATGTATGTGCAGGTCAAATTAATATATGACATACTATCAGTGTGTATACAGGTATTCCTGTTTTGCTAAGCTGTGCAAATTCAGTTTAAAAAAAAATTAGTGCAGTCAAATTCCAACATGTCTCATTCTGTAGACTCCATTAACAATGGTCCAACCCAAAAGAAAAATTGGAAGGAACTGATCATCACACCTCGTTACGAAACCAATGATGAAACAGTACCTTGGTGCACCATTCAACAAAACAGGATGCTTTCTCTGAGTTCTTGTATATGCAAATCATTTATAAGGCAAGTTTTTCAACAGAACTAGAAAGCAAAATGTCAAGAGTATGTCGCTAGCTCTCCTCTTTATCTGCCCCTGCATCAACAGACAGAGTTCTGGGACCTTGGCAATGACTCAGAGGTTTGGGCTTTCTGAGTGAAAAGACATTTCTTTAAGCATTATCTATTCAGTTTATTTCAATGTATGATGTTTTTACAACTGGTCAGTTCTTTTGTATTCTTATAGCTATGGTTATTTGATTGTCCTCCTCTACAACTTGTTCTACATGAAAGAGTCCTTTGTTAGTCAGAATGCAACAAACTGTCATCAAATGGTCATTGACCACTTGCACTCTTTTGATGTAGATTAAAAACTTTTTCATAAACTTACCCTGCTTTGATTTGCTCTGTATTTTTTCCTGCAGCTGTAATTGCTGAGTGCCTGTTGTATACTTTATAGAGTTGAAATAAAAAAAAATTACTTTTGAACTTAGTTGATGTTTATTTCCAGAAAAGATTCAAAGAATAGAATTAATATATACTATTTGAATTAAATGCTGTGCAATGCTATTGTAGAATGTCACTACAATGGGGAAAATACACAGAATCTAAGTGTCCTTCATGAAACAATATAATCCACTATAAAATTAAACCAACAATTCCCTTTTTAAAAAGCTCAATGTAAATAATATTGACCATCCAGAGTGTATAATAAATCACATATAAGTGTTGACACAAAACCAGAAGTTAGCAGGTTTCACTAGATAACACCTTAATCACTAGCCATTCATCTGATCATTTCTCATCAAACTCTGCAACAGCCAAAAAGAGGGTTTTCATCTATGACTGTGTGCTAGGAGCGAAGGATTTAAAACAAAAAGCGACTTGATACATCTTTGGTATTTGTTCAGTGGATCTCTATCTGTTAATCTTCAAATGGGTAAAGAATATATGTTTGACAGCAGCTTGGTTATATTACCTCCAACTCTCCAAAATCCTTGTAAGTGTATTTTTCCTGTCCCACTTTGCCCCTCACTGCTATCAATGATGCACACAAATTACAACCAGTTACAGAGGACAGCTTTCTTCAGTTTGGATATATATCCAAACTTTTCTCTTGTTATCACTGTCAGTGATGGCTAAATATCCTGGTTTAATGAACACTGAGAAGGCAATTAGGTTTCCTTTTTCAGGTGGAACCAATGACACAATTAGAAAAAGAAAAAAAAACATGTGAATGTAATACATCCAATAGTTTAATTTCTTCTGCAAATGGAATTGTAACAAGTTTTTGGAAGCATCTGTTTGGCATTTTATACACTTGATCTAAGAATGGCATTTTTCATTCTGGAAGGTTATTTTTCTTAATTAAACCCAAAGTTTTAGGAGCAGTGTGGCGACTAAACTCATGGCTATGAAAGTGACAGAAGAGATTTGGAGGTCTGGTTAGGTGAGGATATCACATGTTGTGCAGGTTAATTTCAAGGGAAATAAATCAACACCCAATTATTCAACTACAATTGTAGTAGTTGTGGGAATTTGATTTCCAGTGTAGGAGGGTCAATAGAAGGTATGATCACCGTGCCGGTTATGTGATACTTGCAGGCCTACCTCCAGGTTCTCAGGGAGGGCCTTAAAGCTGACATGCACATCACATTGGACCGCCACCACACTAACATTCTTTTTTGAATATTTTACTTAAACTTTCCCCTCATTTCCATATTCCTCATATCAAAAATCATCTAAGTTAGTTGACAACACATTTCTGCTAATCTGTGATATTTATTTCAGTTAAGGTGAATCTATGAAGTAAAGCGCATATGTAACCAGGAAAAAAATACATCAAATTGAACCTTGTACAAAAATAAAACATAGAGGAAAAAGAGAAGGAGCAGAGAAAGAAAGCAAAGCATAACTAACAACTTCAAGGGGTCATCACAGATTGCATGAAACGTAATGGATGGCATCAAACGATATGACAGTGCTTTTCAAACATTAATATCATAAAATGTATCTATAACAGAAACAAAAATTATAGACATCAAAGACTGTAAACAGTTTTTAAGTAAATCTAGAAATCTGAATTTTTAACACCTGTAATTTATTTTGGTAGAAATGCACACACACGTTTATACACAAACATCTCCACACAATAATAACAGAAAAATAAAGTCCATGGGAAAACATTTCAGAAATGAATGAGAAAAAGTTAAAAACAAACAGACAAAAAACCCTATCAAATAGAATCACCAAAACACAAAGCATATTAAAGAGCCTGGAAACGTTGTTATATTTGTGTTTCTTTGTATCCTCTTTCCAATTAATGTGTGAAAACAGAATGCTGATAACAAGCCATTTGGTTAAGCAATAGAAACACATCTTGACTGATAAAACCTAAAAAAATACACTTGCACCCACTTTTGGTATCCAATATGGCAGACCGGGATTTGATCTCTCTGAACACTGTCAGTTTCCTAAGGGGAAATAGGAAGGGACTTGAGGCTTGTGGCTCAAATGGATTGGGAACTCCATTCAAGAATGCCCAGTTTCCCTTCCTGGGTGTTTCCCTGCCCCGTGAGAGTCACGTTCCACATTTTAATTTGCTTTGACCATTGAAAGTGAGTCTGTCACTTCACAGAGACATTTCAAGAGCCAATAGAACATCATCGCTTTCTCCCACTCTGTTGGGATGAGCAGTTCTTCAGCTTCAGTGGATGTGGGCAGCAGTGTACAGGAGCAGGGAGCTACAGCTCCTGAGGATCTGGCCTAGAATTGTTTTGAGCTACTAGTATTCCAGCTTTACCCTTTCAATTGATACAGTGCTATACAACCCAAAAGGAAGACAAGACCAGGTTGTCTGGGTAATCTGATTAACCCACAATGGAATAAATCTTATGATCCTCAACACAGGAAGAATAAACTTTTGAGGTGCTTACACAAAAACCCATTTTTTTTTCAAACACTCTTAAACTTGATATGTCAAAGTCAGACATATCAGAAAGAGGATACTTCAGTGGAGTAAGGGAAGAAATGCTCTCAGGACCCAGACTACCTAAAACTGATGTAATGTGTTACTTTCATGATTTATATGAAGATTTTCAAATTGAGAAGCACTGGTGTTTAGACATGGAAACAGCACAGTAGAAATCCTATTAGTTAGGACAATAGGGAACTTACAGTTCCTAGGAAAAACATGATTCTTCCATCGCAGGAAAGATTTCACACCTGACAGTGGTAATAGTAAAATCAAGGTGGAACTGAAATAAGGTACCATCTCACCTGTATTTCTAAAATCTTATCTGCAATCCTTTATTTCATTTCATGTATCCAAAATTGATGTAATTTTATAAATTAATATGATTTACCTATAGCCTTGGTTTCCTTATCCCATAAGAATATTATCAAAATTATTTTTAGTATACAACTTTGTGATTTTAAGTTACTTAATTTTCTGATCCTCTCACTCCTATATTTCAAAAGCAAGCACTGGCTTTTGTGACTGCCCCTGCCTCACAGCCTGCTTTTATCGATGAAGTTTTATTACAAGAAAATCAATACTGCCTATGTGGAGATGTTTTCATATTAAGACATATTTGAGTAAGTATGCTGTGTCTCTGGAAAAAGCTTTACATTTTTACAATGTGCTCCTTTCTAAGAAAGCTTGCCAACCCCTTACCAAAAGGAAGAGGCTTCATTAAACTGATCACTTTCAAGTGGAATTCTCCAGAGATCCTCCACACACAGAGATGATGTCTCAGACTCCTCCAGAATGGGATCCCCCACATGGGTTACAGGAAGGTGGTACCCCATAAGGTCCACAGAATTCATGTTTCTAGCTCTGATTCAACAGGAAAAGTCTAGCGGTATGTGCTCCACATTCCGGGAATGTGTGTGTCATTTCGTTTACATAAAATGTTGTGCTATTCTTCTTCAGTGAGCTTCAAAAACTATTGAACTAAGTCATCTTTGAGGTTCTCTTCACATGCAATATTCCTTGTAGGTGGTTGTTTTATTTCTTGGGAGAAAACATCAATTGAAAAAATCCAAAGGAATAGAAGTCAAGATAATGATTGGAGGAAAGAGAAGTAGCTAGAAGGGAATAAAACGGAGACTGTTAGGGAGCTGGCAACTTACTTACTTGAAAAAGGCATTTAAACTAGAACTTCATTTCCTTTTGGAAACAAGTTTTCTCATAGGAGCAGTGGACAGTAAATAGAAGATTATGGTTTCAAGGAGGCCCCAATTCCAACACGAGTCACCCATGTGACTTTGAATCAGTAATTTAAATTTTCTATATTCTATTTCCTCACCTGGAAAATAATATAAGAATATACACTAACATCTCCATGGACATTTTCTAATATCAAAAGAGAAGAATATATTGAAAAATAAATAAGTATTCAGATGTACGCACAAACCAGAAGGAAAAGTAACTCTTGACAAATAAGAGAATATGAGAAAGAGATTAGTGCAGAAAGATAAGAAAAATACCAAGGATGAATTTCACACCAAGAAATGAAGGAAGACAACAGGAAAAGTACGAAGTCAATCAGCAAGCATTTAGGTAGAGTGCGGTGTAAAAGACCATCAGAAATTAAAGTTTTAAAATTTAGTTCTTAGGTCACACCAGCCACGTGTGACCAACTACTGCAATGCGGGCTGGCGTAGGTCACCAAATAGTAGTAATGCTAGTAGTAGTAATAGAAATTTCTACCAGATAATATTGATCCAAGATGTCATGGAAGAAGGAGCTGAACATACATTCATACAAGCCCAGACTTCCTCTGTATTTCCAAGTCATTCAAGCAATAGAAGACCTTTACTATATTTTCCGAAACTAGAAGTAAAAGCAAAATACACCAGATCATGTAAGCGCGACCTGGATTCCAAAACCAGACATGAACAATACAAAACAAGAATTGTACTTCAGCTTTTCTCATGGGCATAGGCACAAACTTGCGCGTGTTCGTCAGCGTTTCATCACTGTGAAAGATACCTGAGGACAACCATCAGGACGAAGCTTTATTCCGTCTCAGTTTCAGTCCACACTCAGCCAGTTTCACAGCTCTTCGTCCTGCGGCGAGAGGGAAGCATCGTGAGGGAAGGGACTGGCGTGGGTCAGCTGGAAAGCAGAGGAGGTAGGACAGCCGGAGCAAAGGCCCTGACCCATCGCACCTGCTAACAGCTCCCGCAGCCGCGAGCTGTCAGTGCGCTGACGAATCCTGCGCCGCCTCCTCCCTGAGGTCCACTGCAGGCGCGGCTGCTCCGGACCGGGCCTCAGCACCACGATCTTCGGGAAGGACATTTCGTCCCAAGTCACAACCAGGAGCAAAGCAGTTTTTGTAATGTTTGCCTCTTAAAAATAGACAACTTTATCTCTGAGATATGACCATACTATTTAGGGTTTAAAAAGTCACCTATTTATACACTTCACCAATTAAACAATTACAAGAGAAAAACATCTTTCTCTCATCTCTAAATATAAACCAGTGGTAGCAAACCTATGGCCCAAGTATTGGCTTTCTTTTAATGCATAAGATAATAATGTAATTAATTGTAGGATATTATTAAATGTTATTAACTGTAATTAAAGGTAAGATATATAAATATTATACAATATATAAATGATTTATAAATATTCATACTCACCACTACCTAAGCATTTTACTTCTCATACTATTACCAATATTCTGGAGGTTATTCATGCTAACCCTGTCTACATGGTGCAGATACTTTGCAATAGTGACTATCTTCTTCCCCATCCGTGGCCAGTAAAGTCATATTCCATAAGTGACGCTGCCGTTGAAGATGTTTTTTCTTAATATGCAATTTAATAGGCTATTCGGTCAGACAGCCATTCTAGATATATCAGTGTGTCTCTGCATGAAATTAGCATCTGAGTCGGGACACTAGACAAAGACAATTTCCCCACCCAGGTGAGCAGGGCTGTCGTGCAGTCTCCTGGGTCCACAAACAGCGAAAGGCAACAAGAGGTGAGCCTCTCTTTTCTTGAGCTCAGGCTTCCATGTGTATTCTCCTTTCCTCAGCAGTCAGAACTGATTACCAGGTCTTCACACACCGAGATGCATACCTGCACTATACAAGCATGCGCGCACACGCACGCACGCACACACACACACACACAGAGGCACACCCACTCAGCTTCTCAAGCCTTTAGCCTTAGGCCAGGGGTGAACAGTTTCACTACCCTTGCTTCTCAGGCCTCTGTGGCCTGAATGGTGCCCATCAGCTTTTCTTGTTTTCTTGCACATCGTGGAATTTCTCAGCCTCCATCATCCCATCCAACTCCTGCAGTAAATTGCCTCTTACAGAGTGGACCCTCAAGTTATGATTAGTCTGACATAGGAACAACTTGGGTTGATTAGGTTGATTGGGTTTCGGCAGCCTCTTGCTATCTATAGTGTGAACCCATGTAAACTCTCTGCCGAACTGACTTAGTTACAATCAGCCCTCGGGAATCAATCAAGTTTGTAAGCAAGGCTCCAATTGTGCAGCACTGTATATCCTAGCAGATCTGTTTCTTTGGAGAACTACTGAAATTTGTCCCAGATACCCCCGCCCCCGAGCTTCGTGCAGTCCTAGGCAGGGCTTTAGGGAGGTTGTATTATTGAGCTTCCAGACGACTTACTGTTCAGAGGTGAGATTTAGTTGCAAAGGGAGAGTCCCTGGGTCGAAGCCTGGAGCATTATCTTGCTCTTCATCTCCTCCCTTCTCACTGCTCTCTGTCTGTCTGTCATGACTTATGAGTAGGTCTGCTCACGTGCCCTTCCGCTGCACTGTCCTGCCCCAGAGCCAGCCAACTGTGGACTGAAATGTGGGCCAAAGTGAACCTCTCCCTCCCTCCTTCCTTCCTTCCTCCTTCCTCCTTCCTCCTTCCTTTGTTGTGGGTGTCAGGTACAACAGTTTGTCCCAGCAAAGAGGGCACTAAGACCCTTGACCAATACACAGGTGCTATTTGACCGACACTAAAGTTAAATTCATCCTAAATTGAAAATACCTGAGTCCCAAATACATTTACTACGCCTCACCTCCCACACATCCTAGCTTAGCTGCCCAGCACACCGGAGCGTTCACTGTTTCTGTTTGTGATCACATGACTCACTGGAAACCTCTGCATGCCAGCTGCACCCCAGCGCCTCAGCAAGATTTTTCTTTTCTCTTGGTACAATGAACTGAACCCCTGATTTTCTCTCTAGTCCCTAAAGATATTGATGAAAAGCTGAGTTCACTCAAGAAAAAAAAGTAATCAGCAGGAGGCCAGCTTCCTTTCTTGCTCTCGGACCTCAGGTAAGTAAGGTTCCTGGTGCATCCGGATAGTTTTGACTGTGCTTACTTTCGTGTTTTTGTTCTCTCTTCCTCTCCCTCCCTCTCCCTCTCTCTCCTTCTCTCTCTCCTCTCATTTTAGGCAGGATCCCACTAAGTTTCCCAGGCAGGACTAGAACTTGAAATCTCCTGACTCTGCCTCCTTCAGTGCTGAGCGTACGCACAGAAGCTTTGTAGAGTGTGGCCGTATCCCTGATACACCAGGACAGATCAAAAGCCAAAGTTTTAAAGCATGGGCTTTAGTGAGTATGTGCTACTTGTACACCATTGTCAAGATGGAAACTTGGTGCTGCGCCAGAGGGAATCCAGACCACCTGAGTGGCCCAGGTGGGGCCTTCACAGACATCCACAAAAGCTAAATCCCAGGCTGGGTCTAGAGCTGAAGCCAAAGTGATTACATGAATATAAAGACTCATAAGCTATTAGAGTTCTTAATACTTTTTTTTAAAGGAAAAATTCACTTAACAAATACTTCATTATTTTTCATTTATTTTTTACATACTTAAAAAGCCCTGGTAATTAATTAATGTATATTATCTCAACTGCCAGTAAAACAATAGCAATGTGACTTCCTGTAGTTAAGATTTTTGCCGGTCAGTCAGACACTAACTACAAAGAAAACACAAGCTTTAGACCTTTAGATCAAGCAGCTCCCTTCTAGTTATATGCAAAAGCAAATGCTAACAGGAAGTGATCTTAGCAAAAGAGATGGTAGAACATACTTTTTACACAAATGGCCACTAGACAGGCACCGTGCCCTAACTCTCCTGTCTCATCTAAGTAAGTTTGTGGTTCAGCTGAGCTCACAAAGCTGTTGCCTACAAACCATTTTCTACTCACCTGTTAAAGGTAGTTATTATTTTAAAATATTTTTTCCCTATTGTAAACGGGAAGAATTTGCTGAACAGCAGTAAGAGTCTGAAAAGATGTGAAAGCTACAGCAGATGGAAAATACAGCTTAAACAAAGTGTGGGCAGGACACCATCGAAGCACTGATGAAGTCATGAGAATTTGTGCTTACTTTAAAGTCATTTTTCTAAGCACATTTCAGAATGTGACAGTGTAGTAGATTATTTTATGCTTAGCATCTAATTTATGCTAAAAATGTAATATACCATAAAATTAACAGGACACGTGTTTCAGTTCCCTTTATTCTTTAAAATAAAGCTGAGGGGCCGGGGATTTAGCTTAGTGGTTCCGGCACCTGTCTTGCAAGCGCAAGGACCCGGGTTCGATCCCCGGTAACCACTGGTTGTGGAGACTCACCCCAGCAGCAACCAGTACCACATACCACAGTGCCGGGCGTGGTGGCTCACGCCTGTAAATCCCAGCACTCAGGAGGCAGAGGCAGGAGGATTGCTGTGATGTGAGTTTGAGGCTGAGCTCAGGGCCAGCCTGAATTATAAAGCAAAACCCTGTCTCAAAAAAACTAAAATAAATAAAATAAAATAAAATAAAACTGAAAAGTAGGACATTACTTTCTTCCTGGATATTTTCAGAGAAAGGAGCTGTATAAAAAATTTGGAAATGAAAATGGGAATGATTTAATTATTGGTTATTAAAAAAAACTTTGTAACTACCATTGACTTACATGTTTCATTGTGGTAGGAGCTGTATGTTAATTTATTATTTTCTGATGTTTCTTTCCAACTGGTACATTGTGTTGTAGTAAAATGAAACTATTAGAGTATTGTAATTACTGTTTCCATAAGTGTATTGGTTTATATCCCTTGTGAAATCTGAAATTATTTTCTTGGACAACAAATGTTTATTCTATAAAATATATTTAATGACAATAATCAAATACGATATTTTATTAAAGTGTTATTTATATACAAACTTACCTATATGTATTCAGCCTAGGATTTTCCTGTAATGCAAATTTGTAATAGTCTGGAGACCAATTTTATCTAAGAGACTCAATTATAGAGACTCAATTTCAATCGACCTAAACATTTACTGAAAACCTACAAATCGGACCTCACTTCCTTATCTTTAGCACAGGGTACCGTCTGTACCGTCTGACACCACTACTACACATGATTAATTCTAGCATACTAATTTCAGTTATTCTTCAGGTACAGTTTTCTGTGGACTATTAAACACGCCAAATACATATTTATCTTCTAAGAGTCCTCCTCTTAGGAAGTGGAGACGGTATAAAACATACAAGCACTTGGCTTTAGATAATACAGTTTGGTTCTCAAGAGACAACTGTAGGGTTAATCCTCTAGGATTGAATATTTTCTTCAGAGGACTTCTGAGAGTATTCCACCAGGGGGCAGCAGAGGACCGAGTTTCTCTCCCTCCTGCGGGCCGAGCGTGGCTGCACTGGTCTTGCGCTGTCCCCCTAGCCTCCCGCGCTCCCAGAATGGCCGGCGATGATTTGCCGAAGAACGGACACCGCGGAGCCACAGAGGACACTGTAGTGTGATCGGACTTGGAGCAGCGCAGGCTGCAGCGCAAACCCCCCGCCGCAGCGTTGGGTGTGAACTCACCACCCTGCTGGAGTCTGAGGTCCATCAGGGTCCAGGACTGTTGACCTGGGCTCGTGGAAGACTTTTGCACAAGCTGCATTTACACGACTGTGTGCCGCCCTCGCGGGAAGGCGCGAGCCGAGCCTCAGACGCGGCCCGTGCGGCTCTTAGGACACAGTGCGATTCTGGCTTCGGGTCCCAACCAGCCGGCTCTTCCTCGCCTGCCTCCCTATGAACACCTGGCCTCTCCCTGTTTTTGATCGTGAGTGTAAATGTCAGTTTGGTCAAGAACATTCGCGTCGATTACTTGTGCCCTCTCTAAAGAACGAACGGTCCTGTTTCTTGCCCACTCCTCGGTCCACTCTGGCGGTTATAAGCCTTCCATTTCTGTTCTGCACTTTCCGGTCCTAATATAAAATACGCCAGTCGGAAATGTAGTCAGTCCAGCAAGTCAGCTTTCTACACATCACACATGTTCGCTTCACCCGGTGTAAGTCATTTAAACATTACACGTCAGTCGCTTCAAAATCATCAGCGAGGGCATTATTGTCATTGGTAGCTTGATCTTCAGGCTGCCTGGAAATGATTGTACCGTAGAGCAGGTTTTCATAGGAAGCTGGCGACTTTGAAAGAAGCAGTTTTCTCCACACGTGGAGGCTGTCTCCCCTCTTGATTTCTGTTGGCCTGGGTCTATCTCAGTGATTGCTAATGTTTTGTTTGTTTTGTTATATCAGGAATGAAACTCATGACCTCACGCTTGCAAAGCAGGTGCTAGAACCACTGAGCTAAATGCTGGGGCCCTGCGATTGTTAACGTTACAGCTTGATGGAGATGTGAAGGGAACCGCTGCAGAGTTCGGCAAAGATTCAGGCAGTGATGTCTGCTTTAGGCCTAGTACTCACTGCTTTTCAGACAAATCCTTCCCAGTACTGAGCTGTGTCCCCAGATTAGCTTCCAGTGTCCGGCCCCAGACTCTTGCACGGCAGGCTGAAGAGCTCACTCGGAGTCTGACTAATCCGGTCGTCTCCACTGATCAGATAAACAGAATCATCGCCAGATCTCGCCTCCTCCTTGTTCCGGGGCCTGTGGAAAGCCCGAACCCTCAAAGGAGCCATCCAAGGGTCTAGTCTGAAAGCCCTTTTAAACATTATGAAGAACATAAAGGGCGAAAATCTTTAAAAGCCAATGAGAAAGTCATAGCGTGTTTTATTAAACATCAGGAATGAGGAATCTTTGCTATAAATTCAAGGTTGGTCGCAACAAAAATGCTGGCGACACCCACCATTTGCTCCTAGGGAAGGAAAATGAGCCTGCTCTAGGGAACGTAAATGAGCCGGCAGGGAATCCACTTCCTCTGATTTAACAAAGAAAGGTTGAAAGGGGGAATGAAAGAAAAGGGAGAAAGAGAAGAATGAAGAAAAAAAAGACAATTTTAAATGCAGGCAGTCACCAAAACAACTCAAATAACAGAAATGGAACAGTAGTTTTGCGGGTGGTGCTTTTCTGAGGGCACTTGCAGGTTTCCCTCCCAGAGGAGGCCGCGCCTGGAGCCTCGCCCTTCAGGATGAAGGTGTGTCTCCCATTTAAACATATTTCACAGAAACATACTTACTTCTTAAAACCAAACCCAGAATACTGAACTTATTGAGTTCATAGTGGTCCTATTTGAACCAGATTGAAGAAGCAATATTTCTCATCAGACAAAAAGACAAAATACACCTGTCATGGACACAGGCACCTTTAGCTGCTGAAGGAGAATTAGAATTGTTAGAAATTCCTTCACCTGAGACTCTTTGGTCATAGTTCCTCACGCTCTTGCTTTCTTCCCCATGGTGAAACTTTAATCTGCTTTTAAAAATCTTTTTTTCTGTCATGGTTTATCTCTAGATGCACCTCCAGAGCCACATGCCATCCCAAGCTGGGCCCTGGGGAGGGGAATGGATCATACGGTAGAGTACTTACCTGCGGGTCAGTGCACTGTAGCTAAATCAGGAGGTGGGGTCTGGTTGGAAGGGCAGGTACCTGGCGGGCACAGGCTGGCAAGTTTTATCTGTCTTCCCATGTTCTCCCTCGAACCCCAGAGGCCCCTCCTCTATGCCGCCCTGTCCTGGAGCCAGCTGCCACGACGACGAAGAGTTCTACAAACTGTAAGCCAAAAAACAAACCTCACTTCTCTTCAGTTGTGGGTGTTGGGTGTTAGTCTCAGTGATGAGAAAAGTAAGATAGATTTGATACCGGTGGAGAAGGGCTGTTGCCATGCCACTACCTCACCACGTGGTTCTGGAGCCTTTGGAACTGGTTCCCAAGAAGAGATGGGAAAGATTTCAAAACACTGGCTGAGAGGCTAGAGCAGGTTGTAAGCCGCCTCAATGGGAGCCTCTGATCAAAAGACCAGAGTGCTGATAAAATGGGGACAGAAAAGAACAGGCTTAAGAGGCTTTAGTTGGGAACAAGGACTCTGTTGGCAGTTGGATTTCAAGTCACATGTGGTATTGTCCAGCAGGAACTTTGTGATTAAGTGTGGTACACTAATTAATTGGGTGGAGGAAATTTTAAGGCAGCCCAGCATTCAGGCAATATTGGTAGTTTATGGCCTGTTCTACACTGAAAAATCAAGGGCAAATGGCACAGTTGTTCCCTTTGTGACACTGGTTTTACAGAAACAAAGAATGAAGGAATGTGGAATTTTGGAGGCTTCACTCAGTTTTCAGAAGAGGCCAGGAGGCCAAGTGCTATGACAGCAAAGCCAGAAGGGTGGTAGTGACTCCCAGAAGTCAGAGACACCAGGACTATGTAACATCTGAAGAAAGCTGCCAGGAGTGAGCCACACCAGCCCTGAGGAGAAGTCACGAGCGCTGCAACCCCAGGCTGAGCCTTAGGTGAAGGGCTGCAAAAGCAATTCGGAGTTGACATCCCAGCAGTAGCCCTGGGTGCTGGATGTGGACATACACCCAGGGCATGCTGGGTTTTGGTCTTGCTTTGGTCTCATCCATTTCTTTTCTCCTCTTTCTCTCTTGAGTAATGGGAATTGACCCCATGCTATCATATGTTGGCAATGTTTTAACTTTCTTTTGCTTTTACAAGGCTCCCAGCTGAGATTTAGCCTTAAGTCTCAGAAGAGACTTTGGATTTAGACTTTTCAGCAATACTGAAATTGTTAGGACCTTGTCAACTCTTTGAGATGGGCCATAATAGTGCATGAGTCTTCCTGTAATATTTTTGAAATCGACTCTCTTTAATTCTTGGTATCACTCATTATTCCCAAACTTTCGTTCTTGATGCCTGTGAGCAAAACAAATTATGAGAAGGAGTTTCAAATGGACGTTCTACTAAAAGCAAATTTTTCTGTTTGGAGCAAAAGATTGTCTTATCACATATTGTCTTGTTCTTCCCTGAAGACCACCAACTAATTTCTCCCTTGCATAATTTGTGAGTTCATATCCTGTTCGCACCCTCAATAATATGAATAATATAAATATTCATCTTTTATTGAACAGTTTCAAGAATAATGCTTAGCATGGAGCAGGAATTCAGATATCGATCTACTCATTATTAGATTTAAATTCATGACAACTTCAAAAGTTATAGCTTCAGAAGGAACACAAAAAAATGGGGAAGGTATAAACCGGACATCTGGTTCCATTTGGGAATCCAAGCAAGCTGTTAATAAAACTCTGCATAAATTTATCCATCATGTACCATCTCTGCTGAAAAGACAGAAAGGAATTAGCCTTTACTGTGGCATAATATGGTGGTAGAAATATTCAAATTGGATAGTAAGATCAGGAAAAGACATTTTCACTCTACATAGGCAAGAGTTTTTTCTCCCACACTTCAACACTACACCACTGTAAGGCAGTTTGTACATTTTCAAGTGCAGCAAATACACTCAACATGTTTATTAATATTGGTAGCAATATCCTGCCAAAGATGGTATAGCACATAAAGGTCCTATTTTTAACCTTCTAACCCTGTAATATCTGTGTGCCTATGAAAGCTTCAAGTCCAAAGATTGAGAGGGTCATACATTTGTTGTAAATATTGCAGAAGAAGTAGTCAAGACTACATCATTAGACACATTCATAACAAAACCTAAAAGAAAAGTAGGTTTTAGTTCACACTACGCTTCTAAACTGATGTCACCAAAAGCTCAGAGGAAATTTTCAAAGACAGTTGGGACATTGGACGAGGACTCTACCTAGAGAGATCAATAAAGAACTGTCTTTAAACCATTGTGTAATATGATCTCAGAAATCCAAGGAAGCAGAACAGGTTATCACCAATTGTGTGTTAGATATACCTTCTCATTCAGATTGAGGATTAAAATTTTAAGGACTATCAGGGCATATCCAGTAGCCCTGACAGTGATAAGCAGGTGGAGTAAGTACTGGAAGGGTTAATGTTTAATTAAACAAAATTATTGCTGTGAAAGACACACTATCATCCTTCTTTGCTTCAAGCGCTTGCCACTTCCTGACACTGTGGAAGTCTTTCGTGAATGATTTTATGAAGGTGATCAAAATACAGTGAATACTGCTGCCAAGGGCCATCAAACAGAGAGAGGCTTGCGCAAGCATCTCAGGTATTTTGTATCACCTTAGTCACAATACTCGGCACTCTGTGACTTCTGGTTGTTCCCCCACTGTCAAAATACCATGGAGGGTCAATGTTATGAATGAATTCAAAATATTAAGGCAGCCATGATGGCAAATCTAAGGACACACAGGAAAAAGCGCTTCCACAACTGCTCAGGAGGTGGCAAAAATAATGGGCCAGTGAGGCAGTCAGTGGGAGTACCCGGAGGAGGGATGTGGTTTTGTTTCTTACTGTAACAGTTTGTACAGTATTTAGACATTAACGACGTTTTTGATCAAAGATTAGACAAGCACAAAATGAACGTATTTCCTTCTTTCCGGTTCACTGGAGACGGTCAGTGACCTCTCCCTTTTCAAAGTCACATAGTAGTTGTCCATTTTCTCACATTACCATTAACTTATTTTTAAAAAATGATTTTGTACGTCTTTAACTTTTATTATAATTGTATTGTGACTGTATTTCCTAAAATGCCATAACTAGAATAAAGGGGATTCGATCTTTATCTTCTAGTGTGAGAACTGCCTCTAAATGTTTATATTTACTGTTTATATTTTTACTTACCCCCAATCCACCCACCATCTCAAAAAAAAAAAAAGAAAGAAAAAAGGTAAAAAACCAACAACCTGGGTGTAAGTGCAATGGCTCCAGGGAACGAGGCTTCCAATGCTTTTATTGACAAAAAAGTTAATTATTTCGCATTTCTAAGCACGACAACTTTCTTTTACACGCCCCTCTTCCCCCCAGCCCCCGCATGCTTTGCTAAACGTATACACTGATTTAATGATGTGAAATCCGCTCTCTGGGTCACATCCAGTTTCCGTCTTAAATCCCGGGAGGTGGGGGACATTCCTTGTCCGAGGAAGGGAAGGGTTTGACAAGATCAAACAAGAGCCTTGGGATATGAAGAACTAATGAGGAAATCAGGCGCTAAGGACTGAGGGTTGCTTATCTCCCTCCCATTAGTCTAGCCCGGGAGGAGAAGCGGGAGCCCGGGAGCGACGCGGTCCCGCACGGAGCACCCTTCGAGTTGGCTCGGAGCACTTTGATCTCTCGAGTCTGCCTAATCAAGTTCATCTACCGCTGCACTAACCAGTTTGATTATGGGACGGTCATTTCCCTCTTTCCTCCATCCCGATCTAATTTCCAAATATCAGTCTCTCGCCTCCCTCTCTAAACTTCCCATCAAAAGAGAATTAGTCTTCTTTCCGTTTTATCCTCCTTTGATGTGCAAATTTTCTTCTCTTTGCACGTTTTCCTCCAAAGGGAGGGAGAGGTCGGATGGGGTGCGAGGCCGGAAGTTAAGACCGGACCGCGACCTCCTCGCTTGCACCTGGCCTGGTGAGCCACGCTGGGGCCTCCGCCCGGCCAGGCGCAGCTCGCGGCTCCCTGGCTCCCCGGCTCCGCGCCGCGCTCGGAACACGCACGGCGAAGGTGAGCGAGCGGCGGGCGGCGACGGCGGGCGGGGCGCGGCGCCCCCCCACTCCAAGTGCACAAACACACCCGCCGGCCCCTCCCCGCGCTTTGAAATCCCATCCCCGCTTTGTTGTCTCCCCCCAGGGGCCGGGACGCCGTGCGCCGCCGTATAAAGCGGCCGCGGTGGTGGTGGCGGCGCAGAGCTGCGGGCGCCCTGCAGTCGGGACTGTGGGACGCCGGGGAGCTGGGCTCAGACCGCGCGCCGCCGCGCTTCGCTTCGGCGGGACCGGGCTCGCACAGTGACATCCCGCCGTTCTCCGCCTGTCCCTTCCTCGAATCGTCCTGAGATGCCGGCTCCCGGTGCGGTGGGAGCCGCGCGGTTCCTGGTCACCCTGGTCGCGGTGGCGCTGGGCGGCCAACCCCCGCTCGGAGCTAGCGCCACCTTGAACTCCGTGCTGGTCAATTCCAACGCGATCAAGAACGCAGCCCCGCCGCTGGGGGGCGCTGCCGGGCACGCGGGCTCGGCCGTCAGCGCGGCGCCCGGGGTCCTGTACGAGGGCGGGAACAAGTACCAGGCGCTCGACAATTACCAGGTGAGGGCTGGGGGCCCGGGACGCCGTGACCCCGAAGGGCTCTATGTAGAGAGGCGCGCGGGGGTGTTGACGGGGGAAGTCGGGGCGCCCCGCAGAGGCACGGTTGGGAGCAGGGCGGAGGGGGTGCGCAGCCGACCGCGGGGAGCCAGCCCCTCACGCCTCCCGCCCCCGCCCCGCAGCCGTACCCGTGCGCGGAGGACGACGAGTGCGGCGCCGACGAGTACTGCGCCAGCCCGGCCCGCGCAGGCGGCGCCGGTATGCAGGTCTGCCTCGCCTGCCGGAAGCGCCGCAAGCGCTGCGTGCGCCACGCCATGTGCTGCCCAGGGAACTTCTGCAAGAACGGTGAGTCCCGACTCCGCGCACCCCGGCCCGCCCCGCTCCGCCCCGTTTGCGCGCGAGGCCCCTCCACTGCGAACGCGGGGCGCCACCTGCCAGTGCGGAGCGCTCGGGGCGCGGGTCTCAGCCGCACTGCGAGCTCAGTCTGAGAGGAGCTTAAAGCCCGAGATCGGGGTCTGTATGACTCTGTGTCCCTCCTCTTGAGGTGCACCTGGAAGGAGGGCGGAGAGCCCTCACGTTCCAAACCGGAGACCTTACCAGCCGGCCTGGCATCCTGCGGCCTATCCCTTTATTTAAGGCGACTCTGTGACTTTGCTAGTCTGGTCTGGCCTTTCATTCATTCTCCTTGGATGTTGAAACTGACCCCCAGAGGACGGGCGATTTGTCAGTGCTGGACGTGTTTAAGGGAGATCCTGGTACCCTAGCGTCCTGTTCTCTCCGTTTTTCCTTCTCCCTCTACCCTCTGCTAAAATAAGTGCTCCTCCTCCCAACCGCAGATCCACAAAAATTTAACTTCTCAAAGAGGTACTCAGACAGCCCGAGAGGTCTCCAGAAATAAACCTGCAGGGTGGCCGCCCTCTTTAGGACAGAGCACTACTCTAGGAGGAATTAACTCAGTCTCTGTAATATAAAAATTATACAGTGAAGTAACTGGTGGGTGAGATTGTAACCCTCCAGGCAGCTGGTTGTGGATTTGTTTAACTTTGTCTATACCCATATAGAACTGTAAGCTGAGTTTATTTTTAAGAAAAAAAAATATATATATAAGTGGCTGGTATTCTGTTTCTTACCCTACTGTGATTTTAACATGGGCAGAAACTTCTCTGTCACCATCACGGTTATTGTGAAAGTATTTTGAAAGACTATGCTGGGGATGTTACATATGATCGTACAGTGTTGATTATTCTGTTTTTGATACTTTTGTCCATTTGGATTTTTGCTTTAATAAATACTAGGAAGGAAGTTGGCTTGTTTTTAAAAGAAAGTCACTCAAAAGGCTATCTCAAGTTGGCGTAGGCACTAATAGACTATTTCTGTCATAGCTAGCCAGTGGATGTCACATAATACAACCTTGGAATTAACTGCTGTTTCCTGTTTCGTTAGGAATATGTATGCCTTCTGACCACAGTCATTTCCATAGAGGGGAAATTGAGGAAACCGTCATTGAAAGCTTTGGTCAGGATCATGGCACCTTGGATGGATACTCTAGAAGAACCACACTGTCTTCAAAAATCTATCACACCAAAGGTATATCAGAGTGCCTTATGCTCCCTCCTTCCCTTTGAGCACATCAGAAATATCTTTTGATTGTCTCGGTGATAGGATGGAGATGTTAGTCATTAGTCTGCTTTTCTTACTGTCTCCTCCTTCATAGGACAAGAAGGCTCTGTTTGTCTCCGATCATCAGACTGTGCCACGGGATTGTGCTGTGCTAGACACTTCTGGTCCAAGATCTGTAAACCTGTCCTCAAAGAAGGTCAAGTGTGCACCAAACACAGGAGAAAAGGCTCCCACGGTCTAGAGATATTCCAGCGCTGTTACTGTGGGGAAGGGCTGTCTTGCCGGTTACAGAAAGAACATCATCAAGCCAGTAATTCCTCTAGGCTTCACACCTGCCAGCGACACTAAAGCAGCCGTCCACATGCGACCAACTTTGTTTATATAATATATGCTATGAAAACCTCTCATGACTGTCAGCTCAATCCAAAAGGGTACACACATCCGTGACCGTGGTTAAGCATTCCAATGATACCTTCCAAAAACGTGGAGTGTGAGAACGTTGTTTCTTTATGGAACTCCCTCGTGATTGCAGTAAATTACTGTGTTGTAAATTCTCAGTGTGGCACTTACCTGTAAATGCAACAAAACTTTTAATTATTTTTCTAAAGGTGCTGCATTACCTGTTGTTCCTCTTTTTATGTAAATGTTTGTACACATTGATTGTTATCTCGACTAATAAATATTCTATGTTGAACTGAAATAAATTACTTTAGCTTATAGCTCCTAAGTGTGTAGCTCTTTCCTGCTTTAATCCTAGAGTCTAGAATGCAAAAAGCTCCTAGGTGAACAAATGATGTGTATCTAGACTTTAACACAAAAGTACTAACTTATTTCGTGAATAAGCTTAGCCCTGTCTCAGAGTTAACATTCTATTTCACTGTAGGATATGACTGTTCCTGACTCAAAACTGAAATGTTAACAAGTACAAGTAAATTTAGGGATTGTGGTCTTAGAAGAACAGTGTGTGTGTGTGTGTGTGTGTGTGTGTGTGTCTGTGTGTCTGTGCATGCGCATATGCATATGCGCTCCAGATAAATATGATATGTTTAAAGGTGGTCAGATGAAATATGTTGTCTAAATGTAAGAGTAACTTTAAAGAAAGTGTGTTCTCTATTGATAATTGAAATGCTTGTGTTAGTATGAGGTTGAATCTTTCATTACTACATCTAAAAATAATTTCTACCAGGCCAGGGATATGGCTCAGTGGTACCATGCCTTCTGGCAAGTACAAGATCCTGAGTTCTTTGAGTCCCTGGTGCTGGACAAAAATTAAAAATAGTTGCCAATAAAATTAATATTATCTAAATAGTCAATACCTGTCAGACAAAGAATAAAATGTCCACAAAAACAATACAAAAGTACTTGATAGTTGGCAAGAAAAAGACATGTATGCAGACATAGGTTAGCAAATGAATGTCAATAGTGTGCGCAAACATAGATTTCAAATACATATCCCTAAGACATTCTAATAACATTTTAAAATAATTATTAAATAGCAATCACAAAATCTTACATAGCTCATTCTCCACTTGCTAAGTGAGCTGAGTAAGTATTACTTCCCCTGCAATCTAGTATATAAAATAAAGATAGGAATATATTGTTTGAAAGAAAACATACGGCCAGGAGATCTAAACCATCTGCTGTTTTACCTGCCAAATTTGATCTTTATATTTGGAAAGTGGAAAGCCACCTTCCTGAATTATACTTTTTCTGCAGGATTCTAAAAACCTGCGAAAAAACCACACAAGGCTGGGTTCAAGCCAGTCACGGGATGGTAGTAACAGCTCAATTGTCCAAATATTTCTTAAATAGACCAGATGTCCTAGAATGCTTGTTTTGTGTTCCCGGAAGTGGCAGAGTGTCGAGGGACCCAGCCAACAGGACATAAGCTTCTGCTGGCTCTTCACTAAGAGGGAACCTGGCAGGATGTCTGTGGATACATTCCTTTGTCTGGAAGTCTCAGCTTCCTCACACAGGAGAAACTTTCTTTTCTACATGTGTTTGCTTTCTGAAGTGCCCAAAAGGCCAATTCTAAGGGCTGCCTTCTCCTCCAATAAAGCACAATAGAGGAAAGGAAACAGGAAACCCTTTCATGAAAAGAAGAAAGAAGGGCCTTCTGTTTAAGAGTGGAAAGGAGCAAAGGCTTAAAGGGCCTCAGTTATTGGATGCCTTCCTTTCCACCGGAACCTACTGTGGCCAGACTCCGTCTCTGTGCTTCCCAGTCTGTGGCTGGAGTTCTAGTCCTGCCTGCTGCCCATATCAGGATGCGGTGAGAGAGTGAGATTAACCAGAAGGGACAGGTCTCTTTCTCATCTAATTGGAAAATGAGGGAGAGATTTCGAGAAAAAGAAACTGCATTTATGCAGCTGAGAAAATGTATCAAATTCATAGACATTTTATTAGCTAGCAGGCTGGAAGAAGTCAGTCAGATAAAACACAACTTAAAAGGGAATCATTTAAGGAATGTAAACTATTAGATATAGGCTGCTTAAAATGTTTGGTGGTGGTTGTTTATTAAAAAGGAAAATGTATGCACAAAGGAACATTTCATATAGTATTTTATCATTTTATGTTAATATACTCCACCTATTGCCCTACCTGGCTGTCTACCTTCAGGGTCTTGGAGGACATCCTGTGTAACAGAAAAAGAAGTGTCTCATCCTTTTTAATAATTATATTGTGTGTGGTATGTTGGAATCAGTACACACTAATGTAGTTAAGCAGTTGTTGGGAACTAAGTTCTTCCCAGAGTTTTTACTCTACTAAATATTGTACGACGGGTACAAACTTACATATATTTGCAGCATATATTTGCAGCATAGTGACGGAGTTTTAACACAAAGTCGAAATTCAAGCCTGGTTTCTTTAACTGTCCAGAAGGTCTGGCTTACAATAAATGCTGAGATGTCTGCTTACCACCAACGTAGTGATGAGAAGCGCCTTTGTTTTCTCAAAGGAGAAGAGGGGAAATACAGGCTGGTTTAGGAAATTTACACTGAACACTATCTCAGTACTCACGTGAAGGCGATTTGTTCAAATCTCTTCAATTCTAAACCAGTCACCAAACAACAAGAAATGAATGCCTCCTCCCTTTAAAAGTTTTGCTAGAATAGCTGAGTATTTTAACTATTTGCTTTATTGACAGCAATGAAGATATACTGTTTAAAAGTAATAATCAACCAAAATATGATTACTCTTTCAGTAGATCAAAACATTCATGGATTGCCGTATAATAAATCAAGTTTCACTAATTCATTTATGAAGTTAATAATGTGATTATGCATTTAAAATTTTGGTTTGTTTGTTTTGAGACAGGTTCTCTCTTTGTAGTTCAGATTGGTCCTGCACTCACTATGTAGCTCAGGCTAGCCTCGTACTCATAGCAATCCTCCTGCCTCTGCCTCCCAAGTGCTGGGATTATAGTGTGAGCCACCACAACCACCATTTTGATATGTGGTACCAGGAATCAAACTCAGGACCTTGCACTTGCAAGGCAGGTGCTGGAACCACTGAGCTAACACCGTGGCCTGCATGTATAAATTGTATCAGCTTTATTATTTTTGATTTCATAGCCATCCTAACACTACCACTTGTGGAAAATACTGATAAAGTCACTAAATTTTTTCTTTATTTTAAAATTGACTGTATTGTCTGGCTTTACTCTGTTGTCAACTTTCTTGTATAGTCTTAAAGAAAAAAAAGACAAAAATACTATTGGCTTGTAAAATGTTTTCCATTTAATTTATAGTGATAGTTTCCATGTCATATAAATCACTACTCTAATTTATAAAATAAGTTTATAAAATATATTATCTCAACATTAAAAATATAGAAAATATATAGACACCAGATATTGTAAGATTCAAGCATTTCTGTGGGTTTTATATGTTTGGCATTTGATGACTGTTTGGAAATACCTTAATGATCTAGGACTACAATTAAGGTAGTGCTGGATAACTAATTTCAGTATATGTTCAAGGACACTAGTCTTCTCAGTGAGTGTTGTCATTTAAAACAATGGGACAACATTGGTTCCTACTGTTAAGGAGCTCACTGTTGACCACACTAAACAGTAACCAAACATTAACCCTTAAAGTTGGGTAGTTAGATAGAGTCTCTGGAATCAGATTGATTTGGAATGAAGTCATAGCTACTTCAGGTTCTAACTACATGACTGATGAAGAATAGAATCTCATTGATGAGATAAAGAGAATACAGACCATTGTAGAGGTGAGAATGTAGATGTTAAGTGTCAAGGTAATGTTTACCACTATGTCTAACTCAGGGTAGGCAATATGTTAGGTCCTACTATTGGACAATAAAGTATATGCATTGTTATAGTGTACTTGTACCTGATAACACATTAATGATTAGTCTGTACCTACTCAGAGAGTGATAGTATTTGAGCCACCATTTTCTCAAGGTCCTTTTATTTTAAGGAAAAGAAGACATTTTAAAATATAACTCTATTTTTATTTCAATCAGTAAATTTCAGATTAAGCAAAAATTGGTACCTCATCTAAACAAGAAAAGAACATTTATAATTTTATTTAATAATTATTTAAAAATAAAACGAGTGAATTTTCTTTAATGTCAAAGTACTTATGCTGCAAAAAGAAAGCATACAATAATTTGAAATGAAACTTCTCATTAAAAATTACAGAAGATATCTTCAAATCAGCATCAAGTTGCTTATAATTTCTTCTCCACTGTAATGTAGACGTGAGACCATATGGTTAGTTATGATGGAGAAAGTCTGTCCTCAGTATAAATAAGCTCCCAACTCAGTCCCTCTTAGTAAATTGTTGAGCCTCTCAAAGATTCTACTTCAAATTCCTGACTTAGGGTTCTTACTGGCTTAGCTTATGTCAAGAGTTCATCTCTGGTCTGGTTGGCTGGCTTGATTAGCCATTTCCAAAACATGGTTGATTACATCCAGCACAGCATGAATAGAGCCACAGCATTTATACAAAGAGGATTACATGGGACAGATACCACTTTTTTGAAGGATGAGAAGATATTTATAAAGTAGAAAAGAAAGGAAAGGATTCAATCAGCCAAATTATGAATTACAATCTTTTTTTTAAAAAAATGGATACTTCTTAAGAAAAGAGGCAATAGTACATTTCAGCAAGAATATAGGCTATCTGAAAGGAAAACTTTTGATCTGTGATAGTAAAGGTTGTTTAGGAAGAATCAAAAGCAGTCTTCAGCAACAGTTATATTTTAGGCAGAAATAGAGTCAATAAAGGAAAGTTTGAGACATATTTTAAAATTATCTTCATAACCATAGCTGTTTTATTTGTCAAAGGGTTATAAAATAAGAACAATATTACTGCCATACATGCAAGAGTTGAGATTAAGAAAGTTATGTTTAGGACAATTCTACTTTAGATCAAAGTAATCCACAGTTTCACAAATTATGGTACCGTGTTTTTTTGCCAAAATTTATTAATTAAAATAATACAAAATAGACCGTATATATTATTAAATGGAGAATTATTTTTTCATTCTGAGGATTGAACCAAGAGCCTCATGTACTTCATGAGTACATGGCCCTTAAATACGAAATTATCTTTGGAGAACCATAGAAATTATAATTATAAATTACTAAACAGGTTGTATAGTAAAAAATCAAAATTGGCAGAAGACATGAGACATAGCTGGGCATAATTTCATATTATATTTTGCATTATTTAACAACTTTCTCCTCATGAGCAAATGTTGCACCTAATCTTGTCTATACTAAAGTCCTTCACATCTCTGTAACACTCTGAAGTTAAAATTAAATGCAAAGGAGAGAAGTGGATTGTGAAGCTTTTTTATGTATTTTAGAAGAGTCTTCAATCACTGTGTCAGCTGACACAGATGTTCCTTTGTGTTCAAATGATGATCAGAGATCCAAACTCACCTAAAAAGCTAAAGAGATAGCACTGGTCCCCATTGAAATAGTGGCCATGCAGGAATTACTGATACACATTATAGAAATTGAAGAACAGAGTAAATGCTAGATGTCCACTCACCTGGCCCTCATGTGTGCAAAAACCCAAGGCTTTCTTGTGCGGGTTTTAACTGCTGATCTGCGCTAATCCATGCATCCAGAATTCAGGAAAGAATCTGAGTTTAAAATAAAGATTGTCTTATCTTTCTGAAGAGTTATCTTTAGATATGTCCTGTGGAGGTTGTATGTTTATGTTAAAGATAAGTCATTTGAGTGATTTCAGATGATGATAGCGGTGGCATCTGGTGCATTGATTTCCTTTCTTTCAGGCTTTGATGATCAAATTATTGGGGGTAGGTTCACTAACTTATTCGAAGAAGTCAAGCTGACACAACAGAAACATCCCCTCAAAGCGCTTGACTTGGTTATGTGTCCACCTTCTAGAACAATTGCACTGCAGCCTGGAAGCGCTCTCAGTTTGCTGCCACCTATCATGTGCTTTGGATGCTTTGGAGGAGCTGTTTATGGCAGTTAATTGAGCCTTTTCTATCTGTCTTGTAGACTGGTTTGAGAACTGCGGTTTTTACAACTGATGGACTTTTGAAGAACTTTTTCAAGTGAGTACATAGCATCTAACTTATATAAGCCTCCCACAACTCAAACTGTGTATATATGAATATTGCAAAGAAATCCAAAAAGCTTATGATAGAATTGTGTGGTAGCACTATTTATTTTGCAACCACTGTTGGAGTGCTTGGCTTCATTGTAGATTCTAGTTCAGCTCTTTTATAATTCCAGTTATACGTTTTTACTATCAAATTAGGATGATTAGTAAATGTCATCTTGGGATACAAATATATATTTTTCTACTAATACACAAGTAAATAAAGAACATTTCTTACTGCAAAATGTGCTTAATTTGTTTATAAAAATCTCAATGTTAAGTGAAACAAATTACATAGTGATTGATGATAATACCTAATCTCAGCACAGGTACAAAGCCCCCAGCATTTTCAAACAATACAAGTAGGAACCATAACTAAAATTTATTTTCAGAAAGGTAGTTTGGAATGTGTTTGATGCAGTAATTTTAGTTCTGAAAGTATGTTTAAAGAAAAGAAATAGGGGGCCGGGGATTTAGTTCAAGTGGTACTGGGTATGCCTGGAAGTACAAAGGCCTGAGTTTGATCTCCAATACTGAAAAAAAAGATATATAAAAATACATGTTCAGTACTATTATAAAAATAATATGTGGATTCAGTGATTTAACTCAGTGGTTCCAGCATCTGCCTGGCAAGTAAAAGGTCTCAAGTTTGAACCCCTGTAAGCACATACCACAATGTTGGGCATGGTAACTCATGTCCACCAGCAATCAGTACCACACACCACAGTGGTGAGCTTGGTGATTTATGCTTGTAATCCCAGCCCTTGGGAGGCAGAGGCAGGAGGATTGCTGTGAGTTTGAAGCTGGCCTGGGCTACATAGTGAGTTCAGGGCCAGCCTGAACTACAAAATGAGACCCTATCTCAAAAAAAAAAAGAAAAAAAAAAGGTGTATGAATTAAAGGTCAATGAGCTAGAAACACATACATGATTTATGTATATTATCAAAATATTCTTCAATCATTAAAATGATATGCAGAAATGTTCAGAATTCTCCATGTATGAATGCTTGATAAAAGTCTATTATAGAACATACACAAAATGATTTAAATTACTTACAGAAATATCAAAGAATGCCAAATATCGAATCTAAGTTTAGATGGTTTACCTGTTAGATAAGATTATTTATACTATTTAACCTCTTTTAATTTCCACTTTTCTATAATAACAAGGCAAGAACTTATTATTAATTATTCTAAAGGGAGAAGTGGATCTTGGGCTTGAATCATCGTTTGTTTTTTTTTTATATCAAGCAGATATGTTAACATGTTTTATTCTGATTAGGAAAATTACTGTTGGTGCTGAATTACTTGTAGTTTAGATCTAAAATAGCCACCAAAACGTACTATGTTTGGAAGGCAAATGAATTATGGGAACCCTAGGGCTGACTTGATGTTAGGAGAGGGGGTCTGGCTGAAAGAGGCCGGTCCCTGTGGCCTGGTCTGAGAGGGTACAGCTCTCTGCTTGCTTTCCCCTTGACTCTGCTTCCTCGCTGCCATGACAGGAGCAGCTTTTCCTCCTTCGTTTCCTACGGCCATGCCATCTTACCATCAAGCCTATGGAATATGGATTAAACATATGAGCCATAATAATCTTTTCTTCCTTTTAGTTATAGGTGTCGGGTATTGTGTTACAGTGACCAGACACTGAGTGATACATTTGTTGATCACTATTTCCTCCATCTCCCAGACAGATTCTTTTCCACTCAAGAAGTCCTGACTGAGAAAACTAAAACTAGGAAGTCCTGCTGAGTGGAAGAATGAATAAATTACAATAGAAGTAGTAGTACCAATTTCATTAAATTACACCAAAATAGAACATACTGAAACAAATGATTGAAAATATCCAAAAGAAGGAAAAGGATGTAGGCAAAAGAAAAAGAAAATCACAGTTTCAGTATAACATACTTGTTTTTTCTTCTGATCTTGACTCTGTGTTTGTCAGTGGTCATTTGATGCTCTGACTTGACAGATTGGTTCCATGAGTCCCAGACATACAATCAAGCTGCACTAGCAGGACCTGGCCTTCAGTTCGGACATTTTCATTATTGAGAAAAATCTCACCATTCTTTTCCTGAAGTGCAGTCAGAACTTTGTCAGCTTGGTTTATAGTCTTTCTGGCAGGCAGATTAAATTTCATAGTGAGAGACAAGGAGAAGGATGAAAATTTTTCTGACAGCTAAGTACACTTTTGTTCGGTCACCAGTCATTCTTATCTTTTTGATCAAGTGGTGGCAGCAAGTACTACGATGTCTTGGATGTGTTGACACTAAGGTGGCCACTTACAGAAAATATTTAAAACAGACAAACAAGAGTTCAAATGTTAGGGTCTATTTTGAGCAAAACTAAGAAACTGGCAAGGTTTTCCCCTCGTCATAACACTTCATTCCGTAACTTCTTTTGCTTCTGGTAATCACTCTCTTCCTGTAAGAATCCAATTAGTTCTATGAAAAAATGTGAAGATATGTATCATTGTATTTGATACATGGTGAGGACTTGATGAATGTTTTTCCTTGCCTTTTCATAGTCTGAGACTTTTGAAAATAAAATCTTCCAACTAAATGATGCAACTGGCAGGAAATACTGATAACTACAACTTGCGTTGCATGTTTCCGATAGCAGAGACAATTTAAGGTATTTCCTTAGAGACATGTAGCTAGTAAGTAATAGATTTGGAATCAAGTCGTTTTTCTCCAAAGTTTAAGCTATTAGTAAGTACTACCAATAATGTTCAACTGTCTGAAACCTCCTTTACTCTTTAAGGTATTTAAGAGTTATGTAACGTACCAATAAAGATTTCAGTAAAAAAAAAAAGAGTTACATTGCAAATAAATTTAAAGTTTTATCTGGCAGCTTGACAAAATGCAGCATATTGAGTTTCTAAGTTGGGAAATTCATTTCATGTGAAAAAGTAATGTACTATGATCTTTCCTATATGTTTCAATAAAAAAAAGTGCCAGGCGTGGTGGCTCATGCCTGTAATCCCAGCACTCAGGAGGCAGAGGCAGGAGCATTGCTGTGCGTTCAAGGCTCGCTTGGGCTATATAGTGAGTTCAGAGCCAGTCTGAACTACAAAAGTGACACTCTGTCTCAAAAAAAAAAGAGAGAGAGAGAGAATAAAAGGTCAAAGGTCAAATTAATAGTACTATGGAAGCAGACTTTAGTTAAGAATGCTATACTTTTCTTGACTACAGAGAAAATAAATTGCCAGAAAACTTACAAAACAACCTCATTGTTAGGTTATGCTATTTCTTTCGTCTAGAACAATGTTTTCTACATAATAAAATTATATTAATACTACATTATGATAAAAATTTTGCGTTTAAGACTATCTACCAAGTCACCTATTCACAATGTGTACTGTCTTTCATAAATATCATTTTTATAGTCCAATTATAGTTGCTTTCTCTTTAAGTCCAACCTCCAAATTATACCTTGTGTAGGAGCAGATGCATTTATGGTGTCTATTTGCTCTTTATTAACAAGTGCGAGCTGAGTGGTTTCAACATCCAGACGAAGAAGAAAATCTGGTCTAATTATACCATAAATTCATCTTAAAATACTAAAAACATCTAGGACTCACATGAAAAATAGACCTAAATTCAATGTTTCTTACATTTTTTTAAAAAATTCAAATCTTTATTGGCACATCATGAATACACATCATCATCACATTCAACAATGAGAGTTTGTAACAGAAATGACATGACTTGATTCTCATTTTTTCCCCTTCGCCCCCTCCCTGAAATCCCCACCCCCAATATACATAAGTTTCTTTAGAGCACAAAACTCATGAGGAAATCACTGTTCTGAAATGTAACTTGGAGTCAAGTTTGGACAGTCGCACACTTATAGGTCACAGGACAGAATCTACCACAGACAGGTACAGGACCGTTTCCTACGTGGAGGAATTCCATTGTGTGAGTTGCCAGCCTGCTGGCCTGGTCGCTGCTTCCCCTGCAGACTGGCTCAGGGTGCCCGGAGGTGGAGGGCCCTGAGAATGGCTTTTACCGTTTGGTTTAGGATCTGCAAGAAGCAAGGTGTTCCCATCTGCTTTTCTGATTACAATGCAAAGAGGGCTGATCATTTGCTGACTTCGTTCAGAAGTGGTTCCCCGATTCAGCTCAGCATTTGAAACACCTGGACAACTTCAAACCCCAGATGACTGAGCGCCTTCTAAGATCTACTGAGTCAGAATTTCTTGCTAATGTACCTAGAAATCTCTATTTTTAAAGCCTTTCCTTTGACTGGATTTTGCATGTAATTTTGGAACCCACTGTTGCATAACTTTAATCAAAATGACTTAATCCTAATATAGTGGTCAGATAGTGGCTATGGGAAGAGAAATAAACTACTGGCTGAGGACTTGGCAGATACCAGTGCTTGAACTTGTGTAATTATATGATTTCCTGTGAATCTTCAAATAGTCCTAGGAGACGTGAATAAACATTCCTTTCCTTAGCCAATGATTGAAGCAAGTATAAAAGTTAAGTCGATGTCCTTAATTTCACACAGCTAAGAAGTAACCAAATGATGCCTGAAATCTGAATGCTGATGGTTTCTCAGACTATTCATGATATTATTGACAAAAAATATTAACTAATATTTGAGATATTAGATTTACCTTTTATGTTTGCTGGTACCTCTGGACCATTCATAATATACTCAAGTGTATGAAAAGGACTAGTAAGTATATAATTTATTTTTGTACAGAAGAAAATAAACTATGACTTAATTTTTGTGTATGTACTATATTTGCAAATAAATAAAAATAAAATTAAATATTTATTGACTTTACTTATTGTCTTTCTTATTTAAATGATAATATTGCAAAAACAATATTAAATCAAGAATTAGTCACAAAGCATTGAAAATACTTTTTAAAATTTTCTTCTAATGTGAAGTCATGTATAGTATTTGAGAAAACATCGATGAGTGGCTTGTCATTCTGAATTTATACAAAAAAGTTTGACACTATAATAATTCATATTCACTGAGACAAAATAACCACAGATTCCCTCTTTGCTCTACGTGTCCCTGTAGTTAGATCATACACTTCTTTTCAACCTTAGCAATCCATCTTTTCTAAAGATAGAATATTTTAATCCGTAGATTGAAACTCACTCAAAGGCCCATTATTTATTACAACACATTCAGTGGGGGCTGTTACCAGTTACCGGTTTTCCAAACTCCTCTTCACACTGGGATACATGTGGGAGCTAGAGGCTTCAGATGCCTGTGATTGGCCCCTAGAGTCTGTGAAGTTGTGTAGAAATCGCTGGTATTCATTACTTACTTAAGCTCAGGTCAAATGTTTGAAGGAAGAGCTATCTTCTCACAACTTAAGTGCAACTTTTATGCTTGAGACACTTTGGTATGTTATGTACAGTGGAACTCCTGTGTTTTGATGCCTCCTGCTTTTGTAGCATTGTGTGGTAAGCACCCAAGAGTGGGTGCTGTGGCCTTCAGCTTCACCTTGGGCTTCTTCTCCTGGCTCTAGACACAGATTCTTCACTTTCCAACACTGACTTCTCAGCCTGTGGGTCCAGACTCTCCAGCCTCCACAACTGCCCCTGCGCTTTCCCACGGAGACCCTTTGTCCCATCACAGATGCCTCAGAATCTGGATGTGGACTGGTGTGGGTCACAGGAGTAGGATCCAGGCCTTCAGCAGGATTCTTTAGATTGCTGTGTGGGAGCAGATCTCTTGCACTCTTCTACATTTGACTCTGTGGGCAGATATTGTCAGCTAGTCTTGTAAATTTCTGTCAGGCTTTAAATTTGTTTCTTTTGAAAGAGAAGAGTGATCGATGCATTGGTTGATTGAAAGAGTAGCCTGAGGGGATTTAGCTCAGTGGTTCTGGCACCTGCCTTAGAAATGCAAGGGCTGGGGTTTGATCCCTGGTAACTACATACAACATTGCTGCTCACCAGCAATCAGAACCACATACCACAATGCCGGGTGTGGTGGTTCAAGACTGTAATCCCAGCACTTAGGAGGCAGAGGCAGGAAGGTTGCTATGAGTTTAAAGATGAGCTCAGGGCCAATCTACAAAAGTGAGACCCTGTTTAAAAAAAAAAAAAAAAAAAGAAATGTAGCCTGAGCTTTGGAATTTCTAAATGATTGATAGATTTTTCTAATCAAGCAAGTTTGTCAGCCACTGTCATTAGTCTCTGTCTTCCTCAACACATAGGCTTACAGACACTTTTACATTTTTCTTGGATTTGTAAAATGCCACACTGACCCTGAAACTGAAACTTACCTTGATTTTCGTTAACAGAAGAATTCAACTAGGAAAGTAAATTTCCAGGATATATCTCAACTTGGACATTTTCCATAAATGTGCCAAGAATTAAGACTGGTAAAGTGAAAAGGAGCAAGAGCAATATAAGAATCTTAAAAAATCTCCTACTTTTACCTCCTATGCAGTGAACAGGATGAATGATCACTCTAAATTAGAACATGAGGTTTGAAATATCTCACATATAATTTATTTACTGAAGAACATCTTCATAGCACCTTCTAGTGTAGTACTACTTCAATGATTAGATAACAGACATTTATGTTCCAGGCAGATATACACACATTTAACACTACCATGAATCTCACTGTGTGCTGATTTCAAAAAATTCTCAGAGCACACAATGCAATTTAAATCCAGCGCTTTCACGTTGGATATGGTGGCACACGTCTGTAACTCCAGCACTTGAGAGGCTGAGGCTGGAGGACTGATGAAGCCAACCTGGGCTACGTAGTGAGCTTAGGAACAGTGTAAACTACAGAAGAAGAAGCTGTCTCAACAAAACAAAGAAACAAACAACACCGAAACAAACAACACCAAATCAAACAAACGAAAACAACCCAGTGATTTTTATGTCCCCAAAATATTTAAAAGCTATTGAATTTCCAAAGAGTTTACACCAGCGGTGGTGAACACGTGGCTTCGTCAACCCTGCTTTATGGTCCTAAAGATGGCCGACATCAGTATTCTGATAGCACGTATGTAGAATTCTACTGTGGCCATAATGTCTGTCGCTTGTCTTTCCTTTCCTTTTTTTTTTTTTTTAATTAATGAGCAAAGTGCATATTCCTTGTGAAAGCCTTGTGTGGTGATTGGCAGTTATAGGGTTTTTAGTAGAATGTACAGAATAGATACAGAGGGAAGAAAAAAATCAGGAAACCACATACTTAAACTGATCTCTAATCCTTGAACTCTAGACTCTAAATAATGGAACTTTGATCTTACTTGGGGTGGAAAAATACACGCAGGTGGCCTCACATTTCAAAATGTCCAGTGAAAAGCCCAGGTGCCAATAATCTTTGGATGCTAGTCCTTCATTTAGCCCATTCAATTTTCTTTGCTTTCAAGCTAAACTCCAATGGCACATTAATCCACAGCGATGTCTGTGACATCTCTCACCATGCCCCATTGCTTCTACTAACTTTGGCTGTTCTGATTTGCTGAGGCAGCTGCTACTCTTAAAAAACTTAATCATCTCTAGGAAATTGGTTTTGCAATCTTTGCGTCTTATTGGATGACATGCTCTAAAAACTATTTCTGTCCCAGTCCTACTCACAGAGATTCTGATGTCATTGGTACAGGGTGAATCCTTGGAACTAGGGTTTGTTTTTTTTTATTCCCAAGATATTCTAACAAGCTGTAAAATTTAGGAACCACTGCGTTATCAAGCAGAATGTGACAGTAGTTTCCTTGTGCAGTCCTGACCTTTTCTATCTTTGATCAAACGTTCATGGATGTCAGGTTGAGTTTGCTTTTCAGTGAGAGCAGACAGCAAAAGGGAACTGCCAGTTTAGTCAACCTCCCTGTCTTATATCAGCTTATTGGTCCTAGTTTTAGTAGTGATTGGTTTAATGGAAATATTGCAAGATACTTATTTACCATATATCATAAGAAATGTAAGAATATAATTTGAAAAATGCTTATTCAGTTATGCAAGCAAGTTAAGGAAATGAAATATTAAGCATATCCACAGAGAACTATGTGCACTGCTGATACTGAACATAAAGAATATGTAAATTACAACTGAATCTCGGAATGCAAGCTTGCTTCTAGCTTGAGAATGAGTAATGATTTACAGTTCAATCACTGTTGGGCCAGGGAGTTAGCTCAGTGGTTCTGGCGCCTGTTTTGCAAGCACAAGGACCCAGGTGCGATCCCCCAGTTAACCACATACCTAGACTGGGTGTGGAGACTCACACCCAGCAGCAACCAGTACCACATACCACAGTGCCGGGCGTGGTGGCTCATGCCTGTAATCCCAGCACTTGGGAGGCAGAGACAGGAGGATTGCTGTGATGTGAGTTTGAGGCTGAGCTCAGGGCCAGCCTGAACTACAAAGTAAGACCCTGTCTCAAAAAACCTAAATAAATAAATAAATAAATAAATAAATATCTGAATATGATGATTCTTCTATTTCATCTTTATGCTTCCATCTCCTTACCATACCACAATTGAAAATAATAAATCCTACATATTACATAGAACACTAGAAATAGTAATCTAGTGTTATAGAGTATTGTAATGAAAGAGAAAGGAGATGAAACAGGTCTAAAAATTATCTTGATTTTTTGAAGAAAAGTCAATGCTACAGTTACATTTTTAGTAAAGAAGTTCTGTTGTTCTGTTCACACATATGCACATGAACTCAAGAAGTTCTCTAATTCTAAAAGCACGAATTTCTCCTGCTGTCACAGGTCAGTCAATACTTTCCTGAAGCTGAGATAAGGATCCTAACTTACCCTACCTATAGGATAGGTTTGCAGGTTTATCAATTCCTGTCACAGAAAAAGAATTTCCAAGACTAGTCAGGAACAGGCAGGAGAATGATTTGACTAGGCAGGAATTTAAAAATATGTACTCAAAGAAACAGAGCTCAAGCTTTCCAGAGAGAAAGGCGATTTGTCCTCTGAAGTGGAGAGCATTTGTGATTCTCTTGAAGGAAATGGTGACCCACTCCCTAGACATGTACCAGCCAACATGGAAAGTATGAGCGATTTTTTTTTTTATGATAGGTAATTTAAACATTCTTTGGATTCTTTCAACTTGTTCCTTTACCTTAGGATCAGGTTCCTACTCTTCACTTAGTCAGTTAAGCTGATTTATAGGCTTACAATAATCCTGAAGAATTTTGGGTGTTGTAGATACAGATGGGAAGGAGCCCAAGTTTTACCAAAGGAATGATACAGGTCTTCTTGGGTGATTTCAGTCACGACCAAGAAGGTGCAGTCCTCTTAAAAGTATGAATTTTTGGGGGAAAAATAGTGACATTATAACAAAAAGAAAGGAAACAAAGTTTATGTATATGGGGGGTGGGGGTGGTAGGGTGGGCAGGGTTATGGGAAAAAATGAGAATTAAGTTGTGTCATATACTGGTACAAATTATCACTGTTGACTGCAATCATGATGTATATATGTAATGTACTAATAAAGATTTTAATTTAAATTTTTAAAAAAGTATGAATTTTTAATCATGAATTTCTTGTCTCCTTTCTGCCTGTCTTTGATTTCTTCTGTCCTAGTTCATTCCTCCTCCTTCCTCCTCCCCAGACTTTGACCCTTTATTCTGAATGGACACAGAGAGGCTGAGTGTCCATTTACCTTCTCCTGATGGCTTCAGGCCGGGGAGGGGCACTGATTTCTGCTCCCAGGCACAGTCTCACTCGGACTGACCTGAAAGAGACAAAGGAAGATTTGTCTTGTTTGAGAAACAGTCATGTTCAGCTCATCTGGAAAGAGGACAAGCATATTAGTCAAGTTATTGATGCAGAAACTTTGTTTTATAACTTTATTAGATGAATGGCAGAGAGATATTAAAAGTAAAATGTTGATGAATAATGAGTCCCAAATACGGTAGAAATCAGTAATATTTGGCATTGAACTTTCATTTTTAATATTAATTTATATTTGTTTCAAAATGTGTGGCAGGTGCCATGTAATTACATAATCATCACATAAACAGGAGCCTGAAAATGTCTGTCATTATAAACAGTGTTGTTTAAGGGTCCCAGTAGGACATGTTGCTCTCTTACTTTCGACTCTAGAGGGTTTGAACACTTGGAGGACACATATGCATTTATTCTACCTAGAGGTTATTATTAACTAGATTCTTTTACAGATTTACATGGTGCAACTGCACTGACAAGAATATAAAAATATCTTTAGACCTCTTATAAAAGTTTAAGAAACAGTGTAATGACCACAAATAGATCTAATACTCAATATCTAAGTGAATCTCTTTAATGTAATAACAAAATAGTTGTTTCATAAGAGCCAACAGATGTAGATCAAATTTTAAGTAGGAAGACAGAATTTAAAGAGATTTCAAAAATTTGATCATTTTAAAGGTTTAAGCTGTAGATATATAATGTATAAAAGATAGATGTTATTAATTATTTTCTATATCAAATTTATATAGTTTAAACTCATGTAATTTTTACATTAGGTGATGTTCAGCCTTACAGCATAGTTTATCCTCAGATAATTTACACATTTCTAGTGTGTACCACACTATAACCAAAGGTAATAGTTGCTTTTTTAAGCCATTATAAACCAATAATTGAAAACATTTCATAAGTTAACATTTAAATAAATTTAAAACTTAAAACCCACTTTTAGTAACCAAAAACCTAAATATGAAAAACACAAATTATCTTTGTAAAATATAAACCTTTGATTTTACAATTTAGTTTTTGTAAGAGTACCCAATAGCATTTGATCCTAAGAAAACTTTATTGCTTTAGACAGAGAAAAGTCTTTAATCTCTTAGTTATTGCTAAATTTATTACTTATTATATTAAGTTTTAAAAGATTTGTTGGGATGCAGCACAATTAGACTCTGGATAAGCCACTCATCAGAGGAGAAAACTGAAGTACATTAATATAAATTATATAGGAAGAGGTTGCTATTTCTGTCAAAGAGAGGAATATTGTCTGGTAGCTCTATGATTTTCCACTTAGGGGAAAATCACTTCATAGTATTTTAATATACATTTGTGTATTATCAATTTAACTCAGTCTGTTCAAGAAAATAATATTAACACTTTATATCTATTAATATTTCATGAAACATATTTAGTAAAACAAAAAGATAATATCTTACTAACTTTAAGAAACATTTGAATATATATTTAGTAATTGATGACTCAGATGCTGTTATGAACATTTATAAGCATTAGTCCTATTTATATTAAAATTACCTTAGATTACTTATGAGAACCAAAGCGCAACATAGTTTACATTCTTTTTTTTTAATTGAAATCTTTATTGGTACATTACATATAAACACCATGATTGCACTCAACAATGAGAATCTGTACCAGTATACAACACAACTTAAGTCTCATTTTTTCCCATAGCCCTACCCACCCTACCACCCCGACCCCCTATATACACAAACTTTGTTTCCTTTCTTTTTTGTTATACTCCCATTATTTTCCCCCTTCAACCCATTTTGCTTTGAGTATTTTCTTTTTATTTATTTATTTATTTATTTATTTTTAAATCTTTATTGGTACATTACATATATGCATCATGATTGCACTCCATAATGGGGATTTGTATCAGTATAAGACACAACTTAATTCTCATTTTTCCCATAGCCCTACCCATCCTACTTACCCCATATACGTAAAATTTGTTTCCTTACTTTTTTGTTATAATCTCATTATTTTTTCCCCTTCACCCTATTTTACTTTGAGCATTTTCTATTTCACAATATATAACATACAATTCTAGGACTCATTTACATCTTTATTTTCTCATACCAGAGAAAAGATATGATATTTACACATCTGTGACCTATTTATTTCACTTATGAGGATGTCCTTAAAGTACATCCATTGAAATATAAATGATTCAAACTTATCATGTTTTATGGGAGAGTAATCTCCATTGTGTAGAAGAACCACAGCTTTTTTATCCAGTCTCCAGTTGATGAACATTTGGGTTGTTTCCAAGATTTAGCAATCACAAAATGAGCTGCTATAAACATGGGTGCACATATGTCACTGTGATATGAATCTTTTAATTTTTGTGTGCATATACCTAGTAGAGTGATGGCCCCATCAAATGGGACCTCCAATCCTAGCTTTTTGAGGAATTTCCAAACTGATCTGCACAGGGGTTGTATGAGTCTACATTCCCACCAACAGTGGAGAAGGGTTCCTTCTTCACTGCAGCCTCGCCAACATGTGCTGCTGGCTGATTCTGAGATAGCAGCCATTCTTTGTGGAGTGAGATCAAATCTTAATGTTGTTTTCATCTGCATCTCTTGAATGACTAGTGATGTTGAACATTTCTTCATATGCTTCTTAGCTGCTTTTATTTCTTCCTCTGAAAAGTGTCTGTTCATTTCGGATGCCCATTTTTGAACTGGGTCTTTAAATTTGGGTGGATTGATTTTTTAAAGCCCTTTATATATTCTAGATAGTAGCCCTTTTCTCTGAGAAATGGCTGGTAAAGATTATTTCCCATATTGTTGGTTGCCTTTTCACTTTGCTGGTGGTTTCTTTTGCTGTGCAGGTTTCTTTTGCGGTGCAGAAACCTCTCATAGTTTACATTCTTAATCTATGTAATATACATATATATATCTTTAAAGAAAAACTCATGTTACTGCACACAGAAAACATTAGACATTGTATTTATAAGTAAAGTTTTTAAAAGAAAAATATCTTGGTTTACCAACAACCTGGAAAAAATGTCAGCAACTTAAAAAATGTCTTTATTATTCTTTTGAATTGAATACAACATATTTTTTATTATTTTTCATCACCAGATTAACAATTAAACTAATAGGCCATGTATAAAATACATATATATGTATATATATAAGGCATAAATATATATATATTTATATTCAGGCATAGGGACTATCTATAATATATATAACATAAATACATATATATAACATATAACATATATATATATATATATATCATATATGACAATTATACTAAGATACATTTTTAGGGATATATTTCCTGTAATGGACTATAATAACTTTTTCTCTCTTTTCCCCATTATGTTTTATATTGTATTTTATTTACATATTGAATTTCTTATAAAAGATAAACATGGTATAAGCTTGTGTGTCCAGTTTACTTCATTTAACATTGTAGTCTCAAGGTGCATTATTTCCTGACAGGCAGTTCAAAGCATCTTTCTTTATGATAGAGTAGTTCCCCATTGTGTATAAATACCACAATTTCTTTATCCATTCATCTCTTGATGGACACAAATCTGCTTTGAAGATTTACCTATTATAAATTGTGCTGCGACAACCCTAGGTATTCACACATCATTGTGGTATCATGTCTTTAATGTTTTGGGGAAGTTGCCTAGAAGGGGAATACCTGGATCAAACAGAATTTCAGTGTTTAGTTTTTTTGAGTAATCTCTATACTAATTTCCATAATGATTGTACTAATTTACACTTCTATCAACAATGAAGAAAGTTTTCTTTCCCCGCAGCTTTGTCAATATTTGTTATTGACTGACTTCTTGGTAGCCATTATTTCTGGAGTTAGAATTTCAGTGTTATTTTAATTTATACTATAATTTATTTAATGTATTAATGTATATAGTATACTTAAAACTGTAGTATATCTTTAATATTTGTTATTCTATCATGTAATACATATTTAATATCTATTTCTCAATAATCACTTTTTGAAGTATTTATTGAATAGTTTTACTTCCTCTGAGAAATGTCTGTTCATATCAGATGCTTATTTTCAATTTTTTTTTAAACCAGGGATCAAACTTGTGACCTTGCCTTTGCAAGGCAGATGCTGGAATCACTGAGCAAAATCTCTAGCCTCTTTAAATTTTCCTTTAAATCTGGAATTTCTAATTTTTTGAACTCTATATAATCAAGATAGATATCAAGATTGTCTGATAAACAGCTGGCAAAGACATTTTCACATTGTGTAGTTTCTCTCCACTCCTTTGGTCATTTCCTTGTTCTCTTTGAAGAAGCTTTTTAATTTTCTATGATCTCATTGACTAATTCTTGTTATTATTTCCTGTGCAACTGGGATTCTGCTCAGAAAGTTTTTGCCTAAACCTCTGTCTTCAAGTGTCTTGTCGGTTGTTTTCTGGCAGATTAAAATTTTCTATTCTAATGTTCATATCTTTGATCCATTTTTATTTTACTTTATTTTATTTTAGTTGTAGTGTGAGAAATATGTGTCTGGGTCCAATCTTCAGTACACCAGTTATGGATATGTAGTTATTTCAATATCATTTTTAAAAGAAGTTGTCTTTCTTTCAGTGAAAGTATTTGGCCCCTTTGTCAAAGGTAGCTGAATATATCTGGAGTTGTTTCTGCATCCTCGCTGCTGCTCTGTTTACCTCCATTTCCCTCAGTACCCTGTTGTTTTTAGAACAGTAGCTTTGTACTAGAACTTGAGGTCCAGGATCATGAGAGCCCGCCTTGCACTTGCCCAGAATTGCTTTTATTACTTTAGTTCTCTTCTGATTCCTCATGAAATTTACTTTCTCTGGATCTGTAAACAATACTATTGTTATTTTGATTAGAACTGGAATAAATCTCTGTAAATTTTGGAAGTATGGCCAATGTGACTATTGAGGAATAGGGAATATTTTTCCATTTTCTGATATCCTCACTGAGGTACTTTATTAGAATATGACCGTTTTCACTGTAGAACTCTTGGACATCCTTGGTTAGACTATGTTCTAATTATTTACTTTTTATTAATGCAACTATAACAATTGTGTCTCTAATTTCTTTTTAGGTGAAATTTTTTATTAGTATATAGAAATTTTATTGATCTTTGAGTGTTGATTTCTATCCTATTTTGTTACTGAATTTGGTAACTACTTCTAGGAGCTTTCCAGTGATGTATTAGGGATCATATGTATAGATTATCATATCATCTGCAAATATTTACAATTTACCTTCTTCCTTTCCTATCTATAATTTTAAAAATTATTCTCTTCTATTATTTCATCTAGCTAATATTTTGATAAATGTAGTAAACAGAAGTGGTGATAATAGACATCCTTGTCATTCCTGCTCTCAGAAAAAAGTTTTATTTTTTTTAACCTTACACTCACAAAAATCCTCCTTCCTCTGCCTCTAGAGTGCTGGTATTGCAGGCATGAGCCACCAAGACCAGGACTGTGGTATGTGGTTCTGGTTGCTGGTGGGTGTGGATATCCATGCCTGGCATTGTGGGATGTGATTACCAGGGATCGAACCCAGTACCTTGAACTTGCAAGGCAGGAGCCGGAACTCCTGGGCTAAATTCTCAGCCCAGAAGGAAAGTTTTCAGCTTTTCTTCATTTAGTGTTAAGTCAACCACTGGTTTTACATGGATGGCTTTTGTTATACAGAGATAAATACTTTCTATTCCTAATTTCTTCAGGATTATTAATCATGAAGGACTTTGGGTTTTTTCAATTAATTGTTCTGTATTTATTATGATGGTCATGTGATTTTTGTCCTTGCTTCTTGTGGGATATTACATTTATTGATTTGCATATATTTAATCATCCCTACATTCACAGAATAAATCCTACTTGGTCATGATTTATTAAATTTTTGATGTTTTCTTGGATTATGCTTACCAATATTTTATTGAGGATTTTTGCATATTTGTTTATTAAAGAAATTGGCCTATAGTTCTCTTCTTTGGTCAGTCCCTTTTTTGGTTTGGAGTAAAGATAATAGTTGCTTCCAGGGATGAATTTAGGAGGACTGCTTCCCTTTCAATTTCATTAAAGAGTTTGAGAACCATTGATGTTGGATCATTTCCAATGTTCGTGTAGAATTTGGCAGTGAAATGTCAGGACTAGGACTTTCCTTAGTTTGTACTTTTTGTAATTATTTTTTAGGAATTTAACTGTTTTTCTGACTGTTCATTTTCTTAAATACAGATTCTCAGTTTCTAATGATAATCTGTATTTCAGCAGAACCCACTGTGACTTAATCTTTTTTCATTTCTAATTGCAGGGATTTTTTGTCTTTTCTCTCCTTATTTTGGTAAGGTTAGCTAAAGTTTTGTTATGGCTTGTGTTCAGATGTGCTCATCTAAATTTTATGTGGTCAGGGTTGAGACTTGTCAGGGCTGGGAAGATTTAAAAAAGAGCTTAAAAAATCAGCCCCACCCCAATCTAAAGAGGCAGATGAAATGAACAGATACTTTTCAGATGAAGAAATAAAAGCAGCCAAAATGTCATGTGAAGAAATGCTCAGCATCTCTGGTAATTCAAGGGATGCAAAGGAAAACAACACTGAGATTTCATCTCGCTCAAAAAATGGCTGATATTGTAAAGTTAACCAACCACAAATGCTGTCAAGGCTGTGAGGAACCCTTCTCCATTGTTGGTGGGAATGTAGATTGGTGGAACCACTGAAGAGATCAGTGTGGAGATTCCTCAGAAAAATCATGATTATAATTTCCATTTGACCCTGCTATTCCCCTGATAGGGTATATATGAAAGAATTAAATAATGCATTTCACTGTGACACATGTGCATAGATTTTTTAAAAATAAAGTGGAGTCGGGCCGGGGAGTTAGCTCAGTGGTTCCGGCGCCTGTCTTGCAAGCACAAGGGCCCGGGTTCGATTCCCCGGTAACCACATAACAATACTGGGTGTGGAGACTCATCCCAGCAGCAACCAGTACCACATACCACAGTGCCGGGCGTGGTGGCTCACGCCTGTAATCCCAGCAGCCTGTAATCGGGAGGCAGAGGCAGGAGGATTGTGATGTGAGTTTGAGGCTGAGCTCGGGGCCAGCCTGAACCACAAAAGCGAGACCCTGTCTCAAAAAAACCTTAAAAAAATAAAAAATAAAAAAAATAAAAATAAAGTGGAGTATTACTCTGCCATAAATAATGATAAATTTGAGCCTTTTATACTCAAATGAACATATCTTGAAGACATACTCATAAATGAAATAAATTGGCCACAAATGTGTAAATACCATATTTTTCCCCTCTGGTATGAGAATCTAAATATGTAAAAGAGTTCTAGAATATATGAGAGAAATTGTGAAATATGAAATATTCAAAGGGAAAAGAGGGACGGGGTAAATAATGAGGGGAAAGAAAAAAGTGATGGTAATAAAAGAAACAAAGCTTATGTACATAAGGGGTGGGGTTTGTGGGGTGGGCAGGGAAATAGAAAAAAAGAATTTAGTTGTGTCATATACTGGTACAAGTTCTCAGTGTTGAGTGTGATTGTGATGTGCATATAAAATGTACCAATAAACAATTCAGTTTAAAAATGACAAAACAAACAAACAAACAAAAAACACTAAAGTATATGATGCTGGGATTAAGGGTGTTCAATGACTAAATTAGTCCACTAATTGGTATGGAATAGTTCTGGGTGTGGATAATAGGAAAGTCTACCCTGAGTGTGAGTGCCACATACCTTAAGGGGAGACCAAATATAGCAGAAAGAAAGAAGGCCGCTATTGTCACCTGCTGCCTTGGTGTTTGCTCCCTTCTGCCTGCCATGAGCTGTTTCTTTTTTGTGATGCCGCTTTCCCATGTCACCATGGGGTAAGCCAGCTATGAGCTGAAACTTTTACAAACTCTGAGATATAATACACTTTTAACTTTAGGTGTAGGGTAGTTTGTCTCAGAAAAGAGAAAATTAATGAAGATGAGATTTACTTATTTTTCTTAATCTTTTAAAGAAACAACTCCTTGATTCCTTAAACTTTTGTATTTTATTTTAGCTTCAATTTAATTTCTCCTCTTACCTGTATAATTTCTTTCCCCAAATAAACTTTGGGTTTTAATTTTTCTAGAAACAGTGGATGCATCACTAGTTTATTTATTTGAGCTCATTTTGTTTTACTGATGTGAGAATTCATACTACAAATTCACTGTTAGGACTACTTTCATTATAATCTGTAGATTTTGGTCTGTTGTACCCATGTCACCACTTAATTGTAGAAGTTTTGGAGCTTGAAATATTAGCACGAGTAGGCTTTATGATTTGTTTAGAGAAGTCCACTGTGATTCTAATGTGCTTACATTTATATGGGATTCAGTAACTTCCAATAGGACTTTTAAAGATTTTTGTCTCTGTGGTCGACTTCTGAAGCTTTAAGTATAATGTGGCACAAAGAGGATCTTTGATCACAGTTATTTGAGATTCTTTGTGTCTCACTTCTCTGTATGTTTTCCACCATTACTTATGGGAATAGATTTTTTATGTCATTAGATTTAACCTCTGATTTTTAAGCTTTTCCAGTTATTCTTAGATTAGTCTTCTTTATATCATCTACCACTCATCGGATCCAGTCTTCATATTCTTTGTTTTTAAGTAATGGATCTTTGAAGGCATGCTTGTCTTCTAGTTCTGAAAGTCTGTCCTCATATTGGTTGATTCTGTGGTCCATAGTTTCAGTATGATTTTTAATTTCCTGGACTTCTGATTGGAAATCCTTTTTGTGAACTTTAATTCTTTGGTAAGCTTTTCATTTATTTTTTAATATAATTTTATTTAACTGACTTAGTTTTTTTATTGAAATCTTTATTGGTACATTACATATGCACATCATGATTGCACTCAACAATGAAAATTTGTACCAGTATATGACACAACTTAATTCTCATGTTTTCCCATAACCCTACCCACCCTACCACCCCCAACCTCCATATACATAAACTTTGTTTCCTTTCTTTTTTGTTATAATCTCATTATTTTTCCCCCTTCACTCCATTACGCTTTGAGTGTTTTCTATTTCACAATATATAACATGCATTCTAGAACTCATTTATATCTTTATTTTCTCATACCACAGAAAAGATATGATATTTACACATTTGTGACCTATTTATTTCACTTATGAGGATGTCCTCAAAGTACGTCCATTGAAGTATAAATGATTCAAACTTATCATTTTTTATGGCAGAGTAATACTCCATTCTGTAGAAGAACCACAGCTTTTTTATCCAGTCTCCAGTTGATGGACATTTGGGTTGTTTCCAAGATTTAGCAATCACAAACTGAGCTGCTATAAACACGGGTGCACATATGTCACTGTGATATAAATTTTTTAATTTTTTTGTGTATATACCTAGCAGAGTTATGGCTGGGTCAAATGGGACCTCCAATCCTAGCTTTTTGAGGAATTTCCAAACTGATCTGCACAGGGGTTGTATGAGTCTACATTCCCACCAACAGTGGAGAAGGGTTCCTTCTTCACCGCAGCCTCGCCAACATGTGCTGCTGGCTAATTCGGAGAGAGCAGCCATTCTGTGGAGTGAAATGAAATCTTAATGTTGTTTTCATTTGCATCTCTTGAATGACTAGTGATGTTGAACATTTCTTCATATGCATCTTAGCTGCTTTTATTTCTTCCTCTGAAAAATGTCTGTTCATTTTGGATGCCCATTTTTGAATTGGGTCTTTAAATTTGGGTGGATTGATTTTTTAAAGCCCTTTATATATTCTAGATACTAGCCTTTTGTATGAGAGGCAGCTGGTAAAGATTCTTCCCCATACTGTTGGTTGCCTTTTCACTTTGCTAGTGGTTTCTTTTGCTGTGCAGAAATCTCTCAAAAGGATCAGATCCCATTTATCAATTTCTTCTACCAGTTCTTGTGCTATTGGGGATTTGTTCATGAAATCTTTCCCAAAACCAGTGTCTTCAAGAGTTTTACCTAACCTGTTTTGTAGCAGGTTTAGTTTGTCTGTTTTAATATTTAGGTCCCTAATTACCTTGATCCCAAAAGCAGAGAAAGACCCAACCAAAAAAGAGAATTACGGGCCAATCTCCCTAATGAACACTGATGCAAAAATCTTCAATAAAATACTAGCAAACAGAATACAGAGAATCATCAAGAAGATCATACACCCTGACCAAGTTGGATTCATCCCAGGGATACAGGGATGGTTCAACATACAGAAATCAATAAATGTAATACACTATATCCACAGACTCAAGAACAGAAACCATATGGTCATCTCAATAGACGCAGAAAAAACATTTGACAAAATCCAACATCCATTTATGATCAAAACCCTGCAGAAAATTGGAATAGATGGTCTGTATCTCAAACTAATAAAAGCTATTTATGAGAAACCAACATCCAGCATTACCCTAAACATTCAAAAACTGAAACCTTTCCCACTAAGATCAGGTACAAGACAAGGATGTCCACTTTCACCACTTCTGTTCAATATTGTGCTGGAAACATTAGCCATAGCAGTTAGGCAAGACAAAGAAATAAAAGGAATAAATATAGGAAATTAAGAAGTTAAACTGTTATTATTTGCTGACGACGTGATACTCTATCTAGAGGATCCTAAAAACTCAACCAAGAGACTGCTAGACCTAATTGCCAGCTTTAGTAGTGTAGCTGGATACAAGGTTAATGCTCAAAAATCATTAGCCTTCACACACACAAACAACAGATTCACTGAGCAAGAAATTGGGCAATCAATCTCCTTCACAGTAGCACCCAAAAAAGTGAAATATCTAGGAATTAATTTAACAAAGGAGGTAAAAGACCTCTACTGTGAAAATTATAGCACCCTAAAAAAGGAGATAGAAGAAGATACCAGAAAATGGAAAGACATCCCTTGTTCCTGGGTTGGAAGAATCAATATCATCAAAATGGCTATACTCCCACAATTACTATACAGATTCAGCGCAATCCCAATTGAACTCCCAAAGGCATATTTCACAGATCTAGAAAAAATAATTCAGAAATTCATTTTGAATCACAAAAGACCTAGAATAGCAAAAGCAATTCTAAGCAATAAGAACACGATGGGGGATATTACGATTCCCAACTTGAAACTGTACTACAAAGCCACTGTGATAAAAACCACATGGTACTGGCAAAGCAACAGACCTGAGGACCAGTGGAGTAGATTAGAAGATCCAGAAACAACTCCAGACACACTAAGCTATCTCATTTTTGACAAATGAGCCAAACACCCTCAGTGGAGGAAGGATAGCCTCTTTAACAAATGATGCTGGAAAAACTGGACTTTAACCTGCCAAAGGCTAAAGCTAGACCTAGCTCTTTCACTGTGTACTGACTTAGATTTTTATTAGTATCTTCCAAAAGCTCCTGCATCTTCTTGGGTAATACTTCCACTACATTTTTACTTATATCCTCTTTAATCCTGCCAGGCTATTTGAGCTGTTTTCTAACCTCCTTTGTAATCCTTTCTAACTAATTTGGGTGTATGGCCTATGACATTCTCTGTCTGTTGGCACCTCCCTGTATTGGCTTTGGGGAAGTTGGGAGTTTTGGGGATAGATATTGACTGACCATAAGAACTAATTATGTACACTCTGAAACCAATAGAGTTTTCAATTATAACACAAATACTAAGACAACACACGTACTGAATTATAGACAATACATATGAAATATAACAACTATATCTTACTAAAAGCACAAAAGAATTTGACAGTAATTTTACAGAATTAACTATCAAAAGATTAGCAAATCTTTATCATTGTACTATTAGAGATATAAGGTTTGAGAATAGGGAAATGCCAGGGAGCTTTTGAAACGTTAAAGCCTATAATATGAAAGGAGGGGGAAGAAGTGGTATAAAGAATCTCACTGAATACTATGAAGATGTTCATATAATTTGGTAAAGGTAAGATAAAAATCAAGGAAAAATAGATGCAATAAGAAGCAGAAAAAAATGAATCATATAGAGAATAAAAATAAGAGAGAAATAATTAAAAGGAGGAAAATTTAAAAAGAAGAAAACAGGAGGATAAGAAACAAAGGAGAAGAACAAACAAAGATTTCCCAAGTTCTAGGAAACTGTTGATAAAGGAGAACATGAAAAAAACAAAACCAAAAAATCTAAAACCACCATACACATTGGCAAAACAAAAACAAAACAAAACAAAAACCCCCAAAAATGTCAACAACAAAACTAAGGAAAAGAAAATTTCCCTGTGATTGTGCACCTGTTGTTTTCTTCCAAAATCTACATTTTGGGTGGCCGGGTCCAACTCAAGAAATGTCTTTGCTCAGGCTGGTCGATAAATAAGGCAGTCAGATCCCTAGGCCCATCTGTGTAGACATAGTCACCTGCAGGCAGTAGGATTAGGGTGAAGGTGCCAATCTTGTGACTTTCAGACCCAGAGCAGTTTTGGCTGAGCCCTGAGTTCTTATTCCTGAGTCCTTTAAACCTTTTTGAGGGTCTCTTGACAACCTAACTGTGGCTCCTGCTGTTACTTGAAGGTCAGAACTGAGGTCTGTTCTGCCTTCTTATCTCAGAGTCAGAACTGCTCCAGCTGTGTGTGTCTGAGACAGGCAGCACCACCCCTCATTGTTATGAGTAGTCTAGGTATCCCTGCTAGTCATGTAGAGATCTGTTGCTCAGGTAAAGGATAAGAGTCCTTATTCTTGGCACACAGCCTTCATCAATAGACCAACAGAGCAGAAAAATGAAGTCATGCAGAAAACCTGGACTTTACTCATACTTTTACTCTGAAGATTTTTATTTCTAGGGCCTTGTATATTATTAAAGGAACTTACAGAGGATTTAAAATGTTCAGTGATGTCACTTACAGCTACATGTTAGATAGGAAAAGAGAGGAGGTTAACGTTATTCTAAATATGCCAAAACCAAATAAGATGGAAGAACAAAGTAAGCTAGCATTGGAAAATCAATCCCACTACTTCTGTCCAGGATGGACAGGGGGCTCTAGCACCCAAGGAAGTCACTGCACTCAGTTACAAGTGCTGACATGGAGTCCTTCCCTTGGGCCTGGTGATATCTACTAGAGGCAGAAAAACAGGAAGGCCACACCCTTTCCTTTCCCTACTCCCTCATGATGGGACACTAGGAACAGACAGTCCTGAGAGCCAGGGGAAAACTTTGTGAGTTCCTCGTCTCCCATTTTTGCCTCTCTACCTTCAACTCTCTGCCTTTCCCTGTAAACTAATATCCAAAAATGTTAAAATATTTTAATTTGTTGTCAGATCAAATCCTTAGAGCAGCAAGCAGACCAGACAAGAAGAGTATGAGAATTTTAAGGGAGAGGAGGGAGAATAACAAAATACCCGTGGGCTTCTTCTCACTATAAATCCAAGTTCTGAGGACAGCATTAGTTTCACCTTAATTACTACTTCAATCTGGCATTTCAATGCACATGTCCAGCCATGGACATGCATCCATGTAGATGGGCTTATGCTTTTCAGCTTTGAGAATGAGACAGGGGATTAAAAAAGCAGTTGAGAAGATTCTCTTAACTAAAGTGTTTAGAACCCAAGGATGTCCATAACTTGAGATTGCCTTCTCAGCTATCATGCCAAGACCAATTTTCTCTTAGGACTAGGTTTTCCACACTGGCTATAGGAGAAACTTTGCTTGAAGCACTGTATGTGTGCATCCTTACATGTGGTTTTTTGGTGAGCAAATGTTTTAGTTCCATAGGATTTAGGAATGAGGTGGATTAACCTGAGATAATATTGAAGGAGGTCAACACACGTTGTAGATGATATATCAGTCTCTTTCCATTTCTTCTTAGAAAGAAGCGGTTCCTCTTGTCTTCAGAGTTTCTAGATATAATCATTTTTTCTAGATGTATTTTTTATCTGGAACTAATCTTATGAGGTGATAGATATTTTAATAACATTATGTATTAAACTATGTTGTATGTAGAAAGCAAAGGTAAGACACCTATTAAAAGTTTTAAGAAAACATTAGAACCCATTTGTTTCAGAAATAGTGGTAGCTTGAAAAAGAAATCCACTTGGGGGCATTTTACTGAATAACGTTTAAGTAGATGGTATGGTCTGACCAATATATGGTCAGAATTAAGGAGATCACTGGGAGAGATTGAGGTATATCTCTCAGTAAGAAATGTATCAAGAAGCTATAGCAACTGACCAGCTTAAAGGACTGTTAGACCCCAGTGAGAGACAGAGACATGGGGGTGGGGAATGCAATATAGGAAAGGCAGGGGGACAGTTAGGGGAGGAAATATCCAACAGAGAAAAAGGCAGTTATGTTAGACAGCAACAATACATAAAAAAGCTTTATCTCAAAGGTTCTGACTGTTCCCTAAGGTAAAGAGATGATAAGCAGCAACAATTCAATGTAAGCATTGTTTTGGTGGAAGGACATGAGATTTGGGATCAGGGGAAAAGCAGAACCCTTGTAGCAATCTCTAGTCCCCTGTGAGTTCCATAGCAAAAGGTTTAACAATCAACAAACAACAAAGTTGGAACTTTGATTAAAAGGCTGAACCCAGGAGCAACTCTTGCTACTCTGAGCAGCAGCAACAGAAGTCAAATACTGCAGTAGCAGGAGGAGCAGAAGAACCCATAAGCTGAACTCACCACAACTTTATTTGTACTTTTACACCCATAATCCCAGAAGTCACAAAACAGAGCAGTCCCTGGACAATCCCTGTAGTTGAAGATTGCATAGATCAGGGTAGATATCCTTAAATTCCAGTAAGTCCCAGTAAGTTTTAAGGGCAATAATCTTAGTGCAGTAATCCTTGTAGTTTAAAATCTCACAGGGTGGGGCAGATGTCCACACTAACCCCAGTAATTGATCCTGCAGGGCAGGGGGCAAGGCAGACATCCAAAAGCCCAAGTAAGTCCTAAATCTGATTAAGTCATCCCCTGTTCCCTATAATGAGACAATGGCCTAAATGTTTTGCATGCTTCCCCAAGGATAAGGTAAGAAAATCCAATGAGTCCATAAAGTCCAGGGCAGAGATTATTTCATAAGGCACTGAAATACATCACCAATGTACTCTAGACAGAATGAACATCCCTAGCCCCAAATCCAAAATTCTAATTTCTCCAAAATTTGAAACTTTTAAAACTCTAACCCAACACTACAAATTGCACATCTGACATCCTGTTGCAGATTTCAAACAACACCCAGACCCAGCCACACTTAAAACTGCATAACAGTGTCTTCACTGTATGTGCATAATATACATAAGTGAATTTTGCACTTAGAAATCAGTCTCAACCCCAACACATTTCATTTGGTATGTAAAATATTTCAAAATTTGGAAAAATTTAAAATTTCAAACACTTTTAGTTCTAAACATTTTGAAATAAGGGATGCTCAATTTATAATATCTATTTGCCTTTGTTTCCAAACATTGCTTTTATCCTTCCTGGTCATTCTAACAAGTCCAACCTGCAGGTTAAAATAGAAGATAGTAATAGATGTTGCAAGGAATATCATGGTACAACACACCAAAGACTTTCATGTTCGTATAAAATCTAGACAGACTGTTTATATCTGGGTACATATTTGGAAGTTCTGTATTAAAACTTTAACTTCCATATAATTTGGGGATTTTCATGTATTAGAATGAAAATGCAAAATAATATAATTTCTCAGAGGCATCATTTTATAGGAATATATGGTCACATATTCAGGTACAATTTTGTAAGTAATTTTGTAGACATAAGCATGGTACTAGTTTTATGGCAATCCATAAACCATACAGCTACCATGTAGCATCCACCCAGGCTACCTGCTCTGTGTTTTTGGCTTATTTAGAGTCCAAAGCACTTGTGAATATGACTTGTCCTAAGCATTGTGCCTCTACTGAGGCAGCCTTGCTACCTCCACAATCTCCTGCTTCTGTCTCCCAGTAGGTGCTTATAGCCCTGTGGAAATTCAGAGATACGACGTGGGAAAATGGTAGGGGTAGAAAATAAATGCTTTTTGTGCCTTGATTTTACAGAAATTTTGGCAAACTAATTTTAAAACTAAGCCCTCACTGCACAGTATCACTTTCATAGTTCCAGAGAGGGGCTGAGTTGCAAAAGAGAATCAGAAGTGTCAAGTACATTGCATTAGTTCTGTATCAACTATAGGCTTTAGTTCACCAGCATATCTTTCATGTTCATTATTGAGCAATAGCAGGCCTTAATTTTAGCTTGTGTATCACTTCTGCAATAAGGAAAGCCTTTTCCCCCTTTATAAAGCATGCCAAAATTTTTTATTTTGATATTATGAAAACATTTTTATCAATACTGTGTGTAATTCCAAAAGTTGAAAAATTTAATGCATACTTTGTAGTATCAATTACTCTTTTTTTACTTGGCATGTAATGAAAACTGAACCAAAACCCATACTTTGATGCTATTTCCAGAGATGAGATCTAGAGTTGGTTCCAAACAGAAGCAAGTCAGCTCTGTATTTCATTGTAATCGTGTACTATATATGGATTTTATCAGTGGGGGCTATTTAATTCACACAGTTATCAGTACTATGAATATATATTATTTTGAGATATATTATTTACTTAAGTAAAATTACATTATTTATTTAAGTCAAATAAATTCAATAAATTTATTTTATTAAAACAAAAGTTATGATTAATGTCAAGAGTTAGGCACAATTATCTCTTCTGTGTCTCTATTTTGGAGTCAGACCAAAATATTTTGAATAGCACTATTTTCAGGCTTCTTACCTGAATTTTCAGAAATCTGAAAAGATATATTAGAAAAATATGAATAACTAATATGATTAGTTGTTACAAATTTCTAAAGAGGAATCTTTTACAAAAAATAATGCACTGAAAAGATGAAAAATTATACTCATCTGCTTAGAAAGACCAGGAATCACTTCTTAAAAATGATGATGTTCTTGAAGAACTGGTAGAATTTTGGACAAACTGAAGGAGAGGTTAGGGTGCAGCACAGAACTAGAGCCAGTTAGACTATGATGATACTGATTCTGATGAGAGCTGGTGATGACTAGACACTCCCTACGAAAACCATGCTATTCATTCATGGTTGTGTTGCTGATAGCATAGCTATTTTCACATTGCATTTTTGCTACTGTTTTATGAAGAAGCCACCATTATTAGGTTCATTTTATAAATGAAACTGGAGTTAAGATACACCAAAGAACTTGTTCAAGTTCCACAGAGTATAAGAACCAGGATTCAATCAAGAATATTTAAAACCCAAAGAGTTAAACTCTATCACCCCTTTTGGCTCTTTGTTCCTGAAGGTTCAGTCCATGGTTAATGGGCTCCACTGTTTTAGATGGCTGATGAATCAGATCATCACAGGTAAAGTAGAGGAAAGAAAAGCTACTCATTCATGTCAGCAGAGAAGCAGAGAGATGAAAGGCTGCAGTGTCAATATCCCATTCAAAAACACAACCCCAGCGAGTAGCTTTTTTCATTATATCCTTGCTTCTAAAGGTTCCACCGCCCCCTTCCTAGGGCTAAAGTCTGGGAACACATAATCATTAGGGGACACCCCAGCAGGTGATGCAGATAAGGCCTCTTACCTGAGCTCTTCTTTCTGAGCAGGCAAGAATTTCTCCTTGATCATGGTCCTCCTTCTCTGAGAAATAACACGGTAAAGAGCATTAATTTCAAATGGGTTTTACCTGCATAATATAGGAAATTCTTTGAAGCATAGTGACTTCCTAGAATAACATGCAGAATAAAATTTAGCATCTTCAAAACTTCATGGGTTCCAACTTTCTGAAAAGCAAAATGTTTAGACTAGTACACAACTCATTCTAGATAAGCATGTACAAGATATTGTACCAAGAAAACCCATTCTAAGATACAGTCTTATAAGTCAGGCTGAGATGATTCTGTGGAAAATTGAAGGAAAGCCTGAAACTGAAAAGTGTCCCAAACTACTACCCATCTTCCTATTTTCTTCTATTCAGTAGAGAAATTCTGGTATGTTTTTTATTTTTTCACTGAGAATTGCACTATTCTTAAATAAACATGATTACAGACTAGAAGGGCTACAGACTGCTTCAGGTGCTAAAAATAAAATGGTTAAAATGGAGAGACTTCAATTAGATGTGGGCTGCTCAACAATTTTACTTCTAATTGCCTTGTGGTTATTCCACAGCTAGGAATTGACCATGTTCTGTTTAAAGGAGATTGAAGGTCTCAGAAAAAATAAGAAATGAAATAGAAATTTGGTTACTAAATCCTGATCTCTAGAAAAATAGGCAAAACTAATCATATTTCTACTCTAATATAAAAACATGAGCTCTTAAATTATGTCTTAGAATTTGCTTCTCAGAATGTCTTGATATTCTCCCAGTTACAAAATGTATTAGTAATGGTGTTGGAACCCAAATATTCACTTTTGTTAGGAATGAAAGAAGCAAACAGATCTTAATAAGATAAATGTATTTCCAATTTTCTAAGCTTCTGCTTCTTTGTGAAAATATTCTCAGTGCCATATGTATTAAATTCATAAATTAATTTTATAACTTTAGATACGTGCCATTCCTTTAGCAAATAAAATAAAATTTGACTATTAGTGTTTTATTTGCCTTCTGATGCTAAATTAAAAGTATATAATAAATCATTAACCAATTTAGCTTGAAGATGACGAGGTCATTTTTCATTATGGTTTTGAAAGGCCTTTCCAAACTCTTCACATGAGCAGTTTAAGTATACAGATATATGAAAAAGTAAACACACACACAGACACACACACACACACACACACACACACACACACACACACACACACACATATATATATATGTCTTACCACTCCCAGACCTAAACCAACAGTTATTTAGACTTATATAACACCTACATATTATCACCAGCTGAGTTCCAAGTACACTGAAATAAAGTTCAGGATACTGGGAGGGCCAGTCTGGAAGAAATATGAAGCAACTAAAGGTAATGTCGTTCTCAAAATGGTCTTCAGGACAAAATTTACTGACTGAATATTCTCATTTTCTTTATATGAAATTTTTCCTCTCACCATTCCTTTTATATTACTATTGCTTTAGACTTCTTAGTATTCTTGTGCACCTTTATCACTTTCATTTTATTTGCTTGTTTATGCTTTGCTCTAAACATCACCTACACACTAGTTTGCATATGTCTGTGAGCAAGTATGATTGGGCTGATTGACCTTGTCCCTTCCACTGGGTGTAGATTTCCGGAGAGCTGATTGGGTCATGGGGTGGTATATTTATTAGGGAATGAAATCCACTGATGTTCATAACTGAATGTGCTCGCAGCAGGTGGGGCCCAGTCGGATGTGAGTCACCGGGCACACGCCCTGGAAAGCCACCTCTTACTGGCACATTCTCCCATGGTTTGCATGCTGGACACCATGAAATCAGCAGCTTTGCTCCACGACACCCTCCTTCTCTGACATTTGTGTCTTAGGGCCCATCACCCACAGAGTGAAACCATGCACTAAATCAACATCTCCTGTTTTAAATTGTGGGTATCAGCACTTTGTTCTAGCAATGGAAATCTTCTTTAATCCCATGGTTGTTCAATACATACACATGTATTTAAATGTACATAACTATAGGCATATTTATGTGTGTTATGAAAAAGAAAAAGACTGAGAGTCCCTAATGTCAACCTGAAGCTGTAGAATATTGTTATGTAGCAAATGCTCAAAGTCTACATACCAAGAAATGAAACTGAATCATAATTTTCCAAATTGTGATTCTTCCTGTTATTGTATTATTAGTTGATGGTATCTATTCATTCACTCAATACAAGAATTAAGATTTAACCTTATACCATCTTTTCTTCTTCATCTACATAACATATTTCTTAATGACCTGAGATTTTGAATGATCTATCTTTATTTTTACTGCAATATTTCATGATTTCTGGATTATAATAATTACTGTGTAGGGGCCATGGATTTAGCTCAGTGGTTCAGGCACCTGCCTTGAAAGCACAAGTTCTTGAATTCGATCCCCAGTAGCCACATACAAGGATTCTGGGCATGCTGATTTATGCCCAACAGTAATCAGTACCAGACACCACAATTCTGGGTGTGGAGACTCACACCCACCAGCAATCAGTACCACATACCACAGTGCTGGGTGTGGTGGTTCACGCCTATAATTTCAGCACTCAGGAGGCAGAGGCAGGAGGATTGCTAAGAGTTTGAGGCTCTTCTGGGTTAGATAGTGAGCTCATGGCCAGCCTGAACTATAAAGCGAGACTCTATCTCAAAAAATAAAAATAAAATAAAATAAATAAAATTACTATTCAACTAGTGATCATAATGCCACTTCACTTAATCCAGAATAATTTGCAGCTACAGTTTTCTTTTTCCTTAAATCCTCCCTTGTCTCCCACTCCATATAAAAACGTATCTAGTTTGAAGAGATTAAGATATGAATGGGAAGAGATGGCTATCAGTTTTCACTAATCACCAACTCTTCCTTTATTCTTCTATGCTACTCCATTGTCCAGTATAATGAGACAAACCCATACCCAAAACCCAGGCAGGTTCTTCTGTCTTTCTCATAGCATTGTCTCAGTCTGGAATGCGTTCTCTACAAATTGTGTGAATCAGTTCCCTGCTTCATTCTTAACATCATATCACATTCAGTCCATCCAAGGAGTCCTTGTTGACTCACATAGAATAGGCACTCCATTGTTCTGATTTTATGTTGCTGTTTAACAAACTACCCCCAAACTTTAGTGGCTTACAACAACAACTATTTTATTATATTTCATGATTTTGTGGGTCAGAAATTTGGGTGATTCTTCATTCTACACATAGACAGTTGGAGGTATTCAGCTAGGTACTAGGCAGTGTTAAAGGAAAAATTTTAAAATGAGACAAAATAAAGTTAAGAATGTGATAGTAATAAAGAAAAAAGGAAACAAAGCTTTTGTATATAGGGGGTCAGGGGGTTGCAAGGCAGAGGGGAAGGGGAAAAAAAGAGATCAAGTCATGTCATATTCTGGTACAAACTCTCAGTGATGAAGGCAATGAGGATGTGTATTCACCTGAGTAAAGAATGAACCGTCAATAGGGATGAACTCTGAACCAGAAGAGCTTCCGAGATCTCTACCCAACAGTGTAAACAATGAGCTTTTATAGGAAAAACGTGGAAGTAAAGTGGAGAAATGATCTGTTGGGCTACTGCAGCTAGGTATTTGTCTCATTTGAGCAAAAGTTTTCTGGTTGACTATCTTTGATTGACTGAAATTTAGCTATTTGTGATTGGCTGAAATCTGGCTATTTGTACTCTTAAATGAAAAGTATGCTCTTAAATTGGGTTTGGGTTTATTTACTTAACTAAATTTGGTTATGGTTTGTGACAGAGGAACTTAAAGTACAGAGACAAGTTCAGGCAAACAGCCACTTGCTTATTTAATTTAACAGCCATTTTAAGGGTCAAACATTTCATTCACAAGCTGAACACAGTGAAGAAGTCTGAAAGGCAGGTCTTAAATAGACCTCTGTCTTTCTCCATGGTTTCTCTCTTCATGGTTTCTCCAAGAAAATGATAGGATTTCTTGCATGGCAGCAACCTGACAGAAGAACATATAAAGGTACTTGTCATTTTAAAACCAGCTTAGAATGATTTGGTGAAACTTCATTGCCACTCAAAGTGGTCACAGCCCAATGCAGATTTAAGAGACAGGAAGTGGACCACACACTTCAATAGCAGGCATGTTGAAAAATTTATGGTCATTTAAAATCTACCATCATATTCTAAATTTCACATAAAACCTATGTCTGTACTTCTGCTATTTCTGTATAATAAGCTATTTATTTACATCTCAGACTGTGAAACTTTGAAAGTGAAGAGCTATGCTTTGCTCATGTTTGTATCCTCACACCCAGTCTGTGCACAGTTTGTCTTCTGTTATTCTTCCCCTATTGAGAGGCCCAGCTGCTCAGGCAACCTGAGCTTCACAGTTCTGTTGGACAGTACTTATAAATCACTCAGTGGCTTTTCCTCAATTCTGCACACCATGGAGACTTTTTCATTTTAGTTCTCTAGTAGTTTTTTTCTTTAAATCTTACTTTTTGGAACCATATCCAGTAATTTTCCCCTTTCACTGTCTCTTCAGTGGCTGCAGGGTGTGATATAAGAAGCAAAATAAGAATTTAGAAGTTCTGTTCATGAAATCTTTCCCTAAACCAATGTCTTCAAGAGTTTTACTTAATCTATTTTGTAGCAGGTTTAGTGTGTCTGTTTTAATATTTAGGTCCCTAATCCACTTTGATTTTATTTTAGTACCTGGTGAAAGAGATAGGTCTAGCTTTAGACTTTGGAAGATTAAAGGCCAGTTTTTCAAGCACCATTTGTTAAAGAGGCTATCTTTACTCCACTAAGGGTATTTGGCTCCTTTGTTGAAGAAATCGACAAATGTGATCTCATCCTATTGAGAGATTTCTGCACAGCAAAAGAAACCACCAGCAGAGCAAAAAGGCGATCAACAATATGGGAAAGAATCTTTATCAGCCATTTCTCAGACAAAAGGTTACTATCTAGAATATATAAAGGGCTTAAAAAAAATCAGTCCACCCAAATTTAAAGACCCAATTAAAAAATGGGCATCTGAAATGAACAGACACTTTTCGGAGGAAGAAATAAAAGCAGCTAAGATGCATATGAAGAAATGTCCAACATTACTAGTCATTCAAGAGATGCAGATTAAAACAACACTGAGATTTCATCTCACTCCACAAAAAATGGCTACTATTTCAGAATTAGCCAGCAGCAAATGTTGGAGAGGCTGTGGTGAAGAAGGAACCCTTCTCCACTGTTGGTGGGAGTGTAGACTTGTACAACCCCTGTAGAGATCAGTTTGGAGATTCCTCAAAAAACTACAATTAGAGGTGCCATTTGACCCTGTTATTCCTCTGCTAGGTAGACACACAAAAGAATTAAAAGATTCAAGTCACAGCGATATAAGTGCAACCATTAATATAGCAACTCAGTTTGTTATTGCTAAATCTTGGAAACAACCAAAATGTTCATCAACTAGAGACTGGATAAAAAAGTTGTGGTTCTTCTACACAATGGAGTATTACTCTGCCATAAAAATGATAAGATTGAATTGTTTATACTTAAATGGACATACCTTGAGGACATTCACACATAAGTGAAATAAATAGGTCACAGATAGGTAAATATAATATCTTTTCTCTGGTATGAGAAAATGAAGATGTAAACGTGTTCTAGAATGTATGTTATACATTGTGAAATAGAAAATACTCAAAGCAAAATGGGGTAAAGGGTTAAATACTGAGGGGAAAAATAATGAGATTGTAACAAAAAAGAAAGGAATAAAGCTTATGTATATAGGGAGTGGGGTGCATAGGGTATGGGAAAAAATGAAAATTAAGTTGTGTCATATACTGGTATAAATTCTCATCATTGAGTGCAATCATGATGTGTATATATGTAATGTACAATAAAGATTTAAATTAAAAAGAAACAAATTAGAAATTCTTTATTTCCTGAATCAGACTCTTGAATTAGTAGAGAAAAAGAAGTTTTAAAGAAAATGATTAACTAGAATTAAAAGAAAATAAATTTCAGAAATGAAACATGACCTAGTTCAGAAGAAAGAGTGGTTATGGATAGTTCCTCCTTGAGAAATGCTGAATGATACAAGCACGATGGATGCTTCTTCATATATTTAATTCTAATATTACACAAAGAACTTACTTTATTTCCTCATCTTGAAAAAAGAAAGTCAAGTATATTATAATAAAAAAGATAATAGTAGCTTTTATATTTCCATAGACAATCAAAGAGAAATATTTTCAACACATGTTAAGACATTTCTAAAGTACTCAAAGTTTCAAAGAGATTTAAAGTGGAAGAAGATTACTTCATGTGAGAGTTTTTTCAGTTTTCTGATTTGACTGACAATAAAATTAATTTTATTTTATAAAGCAATTCAGAAGGAGAGGCCTAAGAATCACTCAGAGGTCTTACAACTATACAAGTGTGGGAACATCAGCAAAACTCATAACAACTGAGTTAACCTAACTGATTTCTAAATTATTATATTTAGGTAAAATAAATTTTTAAATCACTAAGAAATTGTAAAAATATTTGTCATAAGTCAAGTCAAATCAGGCTGAAGTGATAAATTAATTAAATGCATTTCTTTTTTATTAAGATTCAATGTACACAAATATGTATATATATACATATATATATACATACACATACACATATGTATATGTATATATATAAGGCTATAGTCCCCTCTTATGTCATGGACTGAATATTTGTGCTTGCCAAATTCATATGTTGAAATTTTGATCCTCAACATGAAATTATTTGAACCTGGGATCTTGGGAAGGAGAAAAGCCCACAACAGTGAAGGAAATTAGTGTTCTAGTGATGGAATTAGTGTTCTTATAAACAGGAGGACATGCCAGAGTTCTCTCTTTGTCTCAGTCTGTCTGTCTGTCTATCTGTCTGTCTCCTTCTACCATGTGAAGACATCATAAGAAGGTAGATATTTGTGCCAGGTATGGCACCCAAAACAAACCAAAATATATTTTTACAATTTTATAAAAGTTATGTAAAATTTTAAATATCATTCATTGTATTAATGGGTTCTCTTGTTGTACTTGTGGAATAATGTCTGTTTAAATCACTCTTTTTTGGGGGGATGGGGGCACAGTCTTGCTTTGTAGCTCAGGCTAGCCCTGGACTTACTATGTGGCCCAAGTGAGCCTCAAACTCACAACAATCCTCCTGCATCTGCTTCCTGATTGCTGGGATTACAGGCATAAGCCACCATGTTTGGCACTGTGGTATGTGGTACTGACTGCTGCAGGGCATGAGTCACCACATCCTTCAGGTGATTACGTGGGACTGAACTCAGGACCTTGCACTTGCAAGACAGGTGCTGGAACCACTGAGCTAAAATCACTCTTAAATCACTCTTTTACTCATCATTTGTTTTAATAAAACTTTCAAGCAAAGTATTAACTCTCGTTGTTTTTTAAGATTTCTTTTATGTAGTATAAGAAGCATATATGTATACTCTAAAATGTAGTATTTTAAAAATAAAAGAGGAAGTCACTCATTTGAGTCTTCTATTTTTAGAAACTAAATTTATTTTTATCTAAAAAAGTCTCAGTGCTATACTCAGAAATGTGGCTATAGGGGATACAAAGCCAAAAATTAACTATTGGTAAAAAACAAATAGTATTTATTAAGGATGTCTAGAGCTCACCATTTGGAACTGTCAGATATTACATCTCTATTTTCTAATTCTATTGATAAGGTTCTCTAGAGGAATAAAAGCAAATCAATAGGCTTTATATTATCCTATCAATCTCTCTTTACATATCGGTATCCTATCCCACCATATACCTGTGAGGAACCAAAATGAAGATAGTGAACAATGGTCTTTTGTGCACTGCAGAGCTGCAGAATCTGGGAGCTGCTTAGCCCAGGCAGAGGGAAGCTGCATGGCACCAGTCCAGGCTCAGAGGCTTCCAATCTGTCCGAAGAGTTGCCAGTTTGAGGACGCATTGGAAGAAGGCTCGAGAAATGAGACCAGTGTTCAATGTGGATGGCAGCAAAGGACACACTCGCTCAAGCAGATGAATGCTTTTCAGAAAAACAAAACAAAACAAAACAAAAAAGCACACTTCTACTTCCTTTCCCTCTCTTATTCCATTCGGACTAGAAGTTTACTGGTTGGTGCCACCTATATAACTGGGTTCCCGGGTCTAAATCCCAAACACCACTGGAAGCCCCATGTGGATACACCCAGATCTGAGCTTTACTAATCCACTATGCACTGTGATTGTTCCTCTATAACCAGAGTTAAAATTTCATATCTACATCATATTAGACAGATATTAAAATCTTTTATGCATTCCTAACATTCATTCATGTTGATCCTCACCTTAACTCCACTATCTTTGGTTTAGGGTTTTATGTGAGAAATCCTTATAATCATCTGACATAATTCTAGTGTGTTGCTACTGTAAGACATTTATACCTTCTACTGATTCAGTCTCCATTATGAAAGTCTAAATGGTTTTCAAAAACTAGACTATTTTGTCTTTACCTTAATATTTCCCAAATATATTTTACTACTTTTGTTTAGTCTGATCACTCAGTATTTTCAAAAAATATTTTGAGTGTTTCCTATCTATTGCCTAATCAAAGAGTATTGACAATCATTGGCTTTGACTTAAAGACTAGAAATATCATTGAAAACTTGAAAAGTTTCTTTCACCAACAGGTAGCTCACCTATTACTGTTCTAAGAATGACTACATTGTATGATTTTAGTGGTTTTTCTGCACAAATAACTGAGATGTCTATTATTAAGAATCTACCATAGTAGCCAACCAATTTGAAAACTAGAACAGGAAATAAGCTCCCCAAACTTGCCAATTATCACAAAAATGCTAAATGGCTTGAAATTTTTCTTGGCTTCTCTTTTAAAAACAGGAGGGCTGAAGTATTAAAATTTGTTTCTCCCAACTAAAGATAGAAAGACACAAGTAAATGGTTGTGTAACCACCCTGCTTTGCTCGACGAGTCTTAGTGAAATAGACACCAAGTCGCATGATTGTTCGATCACTGACACATCCAGTGTTATGCAAGTGTGGAACTGGGCAGTAGGAACAGCTGCTGTCATTTGGAAAGTCTGACGTGGGTCCCCTTTGTGGCCCTGAATTTGATGTTAAAATGGAACATGAGATGGAATTCATGAGAAACTATATTTCTTAAGCTGAGTCTATCACCAACAAAATTAATTCTAAGATCATTACAATTCTGCAGGGCCTAAAGTCAACATTACAGACCCTCTGGAGTCAGGAAATAGAAAATTCAGTTTATTGACAAACAAATGAGCAAATACTAAATCTATTTGATATAACAGTGAGATTAACTCTACCAAGAACTAGGCAAATTCCAATGGAGGACTTACCTACAACTGGAGTTTCCGCTGTGTCCAGTTCTAACATTTCATCTTTCTTTTCTGAGTTGAATGATTTCCTCTGGATCCTTCTATTCCATCCACTCAGTTTTCTCCATCTCTGAAGAAGCTCTGTATAATGACATTCAGTCATTTGTGCAATCATATTACTGATGATTCTCACCAGCCAAGGCAGGCTTTGAGTGTAATATATTTTGTTAAATAATTCACTAGGGAAGAGTGCCAGAGAAGCCCTGTCTGGAGGTAAAGTCTCACTAGAGAAGCCTTGAGGAGCTTAGTAGATAAAGAAAAGACTTGACAGCAAGGAAGATAGAAGGAAAATATTAAAAAAGCCAATTGGTCAGAGAAAAATGTCTCTGGGAGAAGAAGAGAGGGTTTGCAAAATTAGTTTAGAATCTGTAGAGGTTGGGAGAGATATGGAACTTTGCAGGACAGAGAAAGGAGGTTGAGTCTCATCTTTAAGAAAACAGAGACTCAAAATTGGTGAAAGGCCTGAGTAAGGTAGCACTCTCCGGAGACCCAGTAGGAGGCCATTGCTCCAGCTCACACTTAAAGGAGTGAGTTGATTTAGACAGGGAATTAAAAATTAACATTGATTGTTAGAAATCCATCATTTTTCACTTAATCAGCATGTCTTATTTAGGTTGTTCAATTTTTCTATACTTAGAAGTTTGTTAATTTTTCAATGAGATTACAGATTTCTGAAATTTGCTCTTTTATTTTAATACTTCTCATGGAAACTCATGATAATTTCTCAGTGTAATTCAAAGAGTTACTCAGTTGAGTAAAAATAAAGACAATAAAAAAGCAAAGAGAAGAAAACTTGCAACATTATGTCTTCTGCTTGTTTCAAATCACTTTCTGCTGTAGTTTCAGTTTCTCAAAGAAGAATATTAACACCCAGCAAAACAAGTACTAACAAGGCAGGCAGTAGTACTCTCATTTCTACTTAACATACAACCCTGAGAAAGCTTTAGAATTTGCCCAGAGTTGGTAGACTTGAACTCCCATCAGGATTTTGGGATTTGCCCAACTGGAAATGATAACTTGCATTCTTCAGGGAAAGAATGGGAGAGCTGATTAACTTCTTTCTGCACAGGGACATCATAACATTTTTGAAGACCCAGAACACACACACACACACACACACACACACACACTCAGATTCATTCCTATGCTGCTTATTATAGGTGGGATTTAAAAAAGTCTTAAAAATGGAGTAGAAATAAAGGTGATGGATTTCACTTCTTTCCACATAGAGGGTAAAAACTGTCTACAGCTCTGAGTCACTCTCCCTAAGTGAAGCAAATGTTGCTGCACTCCATACTCCTGTCTTTGCCTTTGTCTCCTGAAAAAAGTGAATAGCAGTGGTTGGAATGCAGGGAATTGAGGTGATGAATCACTCGACAACAGGTCTGAACTACAGGACAAAGCTGAAGAGAGTCTAGCAGAAAGACCACACCATGAAACATGGTATGATGAAGATGGTGGGGGGGGGGAAGTTTGATTAAAACAGAAGAGTAAACTCTGTATAAAATCAGAGTTTGTAATGTGTGCAGAAGAGTTGGATTGATTGGTTTGTATATACTTTTTCATAAAAATCAAAGATGTGGCATAAATATGACACATGCTGACATACAGCATTGGATTGTTTGCTTCTCTCTACTGACACAAATGCTTTTCTCTGTGAGATGATTTTGTCATTTAAATAGTGAAAACATTATGAGAAAAGTATTTTACAGAAACAACTTTTTTTTGTTTATTGAGAATAAATCAATTCATACCAAAATATTTTTCTTTTATTATTCTTTTTGGTGCAAGTTCTTAGCTGGACTGATATTATATGGAATTTTAAAATTAAAATATTGCAGGTTAAGGGTGAACTATGGAACTTTAGAGTCCATTCTTGCTCTCACATATCACAAATTCCTCACATACTGTGGTTTCCTCAAGACAGCACTGATAATTACTGAGAAGCTAAAGGAAGTAATATCTGCCCTGTTTTTAGAATAAGTGAGAATTAGCATGGTGGTGATTAAACTAACCCATTATTCAGGCAGAATTTTATATAACTACTGTGAGTGAGCTACATGTGAATGCTGTCTTAACCACATATATTTCTTCCTATCAATGATGTGCAATTACTTCTTATTTTTCTCAACCTCACCTAAAATTAGTGATTTACTTTTTGAGGAGTGTCCGGATGCAGCAAACAAATAAAATGTCAGCTTGATATGGATTAAAATGAATGTCATTCCAAGGGGCATTGGTTGCTCAACTTCTCTGTCCTGACTGAGGACTTCGTTATCACTTGTATCTTTTAAACACACAGCATCCCTTTCTTCCTCCTTATCCAGCCTGTCACCAAATCCTTTACTTCTTACCTAGCAGCCTCTTAACCCTATCTCTTCTTTCCTCTCTTTTGCCAAAGCCTGTATGCTGATTAGACATTCTCTTAATGTTTTCTTTTGTTTCTTTTAAGCTTCTGGACTCTCCTTTCCCGGATTTCCACCTCACTGTTAAAGTTGTCTTTTGCTACTGGAATTCACAGTAAAGTATCTAGAATTGTTTTTTTCCTTCTAAGTGAAGTTAAAAATGTCCATCTACTACCTTCCCAGGAGGCAGGAATAGAAGTGTACATTTGGTTACCACATACCATCTTCTTCTTAATTCCTAATAAAGCCTTTATACACTTTTAATATATGTATTAGAATCTAAAAATACATACTATTAACTTTACTCACTTTAAATTATATATATATATATATATATATATATATATATATATATATGTCTGTCACTTTGTATATGAAAGGCTATTTAACTATAAAAAGCTTTCAGATGATAAATGTTACCCACCTGTCACCTTCAGGAGCTGAATTCAGGTCATTTATGTGACTTACATCTTGATTTGCTTAACCATCACTCACCTTTTATCACCAGGATACTCATTTCTTTCATTGGTTGGTAATGGGATATATTTTCTTGTACTGGCTCCAGTACCCACTCAAGAACTCCTAAGAGAGCTGAGTTGACCTACAATATGGATCTTAAGAATGACCTTTTAGACCTTCTGAGTGAAGATCTCATCTGGGACTTTGAAGAAATGTCAATTGTTCTCCTTTTCAGCGAGACACTAAGGTTTTTATACTTAATCTACTTAAATTTAGGGGCAAAAGATAAAATGGAGAAGCTTATGAAAGAAGGCAATGAAGAATTTAGGCTGTTTGAAAACACAGATACAGTACTGGATAGGTCTTAAAGAAATGGTAGGTAATTAAGGATGGCAAAGCCTTCGTAATGGCTTAGAAAATTCCAGAAACTCTCCTTTACCTATCAAGATTTACAAATTTATTTTTATTAATTTATTTATTTTATATAAATAAATAAATTTATTTATTTATTATTTATATAAATAATAAAATAATATTATTATTTATTTTTATTTATTTATCCTTTTTCTACCTTTTAAAATTCATTTATTAATTTATTGGATTAGTAATGCAATTTTATTTTCATTTAGTCTTAACAGGAGTTTAAGAGTTTTGTGCTGTTAGTTTCCATTTTCAGTATGTGTAGTAAATAACTTACAGAAGTTATATGACTTGCTAATATTACTTGTTAGAGGTATGCAGAAGTGAGAAGTTAGACTCAGATATCTCTGGCATTAAAAGTCAGGACTGGTAACTATTTTATAAAGTGTTTTTTTAAAGTTTGCTATTGAGTTTCTATGTGTCTCTGGGAATAGTAGAATTAATTAGAAGTAATCCCTGAACTCAGGAAAGTTATAGACTAAGAAGGAAAATGGACAAGAGAAATAAAATGACATATGTGATAAAGATTTGTTTCAGTGGAATAAGTCCAGGATTATTATTCTACAGAATGAGAATAAAATTTTTTTTTCTTCATCCCCCAATCATATTTCCGAAGATTAGACAGGCCAAACCAGTCTTCCATAGAAAAATATCTAGGAACAGCACACACTCATACACCCATACAACATGAAGTCTTTACAAGAGCAAGAGGCAACATTGAAAGTAGAAAAAGATACAGTTATATTAAGTGGTATTTATCTTAAAATGTCAAAGTAGAATTGTAAAGAAATTTACACTATATCAAGCTAAAAGAGCAAGGTGTAAAGTAATGAGTTTTGTACTGTTTTCTTTTTAGACAAATGAGCAAATAAAATCACTTGGTGACATGAGTGCTGGTCCATGTGTGTCTGAAGTACGCAGACCCCACAAAAGCAGTTTGTGATTGCTACATCTTGGAAACAACCCAAGTGTCCATCAACTGGAGACTGGATAAAAAAGCTGTGGTTCTTCTACAGAATGGAGTACTACTCTGCCATAAAAAATGATAAGTTTGAATCATTTCTACTTAAATGGACATACCTTGAGGATATCCTCATAAGTGAAATAAATAGGTCACAGAAAGGTACATATCACATCTTTTCTCTGGTATGAGAAAATGAAGATGTAAATGAGTCCTATCATTGTATGTTATATATTGTGAAATAGAAAATGCTCAATGTAAAATAAGGTGAAAGGGGACAATGTGGAGATTGTAACAAAAAAGTAAGGAAACAAATTTTATGTATATGGGGGCGTGGTAGGGTGGGTGGGGCTATGGGAAAAATGAGAATTAAGTTGTGTCTTATACTGGTACAAATCCCCATTATGGAGTGCAATCATGATGTGTATATTTAATGTACCAAAAAAAAAAAAAAAAAAAAAAAGAAAAGCAAGACAGGGGTATATGTTTCAGAATCCAGCACATACTGTCCTTCAAAAAAAAAAAAAGCAAATATGACTGGATGGGGGAAGACATTGATTATTAGCATTGTGTTTATGCCCTTATGAAATGGATTAATCCACAGACTATAATAAGCATCAGTTTCTTTTCTGATCTGCAAGATATCAAAATAGAAATAATTGGGATTTATTTATTTATTTTAAAAAATGCAATAGACCCTAGTGTATCTGATTGTGAAGCTGTGGCTGAGGAATCAAAAATAAGACCATAAGAAATGACAAATGCAGCTAGTCATTTCTGGAGGTAATTAAGAATATAGTTAGGATTTTTTTCTCATGAAAATTAAGAAACATTTCCTATTATATACAGTCCTGTCTTTATTGTTAGCTAAGGGGGAAGAGACTACAAAGGAGAAGGAAAAGATAATATTTATTGAGTATATCTGACTATCAGGCCCTTGTGGTCAGAATTTTGTAAAGTGATATCATATTTTCAATGCATTCAACACCCCTACAAAGTATTATTTTCTTCATTTTATAGGAAAGGAAATGGAAGATTGGAAATGTCTATGCCAGGTCCACAGTCATGGACAGAGCCAAGGGTCAAATCTAACTGTCTGGAGCATCCAACTTCATATTCTTTTTCTCTGTGACACTCTGGGTGGAGCGGTGCATTACACACCCACTAAATTAAAGCACTGAAATTGCAAAGTGTTTGGAAGAAAGGGAAGCCCCCCTTTTCCTCTAAGAAGCGTGTACTCACTGTCAAGACGCTACTCCATGGTGTACAAACATGGACGACAGTCAGGGCTCTCATGGCCACTTCATCTGGGGTGCTTGTCTTCTGCAGTTTTACTAATGAAGGAATTTATGTTAGGGCATGATTTAGTTTCTTACTCTAGAAGAGAACAACAGCTGGCATTTATTTAGCATTCACTACCAGCCCGGTAATTATAGTCTTACCACAATTCAGCGGGAGAGGCATCATCTCCTATCTGCCAAAAAGCAAAGCAGCCCTAAGAATGAAAACATTTTCCAAAAGAGGTACATCCAATGTGGCAGTACAAGTGCATATGATTTCAGAAATTTGCCTATAAAATTGTGAAAGAAAAAAAAATACTATGAATGAACTTTTCTTTTAAAAAATTATTATTATTATTATTTTTAGGTTTTTTGAGACAGGGTCTCTCTTTGTAGTTCAGGCTGGCCCTGAGCTCAGCCTCAAACTCACATCACAGCAATCCTCCTGCCTCTGCCTCCCGAGTGCTGCGATTACAGGCGTGAGCCACCACACCTGGCACTGTGGTATGTGGTACTGGTTGCTGCTGGGCGTGAGTCTCCACGCCCAGTATGGTATGTGGTTACCGGGGATTGAACTTGGGTCCTTGCACTTGCAAGACAGGTGCTGGAACCACTGAGCTAACTCCCTGGCCCCTAAAAATCATTTTCTAATTCAGCTCTTGAGATTAATTGAAGGAGTGAATGTCCTTTAAAAAATATGTACATTTAGGGCCAGGGATTTATTTGGCTCAGTAGTTCCAGAACCTGCCTTGCAAGTGCAAGGACCCAAGTTCAATCCCCGGTAACCACATTCCACAATGCCAGGCATGATGACTCATGCCCACTAGTAATCAGTTGCATATACCACAGTGGTACTGTGGCTCATGCCTGTAATTCCAACACTCGGGAGGCAGAGGCAGGAGGATTGTTATGAGTTTGAAGCTCTCCTGGGCTATATAGTGAGCTCAGGGCCAGCTTGAACTACAAAGTGTGATCCTGTCTCAAAAAAAAAAGTGCATTTAAGTGACCAAAACACTGTTGTTTGTTCTTATACCAAAATGTCAGGTTTCTAAAATGATAAATTGAAAGCCCAATTAAGGAATATTACAATGTTGTATTTCTGGTTCAATCCAAACAACAGCAAAAATTTATGTTCAGAGTATTTCTCATCCTTTAGAATCCTGTCCTTAGGTCTGAATGCATTTTCTTCCTCCACCAATCTTAGTTTTGTGCTAGTAGTGTACATTTGTCTTTTGTCTATACTGTTCCTGTTAACTGAGACATCTGTGTTTAGAGCCACTCTCCTTAAAAGAATGTAGTCTTCAAAAATTACATGTGTTTTCTTAAGGGACTCCTCTATCATGCCAGGATATATCCTCTCATTTTTAAAGATACACTTACTGTATGTGATGCAGTGTGCCATTCAATTTCTATCAGAAGAGGTAACTCGAACTACACCTAGAGAATGAAGAGAAGGAAGCCTCTACACATAGATTTGTCACTTACTTCTTGAAAGAATAGTTAGCTTACTGTCTGCCTATGATCCTCCCCAAAGGACAGAGGCTGTCTGTTTTTCTCTGCTGCCTTCCCAGTCTTCAGAAGAGCACCTGGCACTTGCTTGCTGAAAAAATGAGCAAGACTCACTCAACCAGACCAGACTGAAAAGAGGACGGGAGACAAACAGAGGAAACATTTGAATGAGGATGAATAAGGGCTGGACCAGTATGTGGGGTAGTGGTAACAGGAGGTGACATGGTAATGGCCCAGAAAAAGTGTGGCAGGAAAGAACTCTGACCTAGGAAATTCTCTCTACTTGGACACGGAACACCAAGTCCCTGACTTAACAGCTTGTGATTTAATTCAAAGTCAACTATGTGCTTTCCTTTCTAATGACAACAGAGAGAAGGAAGAAAGTTAAAGAGCCAACACACGCTAAGCAAAATTCTCACCAAATACCTCTGAAAAATCACCTGGTAGGGGGAGAGTATTTCACTTCCAATCTCAGAACCATCACTATACTCCTTTTATTTAAGAACTGACAATGATTTTAAAAATTAACACGTTTGAAAGTAGTTACCCTGTCTTAGTAAAATGATCATGTGAATCATCTCATTGGAAACAACCACTACCTAATTGGACTTATTACAGTATTTCTCTCCCCATATTGTCCTGAAAGTCTAGAGGTTGTGCCAGATTCTGTATCTGTCCAGCCATGTGTGTTCCTACATGCATAATGTTGAGAATATGTTTGTTACATGTCTGAAATGTATTAATTATGGAGAAGTTTGAGTTGTGTTTCTGTGTTTTTAGTTTTTCTCCACTTTTGTCTACCTTGGGATTGTATTATTAAAATGTAGGTAATTTTTAAAATCTCTTTTCTATCTCTAAGTTTTACAAGCAGTAGGATTATCTCATTCTTACATGGATTATTTTATGTTTAGATTGCAATGTCTCTTTTCTACTCCACTCCAGCCTTTTTGTATGGCTCATGTTCCTTTTCTCACACTTGGGAGTATGTGCTTGGGAATCAAGCCCAAAACTGAAGTTTTAACTTGTGTATGTATAAATATAATGTAATATAAGGTATACATATATAAGGTATACATATATAATCTTGGATGATCTTGTGATCTCCCAAGAGACACAGTTTGAGTGTCTTACAGATGCTTTTAAATATGAATTTTCAATTAGAAACACAATTTTATAGCTATCACTTGAGTTAAGCTTTAGATGTATACAATGCTCTATTAATAGTTGGACAGCTAGAACATTCCTGGCCTTCAGAAGGGAACAGAGGAGTACACTGTATTCTGACCCACAGAGAAGGGACAACGTCTTCTCAAAAGTGATGGGAAAGTCTTCCCTGCAAGCAGAAGTTCTGTGAATTTGTTATCAGAACTCTTCCAAAGAAGCAAACATTCTGCCCCAATAAAGATAGTCAAGATTCTTAAGTGTTCCCTCAACACATTCAATATCTTTGCTTAATTGCTTAATGGTAAAGAAGTACAAAATTGTTCAAGTAAATTATTAACTACAAAAATAATTCATATTTGTCAAAAAGTTATTTAAACAGATGACAAGGAAACCCATCTACCTTGTTCCACAGAGTAATGATTTGGTGAGTATATGGCTTAAGAAAATTTTATTTGGAAATAGAGTGAGAATAAGTTCATCCAAATTTAAAAAAATCAAGTTATTATTAAGCTAGCAATGCTTTTATAAAGGTGCTTATAAAACACTAATGTAATTGAACTCATACAAAATTTTCTGTTACTTTTCTTGTGGGATGGGCTATTGCAAATCATCTGGTCTTGAAGTTGTGGAGCCATCTTTCCTCTCTGTTGATTCAGGGGTCATGAGTACTTTGCAGTTCTACACCCTTGAACAGTTCTCTTCTTCCTCAACACAGCTCTCTTACTTCTGATATTATTTCTTTTACTTGACTAGCAACATGAGCTTTTACATAATTCTCTGGACCATGATTTTCCCTATTCCCATCAGTGCTACATATTTACAGCCAGATTAGCTTCCTAGAGCACAATTCTGTTTGTATTACTGATTTCCCTGATACACTTTAACAGGGTTTTATTGAGACATAGTCAACCTATACTACTGCTATAACACCATACTACTGTGACCTGTCTGCAGTCTGTAATTCAGCAATTTGAGTCATTTAGAAGATTATATAACCATCAAGACATCAAGTTGTAGAACAGTCACAATCCTTAAGAGTGCTCATTATTCATGTCTCAGTCAAGCTCCCTCCCCACGATCTCTAGCAAATACCAATCTCTATAGATCTGCCTTCTCTTTGCATTGCATATGAGTGAAATCATATCTTATATGGCCATTTCAGTCTGGTCTTTTTCATTCAGTACAATAATCTGAGACATAATCCTGTGGAAAATGTATCAATACCTTACATTGGTCCATTCTATGATATACCAGATTTTGTTTATCTATTGAAAAGTTGATAGATATGTGGGTTATTTGTAGGTTGATCTACTATGAGTTACATTATTGTGAAAATGCACTTGCAAGCTTTTACACAGATTTATGCTTTTATTGTTCTCAGTTTTGTGTCTAGAAGTAGGATTGCTGGATCATGTGGTAATTTTATATTTAACCATCTGCAGTAATGCCAGACTTTTCCAAAGCAGCTGCACAATTTTTCTTCTATAAGAAATGTATGAGATTTCCAATTTCTGTGTACTCTCACAAATATACATTGCTGCCCTCTTGAGATTATAGCTCTTATAGTTAGTGTGAAGTTGTATCTCTTTGTGGTTTTAATCTGCTTTTTCCCAGTGATTAAAATGTGTCTTTCTTTTGATCATTTACCATTTGTATGTGAAGTTGCTTCTCTCCATTTTAAAAATGCAGTTATTTGTCTCATTATTGATTTGTAAGAGCACATAATTTATTTTAATATAAATTCTTTATCCAACAAATAACTTGCCAATATCTTACTCAGCTTGTATTTTGTCTTTTCATTTTCCTCTAGCATTTTTAATGTTTAACTTTAAATTTTTAATTTTGATCATGTTTCATTTATCTATTTAAAAAAATAATTGTAATGCTTTTTGAGTCCTATGTAAGAAATTTTGCAAAGTCATTAAAATGTTCTCCTCTTTCTTTCTGGTGGTATTGTAGTTTTACCCTTTACATAAAATGTATTATCTATATTACTTTTGTGTGTGTGTAAAGAGAGCAGTGTATAATTCTTCCCTTTTCTTTACACATGCATATCCATTTGTTCCAGCATGTTTGTAGAATAGAGAATTTAGACCTCATTTGTTTTTTAAAATTGTGTGACTATGCATGGTTTCATAAGCTTTTTATTCAAATTTTTATTGGTATGTTATAAATACATGTAATCATCACATTCAACATTGATAGTTTGTACCTGAATATGACATAACTTGATTCTCTTTTTTCTTCCTTCTCCCAACAACCCTCTAATCCCCCCCACCTATATGCATAAAGTTTGTTTCTTATTTTTTATTACTATCACATTCTTTATCCCCTTGTTATTTACCCCTACACCCTCTTACCTTTTAAATATTTTCTGTTTCACAATATCAACTACATATACTAGAACTCATTTACATCTTCATTTTCTTATACCAGAGAAAAGATTCGACATTTACACATCTCTGACCTGTTTATTTCACTTATGAGGATGTTCTTCAGGTACATTCATTTGAGTATGAATGACTCAATCTTATCATTTTTAATGGAAGAATAACACTCCATTCTATAAAAGAACCACATCTTCTTTATCCAGCCTCCAGTTGATGGACATTTGGGTTGTTTCCAAGATTTAGCAATTGCAAACTGAACTGCTATAAACATAGGTGCACATATGTCACTGTGATATGAATCTTTAAATTCCTTTATGTATATACCTAGCAGAGTGATTGCCAAGTCAAATAAGACCTCCAATCCTAGCTTTTTGAGGAATCTCCATGCTGATTTTCACAGAGGTACAAGTCTACACTCCCACCAACAGTGGAGAAGGGTTCCTTTTTCTCCACAGCCTCAGCAACATTAGTTGCTGGCTAATTCTGAAACAGCAGCCATTCTTTGTGGAGTGAGATGAAATCTCAGTGTTATTTTCATCTGCATTTCTTGAACGACCAATGATGTTGAGCATTTCTTCATATACTTCTTAGTAATAAGCTTTTGATGGTTCTATAGTCTCTACTGAATCCATTTAAATTCTCCAGCCTGATACAAAGGTTTAACCACTCAAAACCTCATAGATCCATCAAAACATTTCCATGTTGCATTACTTTTCACCATTTTCTATTACTCTCTGAGACAATTAGCCCACAATTGATTTCAGCTGTGTACTATTCTTTCCAATTAAAGCAAGTTATTTAGTTTAGCATATTAATCTCCCTCCTTCTCTGATGTTTATTTCCTGCTAATTTATTCAATGCCACCTCTCCTGAGATGGTTTCATCTGTCCTGGATGTGGTCTTTCCTGTCAATATGTCCCTGGCTCACAGTCTCCTTAGGATATATGCCATTTCCTATTTTGCATCATGGTGATTTCAGAAAATATCTTATCTCCATTATAAATGTCTTTTGATGGGAAGTTTTTATTTGTAGTTGCCTGATGTTTTTCAGCAGATGAGTCAGTGAGTAATATTACGTGTAACTGTTCTTCCAGGCTTAATGGTAAACTATTTCCTGAGAGGTAGACAGACTGAATTATCTGAATTCAAATCCCAGGGACTTTGCTTGTTTAAGTAACACAAAGATTCATTAATTCTTCACAAGGACAGTTCAACCACCTTTTATCAAGACTGAGTTACTAAGTCTGATTAAAATGTGTTTTTCTTTTATCAGAAGGGTAAGTAAGACTCTTATCTGCTGTTTTCCAAGAGCCTGTTTCCCAAGAGGCTGTTTTTGAACACAAACATCAAAGGGTTTTACTCCCCCATTCTAAAATACTATATCAGAATGGTGAATGTGAAGAATACTGTATTGGAATGAAATTTCTTTAAACGTAAATCTCAAAATGTATCCACAGGTATTCATCTGGCATTGTGCAATAGTAGCAAGACAAATGCCTTAGATTTACAGGTAACTGCAAATGTTTCCACTGGCCAGTCAGTATTTTTTCTTTTCACAGCAACATTTGGATAATAAGCCCTCTGAGCCATCACGTTCCATTAGAATTTTTGCTTATGAAATGCTTTCTCTAATAATATCCTAATAAAGTTCCCGAAGAATCAAGATTTGCTTTTTATTTACTCTCAACAAAACATACCTATGAGGAGAGCCTGACACCCAAACCCATTTCATTCAGGCTCCAGGAATTTGCCGGCAGGAGAAGAAGGTCTTTTCAAAAGTGAGGTGGAAATTCAGGACAAAACAGGGAGATTTAAAAGAGGATGATGTGGAGAATGACAAAAAGATCAGAGTAGGGTGGAGAGGATTATAGAAGAAAAAAGAAAAGAAGAGAGGAGATGTGGAAGAGGGTAAAATCTTTCCACAGATTTAAATAAGCTTTAGGCAATTATCTGAACTTCCAAGGGAATTATCCGCACCAACATCTAAATTTGTTGAGGTTCCTCCATTGTAGCTAGTATCTGCTTAAGGTTTGCACAGTAAACTTGTTTTCTTGTGCCCTGAGTGGCTCACAAGTGGAAAAGTTTCAGTGACATCTTCAAAGTAAATCTGTGTCCATGAAAGCAATTCAGGGCCTGTTTACAACTTTTTCCATCTGTCTCCTAGATTGTCTCCAAGGATGCAAACTTTGGATTGTTGTTTGAATATGGAGTTTGTTTTGTCAAAAGGGCCACAAGTGTTCCATGTCCTGCAGTTGTAATGAATTCAGTGGTAAGAATTTCGGAAAATAAAAGTTAAAAAATGTGTTTAATAAATGTGTTTAATAAAAGTTAAAAATGTGTTAACCAAACAACTCACAGGTACATGTGGCTTTAAAAGTTGAATAACTAAACCGTGCTGCCCAAATAATTCTTAGCTTCCAGGAAAAATCATTCAAAGGGCAGTAAATAATTTTTTTCTGTGTCTTAATGTGACTAAGAAACTTAAAATGTGCAGACAAAATTTAACGTTGAAGCATTATGATAATCAGATCGTAAGTTGAAAGAAGAATTCGGCGAAGATGGGGGAGGTGCAGGAAAAGTGGCAAATCCGTAGGAGTCATTCATATTCCCAAACGCTTTGCTCTAGGCGTGGCAGATGAGTGTTTGAGCTCAGGTGTTACTACTTGTCATCTGTCGGGGGCTATGTCAGAAATGAACCCAGGGATTTCAGAGACCCTTTATCATACCCAAACAAACTCTACTCATTTCACAGTCAGGTATTTTGGAATCCACAAAAAAAAAAAAAGAATCAAAAAGGAATTACTGGGAGGAAACTACTTTGTAGTTACCTGATGGAGCAATAGAAATGACAGAACTTTTCATTGATCTGCTGGGGAGTAAAGTGGATTGCTGTCCTTTTATCTTTTATCTCCGAAATTGGACCCCCAGCAGTAGATTTGTTAAATCTGACACATCTTGAATTTGCCTTTTTTAAAATGCAAATTTAGCAGCTAGTGGTTTTATCTTTTCCAGCACCTACACTTCCACATTGAGAAGAGACTTTTAATGAGCCTATTGTCGAGTACTTTAAAACATGTGACATTCGGTTTTTAACAGGTTCAGTGGAGGCCTTCCCTATATGCAGAATGAGCGAGCGTTTATAAAGCAAATATGAGTTGAGAACAGTAAATATGGGGTCTTTGAGATACGTGGAGATGCCTTTTACTAAGGGACAACACTAAGAACTTAGAAAAGTATTGAAAATATTTAAGATAAGCAATAGCCTTGGTACAGAATTTTTTTCTATTTCCTGGAAAAATTTGGTTTATTTAATATTAACTTTACTGGAGCCAGAGAATAAACTTTCATAGACACAAATATGTAGTTGTTTTCTAAAGAGGTCCATGAACATTTTGATTCAAGTTTTTACATTTCAGGTTGACTGAATCATAGTTAAGATTTTATTTTTATACTTTTAATTACTTTATTTTACAAGATAAATTGTCAGACTCAATCACTTTTAGAAATTGGTTGTTTCTGCAGAAGCTAATGTAATTTTAAGGTATTCCTTATATTTCCTTCCTCAATTACCAATTATTGAAGATTAATATGTTCAAATTAGACTTTTTCTTCATGTAATCCATCTCCCTTCCTCCTTCAATTCGGCAGGGAAGCCTGCTGAAAGAAGTCATAATCCTTATGTTTGTAACATTAGAGTCTAGGCTTTGGGAATGGTTAGCCTGTAAGATGGCAGTAACTGTATTAAACTTTATTAACTGTATTAAATGTTGAGAACAGATAGGAAAAAGCAGATCATTCAAAAAGTAAAGAAAATTTCTTCAGTGAGTGAATGAAGTACAGTGGATTTTTTTCTCATGGTGCCAAATATCTGTGTTTCAGTGAAGTCTTGAAATAGATTTAAGGCTAAACCAAAAAACATTATATAGCAGCACTGTACATTATACAGTGTACATACCACAGCAATGTTATACAACATCTATCAAAGCAGAAGACTTTGTTGTCCACTTTTCATTTCTGAATCTTACCACCTGTATTACATCTTATTGGAAAAAACAATTTTATTGAGGTTGCTATGATAGAAATTTTACCTACACTGTAATTAGGTAGGGTTTTTGTTTTTCATTGTCTGTTTTGGTTTGCTTGTTCATGTGTTTTTGGCTTTTGGACTACTAGGAATGAGACCCCGTGGCTCAGGCATGCTATAAAGGACTCTCACCGAGCCACACCTACAGAACCTTATGTAGGTTTTGATCAGTTACTCTCTGTTTTATTTATGTTCATTTTTTGAACAGCTATACATGCACACATAACTTTTACAATTTAATGATAATTTCTGAGATTTATTATAAATCAATTACAGTGATTCACTTTAAATTGCTTACAAGTTGTAGTCCTAACTCAATATTTAGTACTGGGAAAATAAACTCTATTATGTTCAGATTTTAAAAGGGTCCCATCAGTATGCTATTTGAATGGAAGATATTTGAATTTCTCACCAAATAATCTGAAAATATTTTTCAAAGACCAACATGGCCTAAATTTCATTATAAATTATATGATCTAGAAAATAAATTACACAAAATGTATACATTAGTGGTTTGCATCTGTCATCCCAGAAAATTTGAGAGGCTGAGACAGGAGATTTGCAAGTTCAAGTCCCTTTTGGACAACCTAGCGAGGAATAATCTCAAAATATAAAAATATAAAAAAGGTTTGAGCTCAGTGTGAATATGTTAGGTTAATCCTTAGGACACCAAATGATAACAACAACAATTAGAACAACAAAAACTAGCTTTGTTGATTGTGTTTCTTCTGAATAACAACACTTCCTGTCTTAAAGTTTATAGTTGCAAGTAAGAATTTGGAGCAATAAAATACACATAGAATTTTAAAAAATGATACAAATTCATGTTTGTTTTTATTTGCCACAATGGAATTTTATAGAACTACTGCAGCTATAAATATCGATATTTAGAAATGATTTTATGAATGTTACAACACTCATGATCTGAAAAAGTTATTCCTTTGGGTCACTGTCTTACGACTGCTCAAAAACGAAGTAGAGCTGACTCTTAATTTGTTTCTAATTTAAAGCCAAATATTATTTGTTTTAAGATGTTTTATGAATTAATTCTTTTGTCCTACTAAATTATATTAGAAAATTATATGAAAATGCTATGAAAGCCTGTACAGACTAACAGGAAAGATGTGATGATTATTATTTATTTAAAACTCTAAAAGAGTATGGAATATTTGCCATTAAGTAAACAAATATAACTAAGAACATTAAGAAAAACTCATTAGAAATTAGTGTGAATTCATGGGTTTATACTGATAATAAGTAGGTGGCTAGAAAGGTAAACAGAGAAATAGGGGTATAGAGAAGACTTTTCAAAAATAATTTTAATTTATCACTGTGAAAAGAATAATAAAGTTGAAAATGTCCATTTGTCTTATTTTTGTGGTAAAGATTTTCTTGGCGATTAATCATGAGTAGATGAGAAATTTACAGAAAAAAGGGCTGGTGATTTAGCTCAGTGGTTCCGGCCTGACAATTTTAAAGTCCTAAATTCAACCCCCAGGAGCCATATACGTCAGTGCTGGGCAGGGTGCCTCATGCTTGTAATCCCAGCACTCAGGAGGCAGAGGCAGGAGGATTGCTGAGTTTGAGACTATCCTGGTATAGTGAGTTCAGAGCCAGCCTGAACTACAAAATGAGACCCTGTCTCAAAAAAAAAGAGAAGGATCTATGTATAATCTGAAAGTGACTAGCCATGAGTTTCTTTATTGATCGTAAAAGGAGAAATATTAGTTGTAGCAGGAAATAAAGCAATACTTTGAATAGGTGATCAAAGCCAATATCACTGACCAGGGACTCAGGAGCAGATTGTGCCTTGCAATATGGGACCTGGAGAAGGTGGGGGTTCCAGTTGGACTATTTCTAAAATGATGGATAATCCAAATATCTAGTGAGGAAATATACCCAAATCCAAAGGAAAAAGCAATTTATCAAATTCTTGATATGATTTTGTCAAAAATGTCAACATCATGAAAACTATAATTCTAACAAATATACTGATTACAAAAGAGAAAATTGGTGTTTATAAAATATATACTGAATTTTTAAGAAATGAAGGTGCATTATTTGAAATGAGAGAATAATCTGAGGTTATCAGATCTGTCCATATATTGTAGTATATAATTTTTTATAAATTGCAATTATATAAATTCAGGAGCATATAACATCACACACAATAGAATGCATTAGTGCATAGTACATATTTTATACATTGTATATTATACAGGCATTTATTGAATATGAAAATTTCATTACTTTTAAACTTCTAAAAGTCGGAAATTGTTTCAAAAATGTATTTTAAATATGATATTTTCTGTTATATTAATGTTTGGCATTGAAAATAAATACATAATATGTGATTATATTTTGACGGATTAATTCTGCTTTGATCCGAGTCTGAAGAAGTGTCTCTTCTTCAGGTATAAAGTGCTTTGAGACAGGTCTTTCTGCCTTAGACACCCATTAAATATTTTCTGTATGGGTTTACCTCCTGCTACAACAGTGTCTAGCCAACCTCAGTCATTGTTCCTTCCTTCCTAAGTCCCTTTTACAATGATGCTTGTTCTCCAGCCTCCGGATTTATTCTCTTCTGTGCCCTTTTGTCACCAGTGGTGTTTCTGCACATTCTCTTCCTTCCCTTCCATGCTGATCTGTCTGTTCTCATCCGTCTAGTGGATAAAGTACAAAAATAAAACTTGGGCTCTCTCTAACCATACACATTATTCTCAAAACTGTGAAAAGTATGTATCTGTAGGGAAACAGAAAGAAAATTTCACTGGGCCCTGACCTTGAATTTGTACTTTTCTAATGAACTAAAATGGAGATGTGGGATAAATGTGTTTAAACATGTGGATGACATGGATCTGGGAGACATAAGGAATAGTGAAGTAATCAGTAGTGAATTAGTTTAAAATGCTCTCACAGATGAGACTACTGTGCAGTGTCCACAAGGTACAAAAAACAGGCTCTTGTGTCTGAAAGCTGACAGGGAAATGTTGTACTCATCGACTGATTAGTCCATTGATGAATTTCTGAGTGGATGGGTCACTGGCAGAAGGACAGGAAAGGGTCATCTTTCCATGCCTGGCACTTCTCTTCTCTGCTTTCCAGCTGCCAATGACACGAGCAGATTTTCTCTATGGTGGGCTCACATTTTTGTGTTTCTATCAACTATGGAACCAAAATAAAGCTATTTAATTGTGAGTGTCATGTATAATATGTCCTTGACAAGAAAGTGACTAAGACAGGAGTGAATGCTAGTTTTGTATGAATTAGTGGAAAAATTAATGAGAATCAGATAGAGGAGGTCAGGTATAAGATTAGTTCAGACACATGAGACAGAAGCCTGTCTGTATAGTACCCATTGGAGGAAGTTTATCTGTCCAGGACCCCTGGTTCATGTGCTCTAATTCGAGACCTTATATAAAAGGAGGTGACGAGTCACCTGCTAAGAGGTTTGATAATTCATGGGTGTCTAAATGTAACCAATGTAAAGAACTGTAGGAATATTAGTTCAAAATTAGTTACAAAAATTAGTTAAAAAATCAAAATGTTAGGCCCCATTTTTACATATACTGAAGTATAAACTCTCTTAAATTAGACTTTTAAAGGCCTGTTTTTACAAAGTCCCCTAAATAATTCTTCTTGGGATGTAATGGAAATGCTTCCTTAGTGGTTAGGCTTCACTGTGCACATCTCATTAACTTGAGGACTGGTGGAACACACTTCCTGGTGTATCTAGGAAGGTCACGGAGTTGTGGCTGTGGGGTCCATATCTGGGTCTGGCCTTTTACTCTCTGCTGCTGTTCTTCTGATCTTCTTCCTGGCCTCAATAAACTCAGCATCTTTACTTCACCACTCCCTTTCACCAAGATGTTCCTTCCTCAGAACCGGTCAGGCCTGGGCTAATCTACTGAACCCAGACACCAGATTTAACCTCCTTCTTTACATTGTGTGGACATTTTGTGACCTAAGTTAACTCATACACTGGTGAACACAAAAATTGCAAGAAAGTTTAAAAAGTATTGAAGGAGACGTTAAAGCGAGTAGGTATGTGTTATCATGGTTCATTTTCGAGTAAAAAAATTGAATAAATAGCAATAGTGACCTGTGATCTCTTTATTTCCAATATTTATAATGTTCATCACTGATTTAGTGGTAAAAATTGCCACAGAACTGTTTGAAGTATTTTGTCATTAGTAGTAGATTCACTAGATGACCCTTCAAAAATGTGGCAAAATCTGAATTCAGAAATAGATCTGACTGCAGAGTTATTAGATAAAAATTTATGTTCCTAATAAGTAATTTAAGAGGAATAGCTAATATGTATTGAAGTGAGCTAGGATTCTGAGGAAATCTGTTATCACATTTAATACTTCAACAACTCTGTGGGGCTTATTTTGCAGTATTAACATTTGTCATTTTATTTTAAAAGCAAAGTAAAACTTCAGGAATTTAAATAACTTAAATATTCAAGGTCTCAAAGCTTGCTAAGTGAAAGAGAAAAAATTCAGTGATAGGCTATCTGATTCCATGGTACACACATTAAACCTGTCATTGTTCAAAGAAAGACCTTGACAAAATATAAAACGACTTACTCTCCTGTATAACCAATGATTTCAAAAGTGATAATCCATATGGTTTGCATTTGTACTACACTTGAGAGAGTGAAATGAACCACAAGGCTCACATCTTTTGGACTGTGAACATATCTAATGAATAAATATTTGCATCTTTGCTATGCTGTTTAATTTCACATAAAATATGCATTGCCATGTAACACAGAATGGTATATAGTATACGGTTGATGTAAAGTTCAGTTAATATTTGATAATTACATAGTTTAGATATAAAATTCAGTTAATGTTTAACAATCATATGACATGTTTATTTGATTATGAGCATAATGGATTATACTAACTTAGAAAATGCACTTAGTTCTAATATCATGTTAAACAAGAAATATAGACTGCATATCCGCAGGAGACTGAGAAAGGCAAGCATGTTCAGGATTTTGTTATTAAAAATGTTCAAAGAATCTTTAGTTTGAACCTTTTGTGGCTTAGTTTTAATTTATGTTCTTATCCCAAGGAAATTCTGTGTGGGGAAAAATATGGAATCAAATTCTGTTCCATTTATAAATTAAACAGTTTTGAAAGAATTAATCCAAGCTAGACAGGAACTTCTTAATAAGCTCTTAGTAGGAGGTGGTATGTAGTGCTAAAGAACCATTTTTAAAGCAACTATGTAGCATTTTGCATTTGCACAGTAGATCATAATTATTTTGTAAGTAATTAAACTTCATGCAGACATGAGCTAAATTATTATAATTACAATTTTATAAATAGGAAAGCAGTAGTTAACTAATGTTTTGTAATTTTCCCAGGGCTTCAAAAGGGGAATACTGGAGAGGTCTCACTTTTAGTGGTGTGAAGTAGACTAGCAATGTCATATTTATCACAGACACATTTCAGAGTCACGTCTATAAGTGGAATGTGGATATATTTCAGAATGATCATTTACTATTAAAAAAAAAAAAACTGTTTGGGGATCAGGGATTAACCCAGTGCTTCCAGAGCCTGTATCATAAGCACAAGTCCATGAGATTGATCTGTGATACCAAAAAAAAAAAAAAAAAAAAAATCAAAATTGTTTGGATATATGTTTTGTTTGAAACCTCTGTGTGTCTCATTTGCCCTCATCAGAAATATCTCTCCCAAAAGCTGAAGTGAAATAGGGAAGTTTCTTTCCAAAAACAAACCTTTTCATCATGGATCCCAACCCTTACCACTCCACAATTAGTAGTGTGTTCCCTGTAAGCAGTAGTTTAAAGGGTGCGGTAAGGCGAGAGGGACTTCCTGTGAGAGTCTCAAAGTCCCCAAATTGGTCTAGGAGTAGCATGCCCCCTCCTCCATCTCTCAAATTGGTCTTTCCTGTTTCAAAAAATCTGGTGGGTAAAGACATTTTCTTTCCTTGAAAGTCAACACTTAATTATCCAAGAACAGATTTTCTCCTCTTAATTAACTTCATTCTCTTTCCTGTGTTATCTAAATTGATTTCCCACTACTGAAAATACCAAGTCCCAAGTTGGTCAGAATTAAACCTACAACTTTCTTTCTAATATTCGGGTAAGAAAAACTAATAAAATATGTTTCAGAAAATGAAATTGTTTACTTAATCCTCAACATAATGGTTTCACTGTGTATTTATTATTACACTTGCATAAATAGTCAATTAAAATATATAATCATACATTTATTATATAAAATACACAAATATAAACACATGAATAAATATATATTAGTACACATTCTATATTATTATCTATATTAGTATATAACACAGATATTGATTTACATATAATAAACATGTTATATACATATTTTACATCAATGTATGATATTTTAACATACACATTAATAACATACAAACATTATTATGTGATAAATATAAAGATGTAGATAAATATACATATATGGACATATCTAAACATATAATAATCAGTTTCCCTCAACTATATTTTGTTTACAGAAATATAAAAGTTTTAAATATAATAAAAACATTTATTTGTCATTATCAAAACCATTTTCAATCAAATTTTGGGTATCATGACACTTGAAACATGCCAGGTTTAAACATAGAATACATCTAAGAATAAAGATGTTTTTCGACATAATCTATATCGCAATGATCACATCTAGAAAACACGGCCCTTATGATATGAGCTATAAACCAGTTTTCATTGAAATTTTTCCAATTTAAACAGTTCTCTCTGTTTGCTTAGTTTGAACTTATCTGATTATCAAATTCTCCCCTCCTCCATAAAGCGTCTCTCAGGGTGAGCAGCTAGTTGAATACAACTAGGCATTTGTGAATATGGAACAGAGAGTAGTTTGTGAAGAATGCTGATCCAGAACCCAACTGGTAAAGAACACAAGTAAACATTAAAAGAACCTTGAATTGAGAGAGTGAAAGTGAGGCCAGCCACCAACACATGAGAAAGCTGCTGCTCATCAGGCAGGACGCACCACAGGATGGCAGTGAGGAGTGACAGGTGCTATGTATGAGCTGAGATAACAGCACCAGAGGCATATTTTCCTCCATTGTGTTTTGCCCCTCTGGAGTCAGGCTCACGTTAAACAAAAATACCAGTGCAGTCAAGCCCGTCTATCTGAACAAATATCCGCAGAGAATCTACAAGCTTTTGCACATACAGATGGGGAGTGAAGAAGAAAGAGAATGGAAAAAAATAAAGTAAGGAAGGAAAGGAAGAACTTACCCATTATTTTTGGTTTCTATCAGCTTTCTGGGACATCAGCAAATACGAGAAATTGTCAGATCTCAGAGTAAGTAATTCTCTTCAGTGAATGAAACGCACAGGCACTCTTTCTCTTACTTGAAGAGCATAAGGCCAATCACAGGATCAAGAGGAAGGGGGATTTTCAATACTAGATCTTTAATGAGACTTGCTTCTCGCCAACGAGGATGACAAATCTGTTCCATACTTCTTAAGATCAGAATGTCTGCATTGATAAACTGGAGACATGTGGCGAGAGCTACAAGCAGCAATAGATTCTTTTTGTGACTCTATGTTTCAACAGTTGTGTATTAAGCACTTCACACACACCTGTTCTTTTGACTATCCATAAAATAGAAATGGTCATCTACCACGAGGATTTAGTACAGAAGGCCAAGTAGGTAGCACACAGCTTCGAGTCTATCATACCACATCGTGCTCATAACACTCATGTTTATTTCCTTTGAATTTTATTTTGGGAATTATAAAAAGCAAGGCAGGTTTCTATTTGATAGAAGATAGAATTTAAAGAAATAATATGGATGGAAAGGACTCAAGATTTTTGATTTGGTCCTCTTAAATAATAATAAGTTTGTTTTATAGGAAGATGGCCCAAAGTATTCACCTGCTAAATTTCAATTTACCTTTTAAGTTTTAAGATTACTGTTTTTAAGATTGAATAATTCTTAAAAAAGTATTTTACATATTCTTCTATATCATCATTCTTTCCTGTGACTGCTTTGATGTACCTCTAAGAAGTTGGGAATATGTACAGCTGCTGAGTGTTGAATGTCAATTCAAGATCTTAATTTAGGTGATATTTAAAATAAGATAAAAAGTATATCTTCATAGTGTTGTAAATTTTAGAAAAGAATATACCAAATAAAGTCCTTATTGACTTGAAACTAACATTCTTAATGAATGACTTGAGAAACTTTGAGGAACTAACATTCTTAATGAATTTAGTCTTAAATTGTAATTAACCAATCAATTCAATGAGAACATTTATACATCTACTCAACTTTTATTCTTTTTTTAGAGAGAGAGTCTTGCTTTTGTAGTACAGGCTGGCCCTGAGCTCAGCCGTAAAGTCACAGCAATCCTCCTGCCTCTGCCTCCCCAGTGCTAGGATTACAGGTGTGAACCACCACACCCTGCACTGTGGTATGTGGTTACCAGGAATTGAACCCAGACCCTTGTACTTGCAAGGCAGATGCCAGAACCTCTGAGCTAAATCCCAGGCCCTCAACTTTTATTCTACATAAAAGCATCAGTGAGAAACAATACATAGATAAGGTTACTGCTTATCTCTTCAATTTTCATAAGATTAAACTTTGTTTTCCTCTGTGCAAGAAAATACACTGAGGGCTGGTGAGAGGCTGGGAAGTACACTACCACTGAGTCACAACACTTTCCACCTCTAGTACCTTAGAATAATGCACTTTTTACTTGCAGGGTCCAGCCTCCATTTCCATTTGTATGGTAAAATTTCATTCACTACTCCAAATATATGTCATTCCCTGCAAAAGCAACCTAAAACCACAAAGCCAAGCTCGTCATTCAAGTCTGATTGTAAGGAAAAGAAATAGCAGTACAGTAGCTACAAAGTAAAGAGGAAACAAATCAAACTCGCACCATCTTTCAGGAGATAATCATGAAATTTTAGCCATAAGTTTCATTGTAGGACAGAACAAGTTATTTTTGGTAAGCTTTTTCATTGTATAATTAATGCATATTTTCACTTCAGGAAAAATTTAGAAAACTTTAAATAGAAGAATAGAAAAAGAAAAAAAGCAGCGATTAGAGGAATGTTTCAATTTCAGTGTTCCCCCTATGTCAAGCATCAGCAAAACTAAAAGCAATTTTTCTAATTGTTTTGAGTTGAGAAGCAGAGAAGAGATGCATAAGAAGGAAAGGAGAAAAGATATTGCAGAGTTTGGGAACTAGAGCTTTGCCATTTTCTGTTGTTCTTTACTCAAAATACTCTTGCTATTCAAGATCTGGGCCTTGTTGGCTAGAATCTGCCATTCTTGCCAAGTATGTGTGGTATTTTGGGGATGTGGACAAATCTCCACAGGAACTTGGCTGAGACCTGGAGATATATTTTTACCTCTAACAGCAAACAACCAGGACATTGACTTGCTACAGCATGTAGCACTTACCATTGCAACCACCGCAGGCCAGTTCAGTGTGGTCCTTTGTGAGCCAAAATGAGGGCGCTGTCTTGGGCCTTTGAAGTTCTGATATTTTCCAAGATTCTTAAGGGACATTTTAAAATTTAAAGCTAGATAGAACTTTACAGACATGATTTCTTTGTTAAGTGACAGAGGAAAGCTTGATTTAAGGGAGACAACCTGATGGACATGTCAGTGAATTAATCAGGAAGTTCTGGAGAAACCGTTTAACCATTCTGAGACTCAGTCAGCTCATCTGAAAGCTGATGTCATTGAGCACAGTATATTAAGTTTCAAGGGTTATTTTGTTCTTCTGTACCAAGCAACAACAATTTTGTTTGCAAATTTGCAAATTTTGTAATTCTACAAATGAGGAAAAATTAAGTAATTTTTGTGATAATTCTTCATATGGAACTGGGATTCAGTTTTTCTTTTTCTTCTGATGAGGCTTAAGGAGTTAGGTCACCAAAGGAGTGGTTCTTGCTGTATATCAGGGGGAGAAGCTTGTGGACAACCTGGGTGCAGGGTACTGCGGAAAACAATATATCACATAAAATAATTCCACACTGCTGATATTCATCCTTACTTTCTTTCTTTTAAAAATAATTGGATGAGGAGGATAATGGATTGCAACAGATATATCACATTTGAACAAGTGTTGATTATTTACTTATTCTTAAGGAGTAGGAGTGGAATGAAATATTGACATATACTAGAGAATTTCCTTCAGCCATTCACTGGGCCATTGCTGTTGAAAACTTGAATTCATCGAGAAAAGCAAAGGACAGAGAGAGAAAGAAAGAAAGGAAGGGCACATTATTTTGTTTAATATGTGCAGTTTTGAGAGGCACAGAGTAACAGGTTCTATCTTAGACACAATAAAATTACAGGGAATAAAAAAAAAATTTCTTATTTTGCTACAAATAGTTAACAATGAAATAAAGAGGAATTCTAAAACCCAAACTAGCACTGCCAAAATCCATTGATTATTTACTTTCTAGGAGGAGCTTCCTTACCCAACTGACAGTACCAGTCTTTCCTCCACTCCCTCAATACTTTGCACACCAAGCTGAGGACTTCCTGTTCATGCATTCCTGTTTGTAAACTGTGCACAGCACCCATCTGTGAAATAAATTCAACTCAAGGAACCTAATTAAGGAGCCAATGCTAATTACTCAGCTCTCAAAGATTCTCTTCCTTTTCTAAACTCTAAAACACATTATCATCTATTTTCCTGTGTTATTGCTGGGTGTTTCATTTTTGTGTTTTTGGTCCATCCACTGCAGTCAGTTTCTTACTTGTCAAAACACTGTAAGACCTTGAGAGGAGGAAACCCTTAGAATTTAGATAAGGTGACAGTCAGCTTCTCACGTCCTTTGTCCTTGAGTAAAATGGCTCGTGTTCCACTTCACATGAGTTTGGGATGGGTAAAAATGGTCTTGATTTTTTTCTTTTTACCATCTTCTCACTGTGCCTTGAAAAATAAGTTTTTAAAGAAGAAGAAATAACCACCATGTTTTCATTTCCTAAATCTGCTGCCTGATTTGTCTTTTAACAATAAAAAAATGATTGAATTTGAAATATAAACACAAAGGAAAAACAAAAGTCATATTCAAGATACAGACATATTCATCTTTTCTCTGCAACATCTTTTCTATGTAAACCCTGAACATACAATGAACAAAAAATGAGAAAAAGCATTGGCTGTTGAAGCTTGTACACCCTGTTCAGAGATCAAAGAAGTCTATGAGCAGGGATCAAAGTGAGGAGAATCAGAGCACATAGCACCCTTGGAAGCAGTATCGCTAACCAATGGAGTGACTTCATCGGAACAACTTCACTCTGCAGCTGAAAAGAGTAAAAGAAAAACAACCTTGAAATTATTCATTAAATAAAGCTATGCTTTGTGTACCTTTCAAGCCATGGGCCCACTTTAGCAGCTTATCCTACCTTTGAAAGGACAAGCAATTTTGAAGAAGGTCAGGATTTTTTGTAGTTTGGTGCACAAATGTCCTTTGCCTCAGTGGCCAAATAGTCACACTTAACTTGACTCAAGGTCCAAAAGTGTCTCACTGTGCCATGTGGGACAAACTCACACCACTGGAAGAAGTTTCCCAGCTATTCTGTCTATGAAAAGTTGAAACACAATCCTTTGGTGTAACAGAGACCCAAATCTGAAAATAACTAACATTGAGGTAGAAATGACGGTATCTGCAAGATATTTTACCATTTTCCTCATGTTCTCACAACTATTTTTTCATTTATTCAGCACAGTTTACCATCAGGACACAAAGCTGGCAATTGGCAGAGTAAGGATATTCAATGTGGGCAGCTGAGTACAATGAAACTTCTATAAATGCTGCATCATACTCGTAAGACAGAAATATTAAAAAAAAACTGGCTGGCAATGGTTATGAACACAGTAAACAACTTGGAAGGGAACAATTGGTGCATGAAGGAAGTAGAATACTAGGATTTGATCAGGATGTTACAACAAGATGGTGTTAAGAATAGGATGTCTTGAACATCATTTCCAATCCGTTAATACTGGCTCCTTGTTTACCACCCAATCGCATTGTTTCTGCCCACACATTGTTTTTCCATGGTGCACACTAACCCTAATCTAATTTGTCTTACTCATAATCACGTTCCAGGCATGCTTGCCTGGAGTGCATTCAAGGTAGCTGTTCTACTCACAGATTATCAGAGCTGGTTTTCCTTGAAAATGATGTATCTCTGTTATTCTTCAAGTTTGGCAGAAATCTTGCCATTAGTTTCAATATTCATAGCTTTGATGACTTTGTCACTAAAATCATGATAATTTTCTAAAATGTATCTGTTTCTTTTTTTCCTCTGTGAACTTACTTTTTAGGATTCCTTGCAAAGAGAACTTAGTATTGCATTATAGAAATTCTAAACTCTACTTGATTTATGTCACATTTCAGAATTTCAACATAGAGAGCTGTGTTGACATTTTCTTCAAAATTGGTGATGTATGTTCATGTCCTCACTACTTATCATGCTCTCATGGCCACTTTTGGTTAGCTTGAAACAGATTCCATGATCAGCAGAAGTACTACTGTTTCCTTATCAATTTATGTGCCTTCCTCAGGATAGAAGCCAAAACAGTAAAAATGTTTGAAATACTGAAGGTAGCATAGTATCCTGAGCCAGAGCCCTCCATTCTGTGGATCTTCTTCATGCTAATTTTAGTCTAAGTGTCTTTTATGATCTAGCTGGTGGAACATCTGTGTCCTTCCGTTGACCATATAGTGTGTGTTACTTGGAATGTTTCTTTTTACTCAGTGATCTCTTGCATGCTTCATCTTCCCTGACCATAAATTTCTAGGTAGTGCACAGTAATTTGTTTAGGGATCTGAGAGAACTTCTGCAGACATGCTATCACAGTCATGATGGTGATGACAGCGGTGGTGGTGGTGGCTCAGCTGTTCCCTTGTTTAGCAGTGCAAGTTCAGGAATGAAGAATACCCTCCAGCCTTCAGCACTAGTTCCTAGAGTGAAGAAATCATGAGAGAACCAATGGATGTGATTTGAAGCTGAAATATAAAGGTGAAGAACATAAGGACGACACATGGGTCTCTCCTCCTTTGTTCCCTGCCACGGAAGAATGCATACCAGCTGCCTCTGCTGGAAGTTATTAATCCAGGAAGTTTGACTGTCCCTAGAAATTCCCTGAGGCCCACATGACTTGTCTGTGACTAGCAGTTTCTTTTTCTTCTTTTGTTAAGTTCATCCTTTCAATTAACCTATATTTTAAAATGTATTTTACTTTCTTTAGATACATTAGTATATCTTGCTATTATATGTCTTAGTGTGTCTTTTTCTCTTTTCTCTCCACTTTCATTACTTTTCAATATTTTGTTGCTTTGTATCACATATTACTCATTTTAAAAATTATTAAGCTTATATTTGGAGTTTTTATTAATCTATTGTTGCATTCTCTCAGCTGGCTTTTCTGACATTTCTATTGATTTTCAGATATTTATATATTTAGAAAATATTTATTACCTTCTATTACTAGGCAACACTTACTCTCTAAGTTTTAGGAATAAGTTAAGATATAGCTTAGACATTTTGACACAAATGTATCTCATTCTTTCTTCTTTGCCATATAAGTCACTGTCGAATGGCACATTTTATATCACCTTTTAACAATTTTAATTTTTATCCTAAAGACTTATCAGTCAATATTTATTACCCTAATTACAAATCCTAACTTCATTTTTCCATGTTCTATACCTTGATGTATGAGAACCTGAGATTATAAGTACTTGCATTATTTCTGATTCTCTCCCAGATTTATTATTTCTAACATATACTACCAGATAATTTCAAAAATGTTTTAAGATTTTTCTCCTTGACTTCTTCTAATAGTGTTAGTGTTTCTCTGTTGAATCCAAGTAGACAAAGTGGTCTGTCAGTTATGACATACTGGATGTGTGTTCCACAAATGCAACACATCTAAGGGCTGGTCAGTCAGCGGCGGTGTCAATCACTGACAGCATATTCACTTTCTCTAGATGAATATTAGATTCCTTAGAATTTAGGAATTGTTCTTTCTAATCTAGTCTAATTCCTTCCTTAATTCAACAAGTGTTCTTTGGGTGACTTTTGATGGCACCTTCTGTGAGAGAGATATAAGGTATACATTACAGATAAAGGTATATGGTTAACTCTAGTGCAGCTACTTCTTTGCTCTCTTCCCGATGCTCTCTGATGCTACAGAGTTGCTCCAGGAATACTTAATTGTGCTTTCTCTTCTTAGTTTACATCACATGCTTTTAGTTAGGATCCTCTTGGTATGGTTTGGTGCCTTGCCTGAATAATCAGAGCTTGGTTTCCTGATGTCCTTTCGGAATTTTCATCACCTCCTCTCTGCTCAGGAACTCATCCTCTCTGATGAACCAAAATGTTGAGAGGCCCATCTCATCAAGCAGTGTGGCCACGGAGCTGGTATCTGCTTCAGAAGGAAGACAAAGTGACAAAACCCCTTAAACTTGTTGGAAACTGGCCCCTTCTTGGTTCTATATGTTTTTTTTCTTGGTTAGTGTTGAATCTCAAATGGAATTAGCAAGCTTTGTAACTCCCTTGATAGCTCGCCCATAGACGACCCTCTAAGTGAACATTTCTCACCTGTTTGGTTGGGACTTTGATCTTCTGGGGTTATAAGAGTTTGCTTTATATATAAGCCACTCCTTTCTCCCACTATCTTGAACTGCTTCCCTCCACATGGCAATGCACAGTTGGTTGGCAACTGCCAGCAAATGACACCAATTGCCACCAAACTTCAGCTTCTTAGAACAGCCACCAGATTGAAAGAAAATTGCTCACCATTCCATCGCCCTAACGTTTGCTGCATGGACCATCTATACTGGTTCATTACTAGGTTCATTACTTTAAAAAAAAAATGTCAGTCCAGGGTATCACAGAAGGTTAATAATCAGTGGTGGCTGATAGCAGGTAATCTCAGAATTCTAGAGAGAGACAGAGTTTGAGGAAAATTTAAAAAAGTCTGGTACCTTATACCCTGTTGCTGATCTTTGAAAACTATATCTAGGGTTTCTAAAAATACTTTACGAAACTATTTTGAACCCAGTAAGAATTGGATAATAACTTGTCAAGACTTTGTTTGAATGAACAAGTAATATTGTTGAGAGATTTTCTTTATATTAGAGAAATAAAATGTACTATACCCCAACCTTCTTTTGAAATTCAAAGGTGAAAGAATTACGAACATAATACTGACAAATATTTAAAGTAGGTAGTTCAGTTCTATCAATCATTTATTGACAATAAATAAAACAATAGGATTTTAATTTTACTTCTAATATCTTTTCTTGTTTATAGTTTTTAGTAACATTGATACTGATACCAAAATGAAAAGTTCACCTGTCAAACCATCAAAGGCTGAGTTCAAGTTAATCAATTTTATTTCTGTTATTGTTTTCTTGAGAATTATTTTACCTTAGGAAATAATGATTTACTTCTGCAGAGTTAAAAACTAGCCCTGTTATTTTATGTGATCAATATAAGAGAACTGTGATAATTAGTTTATGCATCCATGCTATACAGACAGGATATTATAATAAAGAGTTCCATGATTATGTTTGGAAACATGGTCCATCCTTGAACAATGTGAGGACAAAGGTACTGTTCCTTATATAGTCAAACATTACTCTCCCCAAATCTCACTTTTGACTGTTGGAAGCCTTCCTGATGAGCACATATTTGGTATGTTATCTGAATTAAATACAGTGAAAAATAAGAGAGAATCATGAGAGGATTTTTTTTTTTTTTTTTTTTTACTGTGGTAAGGGGATTCCTAGGGAGAGGAACTGTTCACTCGGACTTAATTAGCATTTCACGGTGTTTTCAAAAGACACTCTTCACACTGGAAGTACTGTAGCTGCAAAAGCGAGGGATGCAAAATTATTCCACAAGGACAGTACATCCCACAGTCAGTTTTATGCACTTAAATTTCAATGCTGAGTTTTTACCTATCTCTCAGCTGCATATGTATATGGCATCAAGCGCAATCTGCATTTGTGCACATATATTTTGATTTTTTAATTTTTTATACTATTTTTGTGTATGATTTGACAGTATATGATAGAATAATCTTATCTGTATATGGTTTATTCACTCATGACATACCTATATTTTTTCATAATTTTTTTTTTACTGTTTCTAGAGCTTTTATGTTACAAATCACCTAAAACAAAATAAGTCCATGCACAAGGGAACATACACAGTTCAAATATATATTGTTCAAGGGCAAATACACATATATATTTTATATTAGAAACACATTTGCCATATCAATCTCAGAACTAAATTTTATATATATATATATATATATGCAATTCATGAATTAAGTGCTTTGTTGCTAAGCACTCCTTGTTGTAAGCCTTTCCTAATGATAAAGACTTACCAAACTCATCTTTATGTTCTAAGCAAGTCCTAACAAAAATAAATAAATAAATCTTAGACATGAACACATGTCTCAAGATTAACATTTATATCTTTATGAATATATTTGTATTCCATGTCATTGTTTAGTTTTCTAAGTATACATTTAACTCAGTACACACTGAATCACTTGCCACTTCCCCGCAAGCTTTACTATCTGAATCTCAGTATCAAATCATTTCACTACAAATTCACTAGAAATGATTTTAAAACTTAACATAAAAACTCAGAGCAAACCAAATCAGAAACATTACAACAGGAATCAGGAGCTGATTTCTTGTCCAAGCTTTATCAAACTAATGATCTTAGGTCAAAACCTAAGTTCCCTCAAGAGTCAAGTTCTTCATTCCTGCTTCTCAGAACAGGTATTACACTTAGCTGGGAGGGCCCTAACTTTCCATTTCTGTAAGAAATCATTTGATACAATCAACATATAAGAAGAAAAGTGTTATGCACATAGTCTCAGGAATTTCACTCTGGAGTCAAGTGGCCTCATCACCCTGGGGCCTCTGGCAGCACTGTTCCTGGTGATAGGAGGACTAGACAGAGGTGCAACTCACTTCTTGGTGGTCAGAAATTACAAACAGAGGAAAGGGTGAGATGGGGATCCCTGACACGCCTTCCAGGACGTGTTCTCTGTGACCTAACTTCCTTCCCTGAGGCCCAACCTCCTAAGGATTCATCATCTCCCAGAAGGGCTTCAGTCTGGAGACCAAGCCATGGAATGCATGGGCCTTTGTGTCATTCAAGATCCATACTATAACAGTGATGGGATATCACATTGTTTTATTTCATTAAATAAAATTGAAGTTGTTCCAATATTTCTTCTCATTAATGAGGCAAGAATTAAGTGAATTAGTCAGCTTTTTTTCTGTTACTGAGACCAAATAAAAGAAATTTATAGTTTAAAGGAGAAAAAGTTTGTTTTACCTCATATTTTTAGCAGTGACAGTATATGTGTGTCTGTGTAGGTGTCTGGGAGTGCATCTCCAGATTAGCTCTGTGATATTTATGGAGGACACTAGAGAGTGCAAATTTCAGCTAATAAGTTGAAATTATAATAATGTCTTAAGTTTTTAAATTGATTTTACAGGAAGAGACAACATAGAAAGTTAGGATTCTTTGACTACCTCACTTCTTAGTCAAGGTGTCTTCTGTTTTTTTCCTATTCTCTTTCTTTTATATCACATTGCTTACCTTCCTTTTTCTATCTGATTTCCTATGTGGATAAAATCAGAAGAAAAAATAGAAAATGTATGTGTTATATGATGATTTCCAAGTGAGAACTATCGGGATATCCTGTCCCTACTGGCCATGCAAAGATTGACCTGTTTCATGAACAAAACTGATTTTACATGAAGCCAAGATCTATACTTCAGAGTAGGTATTCTGCTGTGTATTTCTAACTTTTAATTTACCATTCAATTCCTTTGTCATATTTTAGAATCCTTGTGGAGACATAAAGCTATGATTTTGGTTGTTACCTAAAATGTACGCCAGATTCTCATTGTGTTGAGGGCTTAGTTGCTATCTGATGAGCTTTTGGGAAATAAAAATCAGTGGATTAATTCATTGGTGAGAGCACGGTGTGATAGCATTATTAGTGGGTGTTTGCAAAAGTAGGTGGGACCTAGTTGAGGGGAGTGGGTCATGGCGGCATGACTTGGGGAATGGGTGTGGTCTGGCCATCTTCTTCACCAGGTCTTTTTCCCTGTTTCTTAATTGCCTACAGGTATGCAGCTTTCTTTTACTACATTCTTCCGGAATGACATAGAAACCAGTTGCTCCTGGACTTTGACTTTAGAAGCTATGAGCCAAAATACAAGCTTGTATCCCTTGAGTTCTTTCCATCAGAAGTTGTGTTTCAATGCTGGAAAGCTGATTAAAGCCCTGTGTCAAACTTATGACCAACTGAAACCACAAGAAATGTACCTCACAGCTTGTAGTTGTAAAAGACACTAGGCTCTTTTGAAACAATGAATCCCATTTTGAAGAATAATATTTATACATAAGGTTCTATTAATGTCCACCAAAGTGCCCATGGTCCTCTGCTTCTGCCATATCTTTAGGAGATGGCTCAAGTACACATAGGCTTGGCTTTGGGAGAACAACGTCTCCTTGAAGAAATCTGGGAAGGGGGCCAGGGAGTTAGCTCAGTGGTTCCGGCGCCTGTCTTGCAAGCGCAAGGACCCGGGTTCGATTCCCCGGTAACCACATAACAATACTGGGTGTGGAGACCCACACCCAGCAGCAACCAGTACCACATACCACAGCACTGGGCGTGGTGGCTCACGTCTGTAATCCCAGCACTCGGGAGGCAGAGGCAGGAGTATTGTGATGTGAGTTGGAGGCTGAGCTCAGGGCCAGCAAAAAAATAAATCTGGGAAGGATCCCTCCAGTGAGCTACTGCATATTTCTTTCTGAACTTACAGATCTGAACATTAGACTCATTATATTCACCGTTTATTAAATCTTATTTTTATTTTCTATAAATTTATACTCATGTTTTACAAATTGGCAGAATTATAATCCTTGTTTTTAACATTATTTATTAAATATGATTTAGAAAGTACAAATAGATGACAGGAACACATGATTTCATCTCATGTTTCATAGTTCAAAAATGTGCACAGTTGTAAAACTAAAAATTAATATAAATTATATAATTTATAAATAATTATTTAATATAAAACATACTATACTATGCTAACTTCTAAGGTGATCCTTGGATATTTTTGTAAATAATATGATATTAGTAGCATCATACCCATGAAATTATGGTGGTAGTTCTGGTGTGATCTTGAGTTTATACCTATTTTATATTGTTGCTGAAAGTGTGAAGAAGTACAACCAGTGGAAATCAATATACAGATTGCCAAGAAAAAAAAAAAAGGAAATTATATTTGCTCTAGCTATACCACTTTTGGATATCCTGCTAACAGAATTACAGACATCTTATTACAGTGATGCATGCATACCTATGTTTATAGTGCATAACTCATAATAGCTAAATTTTGGAAGCACCCTATGTCCACTAAAAGATGAATGAACAGAAAATGTTCATATATATATATATATGTGTGTGTGTGTGTGTGTGTGTGTGTGTGTGTGTATTATATATATATATATATATATATATATATATATATATACACACACTGTTAAGTAAATGTTATTTATATATATAATGATTATATTTATTACTATTAAGCTATAAAGGACAAATATTGATCACTTATAGAAAAATGGATTCCTCTTAACACCCTTATGATAACTAACACAATTTATCACATACTTAAGTTTGTGGTCACTTATATGAAAAATCTAAACTACAGATACTTTAAAAATGGAAATAAGAAGGATGACAAGTAATGAAGGATGATTGTGGAGATGTGAAGAGTACTTGGGGGTGACAGGAAACAGAAGGGCCAGATGGGAAGAGGAAGTAAAAATGACTAAGGCACAATATGTAAATGTGTCACTTCCCCAAGATGAATCCAATTATTATGTATCAAAAACACATACAATAACCAAACAAATTCATAGTTCAGCAAAAAAGCAAAGTAAGCTCTTAATAAAAATATCTAGGGATCGACTACTCTAAGGATGTTGACTACTACAGAATAAATTGGAATTGTCTTTAAAAATGAGTAAAGTAATATAAAGAAGGCAGAATTATCTAAGAGAAAGAAGATACTAACAAGAAATAAAGTGTATTAGGGAAATGGAGGATTAATTCAGGAGCAGATTTATGTACTTGTAAATGTTTCTCGGTGGCCTGCATTCCATACATGCTACACATAAACACATTCATTTTCAAAATTAAACAGTTCCAGAGTTATTTTAAAAAGTATTTTTTCAACAATTAAATGAGTTGAAAGTTACAGCATTATGAAAATATCCCTTGGTAGATTCATGTGTTTATCATTTACTTTAGGGATATTTGTGCCTACAGTTTTGTCCTCAGAAGCTGTATTTAGGTGGTCCTGACTGAGCATTCCACATCTATTGGAAATTTTAATTTACTGAGAAAAACTTTACAAGAACTAAATTAACTCAAAGGTTGCTGTTTCTACTTTGACCTTAGTTGAGCTGTTTGAGAAATGAATAACTGCATTTATTTTTCCTACAATCTAGGGCATAACCAGACTAGAAATAAAATGGAATAATTGGGCATGGCAGCTCAGATCTGCACTCATGCCACTCTGGAGGCTGAGGCAGATCGATTGTTGTGAGTTCAAGGCCAGCCTGGGCTACACAGTGAGTTAAGGCCACCCTGAATTTCATAACAAGATCTGTCTCAAAATAAGCAAGCAAATGCATAAATTAATGAATATCCAAATTATAAAATTCTACCCATTGCTGCTTAAAAAGTGCAAATCATTCATTCTGTATGATGCCTTCAATGTGGCACAACCAACTTTTCTCTCCCTCCCCCGCCCCCCCCGGGACTGAGCCTCCCTTTCTCAGCAGGCCAGTCCCAGAAATTACACCTGGTTTTCCCAGCGGATCCGATCAGGAGGCATGCAGAGTCCTACTCATGTCTCAAGTGAAGCTAACAACTAGTACATGGTCCATTTATTCATGTTTATGTCCAAATATGGTCAGTGGAAGCTCCAGAAGCTGATACCTGTATCATTGTGACCTACATCGAGTATTCATTTTTTAATAGATTCACATGTTTGAGCATTTAATGAATTTTTTGGCATGAGGTATTACAGGCTTGTTTTGTATTTTATTTATTCCACTCCCTATTTTAAGGTATCTAGAAATCAAGATCTGGGCAAGGAGTGTGTTCATTTCTACTGAAGAATCTTTGCTTTTAAACTTTGAGGGGATAGAGAAAAAAAATAGACTTATTTAAGTATGACCACGTGTCCATGCACATGAACACACACGCTTACACCAATTTATATCTGTACAATATACACTGATGAAATCTATGAAATTACAAAGGTATCACAAACTGCATGGCAGTACTGCAGGCTCATTTCTTATGTTTCCTAATTCCATATTTACAAACTCCCCTTTTCTAGCAATGAGAAATTTGGCTCCTCCAGATTCAGTTCAGGTTCCTTTGCATGCCAAAAGATAAAAAATGCATTTTCTTCCTGATAATATGAAAGTCAAGTAAATATATTCAACAATATCATCAAAGTTAAACTTAAAACTTCTTCGTTGATGTGGATGTGACTAGTCTTAGGTAAGGGAGATACATACATGATATACATACATGATATTATTAAAATGGATTTTAAAAATAAAGACAAAATCATGACTTTTTGCAAATTAGAAAAGATCATATATTAAATGTTTTGGGCTGGGGATTTAGCTCAGAGGTTCTGGCACTTGCTTTGTAAGCACAAGGTCCTAGGTTTGATCCCTGGTAACTACAAACAACAATGCTGGGTGTGATGGCACATGCTACTAGCAGAAAAAAAAAAAAAAAAAGTTGTATAATATAATTAGTTCTAGTGAGGTGTTACAAGCAGAAGAAAATTTGAAGAAAAGAAGGAGGTGTGGGTCAGATAGGCTCAGTGGAGATCCCTCAAGCTGATTCCTGGGTCTATGGAATATACATCTATTCATTTTCTATGAGCAGTACATGTTTGGGAGTAGGAGAGAGTTTATAGCCAAACACAGACAAAACTGATATTCCAAAAAAGGGAAATTTGCACCTTTACTGAACTGAATATTTTGTATACCTATAGATAAGAATTATTTTTACATTTCTCTCGGTTTTCTACATCTTGGAAAATTTGTAAAATGACTCCCACAGCAATGTATATTGGCCTATCCAAGCCCAAACTATTATCTGCATTTCTCTTCTTTTTTTTTTTTTTTTTTTTTTTTAAGGTTTTTTTGAGACAGGGTCTCGCTTTGCAGTTCAGGCTGTCCCTGAGCTCAGCCTCAAACTCACATCACAGCAATCCTCCTGCCTCTGCCTCCCGAGTGCTGGGATTACAGGCATGAGTCACCACGCCCGGCACTGTGGTATGTGGTGCTGATTGCTGTTGGGGTGAGTCTCCACAACCAGTATTGTTATGTGGTTACCGGAGATCGAACTGGGCCCTTGCGCTTGCAAGACAGGTGCTGGAACTGCTGAGCTAAATCCCCGGTCCATGCATTTTTTTATTCTTATACTTTGCCATCTTTCTTGTGATATTCAGAAAGTAATGTTATTTTAATCAATATTCTTTTCAACCTGTATTAAAATATAATTATTAAAATGACAGTAATGTATCTGAAATGAAAGACATTTTGAAAATTTGTATTACTTTATGTAGTTTTATCTGCAACCAAGAATATTTTTCAACATTTCTTTCTACTTCCTAATGACTATTATACATTTAGTCCTCATTTACACTTTAAATTTCTCATACCAGAAGAACAATTAAGTATTTATATATGTGTATCTTATTTATTTCACTTATGAACATGGCCTCAAAGTACAAAGTTGAAAGAAAACTTGAGGGGATATATGAATAAAAGAAGGGAAAGTAAAAATTTGAAGATAAGAAGGGAAAATGGAAACAAAGCTCATGTATGTAGAGGGGAAAGGTCGAAGGAAGGGCAGGGAATGGGGAAAAATGAGAATCAAGATGTGTCATGTACAGGAACAAATTCTCATTGAGTGTGATCATAAGGTCTACCAAAAATGTACCAATAACTCAATAAAAATAAAAATAATATTTTAAAAATTACATAAAATTAAAAACTAAAAATTAAAATTTATAAATGTTTACCTATGAGGGTTAAGTTATTTGGATCTAGATAATGTCATAGATGAAAAAAATATATGAGGTGTGATAAAAAATATGGTTAAAGTTTAAATTAAAAATATTACATAAAAGACACATTGACATTAATTTCCCTCAAAATATAAGCACTTGGATTTAGAAAGACACTTTTCTCCTTTTTCTAGCTGTTTTCTGAGGCAGTTCAGAAGGCCCTTTTAGTATGTCTTCTATTGTGTGCTCATTTGCCTCAATCTTCTGAATTAGTTCAAAACATTTTCTGTTCATGGTTATTTGACTTTGAGGAAGAGCCAGAGCTGCATGGTGTCGATGTGGTGAATTAGTTGGAAGAAAACACACTGTAATCTCTTTATAAGTCTTTCTTTCCACTGGGTGACACTCGGCAACAGAGTTCACTATAGTCCTCATCATGCCTTGTGAAGGTAGTCAGGAAAGAAGACTTCCAGAACTGCTTCAGAAAGTGGCCGGAATGTCAGAGTAAGTATATTTCAAATGTGTACATGTCTGAACATATTTAGATAAATAATTACAATGCATCTTTTACTAGAATAAATATTGAGAAATCTAAATATTGACCATATATATTGATTACATCTCCTACTTGGATTACTTAGGATTAGAGATCCTAATACAAAAAATAATTTTAACAAGGCTAGAACAATAGATAGGGGCTGAGTTTAACGTTGCCACACGCGCTTGGCAAGCACAAGGTCATGAGTTTGATCTCTGGGACCAAAAAATAAATAAAATAGAGTACTATAAAGGTTCTTTTTTGTCCAGATATACTTGGCTCCTGTAAGTGGGGAATGCCTACATATTTGTTTAAAAATATTTAAATTCCCTCTGGGCTTTGTCTTATAATAAAATGGTATTTTATGATCATTGTGTTCCTCTATAGATTGTTGAATTTTTTCTCCTTCCAAATCCAAAGGGCATGTCTATAAGACTCTTGCCTGTTTCCGTAATGAATAATGCACTTATAATAAGACATTCTTTGTTAGAGAATGGGGTCCTTTCACAATAGAGGCATTGATGTTAAGATGGTAATATTTGCAAGTTTTTTAATGAATAGAGACTTTCAATGATCTTACAAAAGTGTGGAATTTGACCAAGCCAGTTGTTTAAAAAAAAAACACAAAAAAACAAACAGTGATACTGGCTGTAATTACCTTTGAAATTTTCTTCTCTTCCCTTAAAACACTCCTTTCATTTACACCTTCCTTCTATATCCAGCCAAATTTGATCTCTGGCACCAGAATTTTATGCTCCAGGACTTCCAGTTTCTGTATTTCTAAGACCTTTTCTCAGATTTGATTCTATCCTACCAGGCTCCTTACTTTGCTGCTTTGGTTTTTTGTGTCTTAGAAGACAATTTTCTTCATTTCTGGACCTCTGATGATGAAACTAAATAAAGATTCCTTACCTTTGTTTCGGTGGTTGCCAGCTGTTCTAATTGAAGGAGGCTGCCTGCTACACAAAATTCTTTTAATGGGGCCAAGATCTGCATTCTTCTCTGGTTTGGAAATCACTGAAATCCAGAGAGATGATCTGTTCATATAACCAAGTTATGTTAATATACTTTGAAGAAAAGACTTTTCCTTATTTCACTTTGGGTAGAAGTACATATTATTGAAAAATATCTCCGCCATTTTATACATCTTTTTTGAGGTCATGGCTTTTTGTAGGTTATTTTTTTCTAAAAAATTATCTTTTATACCATATTTCTGAAGTCAATATTTTATAGGCATGAATTCATTACTATGTTGAAGATAATTTTGTGTTTCATAGCTGCTGTGAACACATAAAAATCATATTGATTTGTAGTTCTAATTAATAAGCATCAAAGACTATCATAGTCTACAATCTTTTCCTAGGAATTTGTTAAACATCAATTTGTTCCCTTGGTATTTATCAATATACATTTTCAAATGGTTCCAAAAATTGTGTCTTATACTGGTACAAATCTTCATAGTGGAATGCAATTATGATGGGTATATGTAATGTATCAATAAAGAGTTCAATTGAAAAAAAAAAGAAAAAAACAAAAAAATATTGTGATCTAGTTAACACACAGGCTCTGAAAAGATGTGTACTCTTTTGCTTCTCCCCTAAAACCTTAAACTTTACTTGGCCTTAAACTTTAGTTGGCCTCCATGGATACTGTTGAACCCAGTGATGACGGGGGGCAGAGAGTGGGGAGAGAGGCAGGGACACAGGAAGACAGACAGAATTAAATGTGACTTTAAGACACCTTAAACTTTAACTTAAAACTTCAGCAACCCCACAGACATTGTTACCTTCTTTGCTTGGCCCACAAATATTTCTGCTTCAGCATGTTTACACTTGCTGGCCTTCCTCATATTTTTCAAACTCGACCCAAATGAGGTAATGTAGCCATCCCTAAACTGATTTCTTTAAAATTCCAGTGTCTTACCAGCATCTAAGAACTGTTTTTATTGCTTGTGTTCTTTCCTATCTTTCCCACTAGAATGTCATCTCTGCGCTGTCAAAGGTCATCTCCATTCATCTTCGCTCTCCTGTACAGCCTAGTTCACAACAAACCCTCAGTAAATTCTTGTTAACTAAGTGCTTCTTGAACTTCCTACATCTGGATCATTATTGATTGAGAAAAACATTAAAATAGCAATAATGAAGACTTAGAAAATTTACTTTTCTTAATTTAGCAGTAGTTTGTAATCCTTGGTTTTCAGTGGTAGTTAAGAGAGAATATATTTCTTTATTTAAACAAATGAAAGGAAATTATACAACAGTGCAAATTAATTCATTATCTATATGTGGAGATGTGAAAGTATAAAATGTAGTGCTGCGAGAAAGGTTCTGTCAGATACACATATCTTTAGTTAATAAAAATGCAAAACCAAAATCTACAATAATGGTTTATTTGTTTTGAAATCACATCTTGAAAATATCTCTTTCATGTAAAACATACTAAAAGGATTTTTCATGAGTGTTTATATAAGAAGACTTTCATTTTATCTGTTCAACTCAGAATGTACACATTGTATTGATTGTATAATGTTTAGATACTATTTGGAGACACAATTTATTAGTTGTTCTTGTACTTCAAATTGCTTAAAATCTCCTTAAAAGAATATAAGATATATAATGATAAAATATGACAAATGCAGGAAATATATCAGATAATTCTTACTTTTTTATAAAAATATGTGCACATTTTATATAAATACATAAATTATATATACTTGAATTATATAAATAATAAAATACACTTCTAAATTATGTCACAGAATAAAAATATTCCTGAAACATAGAGACAATGGTATAAGATGGCATTTGATAAATTTAAATTTCTATCTTTAGAGTATCCACTGGCCAAATTAAGAAGTAGAATATAACTTAATTTCTATCCTGCTTATTCAGTCCCTCCTTCTTCCTTCTTTCTTTCTCTATCTCTCTTTTTCCTTCCTTCCTTCCTCCCTTCTTTCCTTCCTTCCTTCCTTCCTTCCTTTTTGTTTTTTCATTTTTAATTTTTGAGACAAGGTCTCCCTTTGTAGTTCACATTGGCCCTGAGCTCACTATATAGTCCAGGAGAGCCTGGAATTCACAGAATTCTTCCTGCCTCTGCCTCCCAAGTGCTGAGATTACTGGCGTGAGCCACTATGCCCAGTTTTCTTGCTTGCGCTCTTTCTCTCTTTCTTTCTCTCTCTCTCTCTCTCTCTCACTCTTTTTTCATGGGACTTGAACTCAGGACCTTGCACTTGCCAGACAGATGCCAACCCACTGAGCAAATAAATCCCAGGCCCCCTTTACATCTTCTATGATTCAGATTTATATTCAGGAAAGTGACTACCTTGTTCTATATGCAAAGGCCATTTTGATAATTTATACCTTCTGGCTATTTCAATTGTCATCAGGTCCTGGGCATTTTAAAATTAAACTCCTGATCCTGTGGGTAAGCCACTTTTTTTTCAAATCACTATCCTCTAGGTACGATCTGTAAAAATTAAACATTCTTCCTGTTTACTACTTATAAGTTACATTTTTTTTCCTGTGTAAATCCCCATCTAAGTACAGTGGGATAGTCTTATTTTCTGATAAATTAATGATCTTTTGTTTCATCTTAGAAGTATGTACATTTCTGTAATTCATAAAATATTTCTAGAGAAATAGTTCTGAACTTCTAGAATGATCTTGAAAAATTTTTAAAAAATTTTGTGGATAAATATTGAGTCTTTTCTGGTTTTTGATCATCCATTTCGCTTTATCCCTTGACCTGGAAAAAGAAAGAAAGAAAAAAAAAAAAAACATTAGTAAGCACAGAGCCTTCAAAGACCTGCATGATTAGACATTGGCGGAATCTTCTAGAATCAGCCAAAAAAGAAGGAAAGTCAACTCACCACAGCGACCTGAGTATCAACAGGAAAATGATTTTCACAAGACTAATAAGTTAAATGTTACTTCTGGAGAAAAGAAAGTTTCTTCCACTGATGCTGGGAAAACTGACTAAACATATACCGAAGATTGAAACTATACCTGTATCTCTCAGTGCACTAAACTAAAACTGAAACAGTAGAACAGAAACACTAGATCTGTTTCAAGAAAAAATAGGTAAAAGAGTTGAAGGCAAAGACTTTATGAACAAAACCTCTATTGCACAAGAAGTAATACTGAGAATCAACAAATCAAACTACTTCAAATTAAAAGCTTCTGCACAGCCAAGAAAACTATCAATGGAGTAAGAGACAACCTACAAAGTGGGAAGAAAATTTTACCAGCTACTCCTTAGAAATATATTCCTTAGAATATAAATAACTCAAAAAAGTTAGACACTCCCCAAATGTAAAGATACAATTGAAAAATGGACATCTTAAGGGAATAGATACTTCTTAGGAGCATAAATTTACATAGCCAATAAATATATGAAAACATGTTTAGCATCACTGGGTGTTTGAGAGATGCAAATTTAAACAACACAGATTTTACCATGAGAAACAATGGATATCATCAAGTAATCAACAAATATCATATGCTGCTGAGCCTAAGAGGAGGAAGGAATACCTTTCCATTTTTAGTAGTTTAGTAAACTTATACAACTACTTCTGAAATCAGCCTGGAGAGTCTTCAACAAACTAAAAATTAGAAATCATTTTACATTGTCTTCAAACATGCTTTAATTCATATTGCCTTTTTATTAGGCTGCACTAAAGTCTATGCATTTCACAAGTATATATGAGAAAGTGAAAGATGAGAAAGACTAAGTGTAATCCTCCACATCACAAAATAGGAAGTAATGAGGCAGAAAGAATACTTAGACTGCTGCCCTATATGCCACATAGACAGTGAACAGTTGCTCTTCAATAGAAATATGACACAAGCTAAAGGGGTAATTTAAATTTTCTAGTAGCCATATTAAGCAATTAAAATAAACATCTATACTTATAATATACATTTAACAGTTCATCCTAATTTATCTCAACATATTCATGATATTCCTTCTAAAATGTGGGGCTCAACAGTCACGTGCAGCTGATAGGTACAGATCAGAGAGCACTGCTTCCAACAGTCTGGCTAAGAGACTCAATTTGGAAAGGTTAGTGCCCTGCATCATAACTTCTTCTGGTCCCTGGTGGAAGTCTTATTTATAGACACTGGTGAGTATGTATTAAAAAGTATATTGAAGTATATTTGAAATCCCTGTGTCAAAGAGCTGATAATTTAGATCTGTTCTGCTCAATACAGTAGCCACTCTCTCTACATGGCTCCACAGGTTTGAACTAAAATGAATTAAAACAGAATACAATTTCAATTTATTTTTGCCATCATTGTAGCCATCACTCAGCAATTTCGTAGCCCCACAAGGTAGGAACTCCCTATTGAACAGGGTTCTTGTCATTGTTGCTTTTAAAGATTTGAATGATACAAACAAAACTACTTTTTTCCAACTGCTAATCTCCATCACCCACTGCCCCAAACTTCACTGCACTTTCTTAAAATAAATCATAGGAATAATTTGATTTATTTTCTTCAACACACTTTGAACATACATCCACATTACTCTCTGACTATTTATTTGAATACTATCATTTTTTGGAGTATTTTATATGTTCTTTTGCTCATTTGCTACTATTTCCTGGAAAATTTTCATGTTTACATGTGTATATCTACATCATTGATTTGAATAATTTTTTAGAATTATCTATACTTGTTACATATTTTAAGATACCTCTTTGTGTTCAGTTATCAAAATTTTGATATTACTAAAGACTAACATTTTGTATATATATAATTTCTAAATCTTTACTGCATAAAGTATTTACTGTTGTTTTTCAAGTTATTTATTTTAGGAGTAAATTGCTTACTTTGAATGATCACTAACATTGATTTATTTTATTTCCATAGTAATTTAGAGTGTAACATTTCTAAACTTATTTAATATAATTAAATACATGTTATAGAGGTTCCTTCCAATAGGAAAATATATATTTCAAATATTGTTTTTCTGTGATGCCTGCATACTTATAATTTGTCAAGTATTATAATTATATTTAAAATTTTAACAATTTAGGTTTATTTTAATGTTTTTAAGATCAGCTGGTTATGTATTTATTCATTTCAAAAGATAAAAGCTTTCAATATTTCTGACTGCTTTTTGAATTACACTTTTTATTTTCAACATTAGAAAATTTGAGGACATTTTTTGTGTGTGTGTCCTAAGAAAAATCTACAGTAGCTAAGATTTCTAAATGAAGATCTGAAATAAGAAAACTATGAGTTTATTTATTTTTAATTTTTATTAGTACAAGTTTGCAATATAAAATGTTTATATTCATTGCAAGAATTTAGTGGTACACGTAACACACTTCAATATCATTTCACCCTCTTCCCTCCTCTCTTTTGCCTAGATTCTTTCTCCTTTTGAGAAAGATTTATTTCTCTACTTCCTATTATCTACTGTTTATTTTTCACTTGATGTATAATTCGGACACATGAAAGAAACCAAGTGATATTTAAACTTGTATGTCTGGTTTATTTTACTTAGTATTGTGGTTTCAAGGTACACCTATTTTCCTACTAATCACTCAGGTCTATATTTCTGGCAGAGTAGTACTCCAATGTGCATAAACACGAAATTTTCTTTACCTATTCATCTTTACCCATTCATCTGTTGATAGACTTATAGGCTGCTTCCAGGATTTAACTCTATTTAACTGTGGTATTTTGTTTTATGCTAAGCTATCTTTTATTTATCACAAATCTGGAGTTATAAGCAAACATCTAGGTTATACAAAATTAATATAGATTGGGAGAGCAGGGTTCTGTGTATTAATACAGACTACATCATAAACTGTGTAACACTGTTGTTACTTATTATATATGTTTTGAAAGTTTCAAAGATTTTACCTAAAACATTTTGTGAAATATAAATAAATAAATGAGAAAATCAACTCAACCAGGATAAATTCCCAAACTGATGTAACAATATGTATTTCATTTAACGCTCTTTGTACTTTTAATACATTTTTGCAATATTGTGCCAAAGAACATTTTAACACTTCAGTCATCTGTGTGATTAATTCAAAACTGCATATTCTTAGTCTGGAATACATTGTATTCACAGCTGAAATACAGGATGTCACATTCAGAAAAGTCCAAATAGCAACAAAAAGCAGAGAATGTGAAACTCTACTGAGCACTTTCATATTCTACAACAATCTAAACGTAATGGATTTTTTTTTTTTTTGGTTTTAATTCCCTACCAAATAATAAAGACAACAAATTGGAAATTGGAATGATTTTATTTGTGTTTTATAAGTGTTTTATAAAAATCCCATTGGGGCTTATGCCATCCTATGCCTTCTGATCTGAAGCACATGAATCTATAAGGGTAGCAGTGGGAATGCACCTCAAGGCCTTGTCCTGCAATGTGAAGTCCTAGGAAATCATGATTTCTCTCTGCAACTTCACATGACTATCAGACATGGAGTACGATGAATGAGAATGATAAAACCTCCCTGCAGGTAACCGAAGGCTGTTAATCCATCTTTTTTTTTAAAAAAAAAAATCTTTTTTTGAGACAGGGTCTCATTTTCTAGTTCAGGCTGGCCCTGAGCTCAGCCTCAAACTCACATCACAAAAATCCCCCTGCCTCTGCCTCCCGAGTGCTGGGATTACAGGCGTGAGCCACCATGCGCGGCACTGTGGTATGTGGTACTGGTTCCTGCTGGGGTGAGTCTCCATGCACAGTTTGTAGGTGGTTACTGGGGATGAAGCCCAGGCCCTTCCACTTGCAAGACAGGCGCTGGAACCACTGAGCTATATCCCCGGCCCCAGTTCATCGTTTAACAAATGAGAATAACACATCAAAAGACAGCACTTTAGGTATTATCTGAATCTGTTTTTCTCAAGCTATTAAATTGGTTCAAACATAATTTTATATCTAGGAGAAGCCAAGGGATAGGGAAAAAAAAAAAAAGAAAAAGAAAAACATCTCTGGCTCTTATTTGTCTAAAGCAACGTAATCTAGTTGGAGATTGTACTAGCAGATTGGGAGTTTGATCAACTTCTCTTTTCTTTGTTTATAATAAGAATAAATAAACAAACCTTTAACTTCAGTGACAATATATTCAGACCAGTGCTTCTCAGTAATGTTGCTACTGGCTTTTGGGCTTAACAACTGGTTGTTGCAAGGAGCTGCGACAGGAAGTGTGGCAGTAACCCGGCCTCAGTGCATGCTGGATGCCAGTAACTCCACCTTCCCCATCTCAGCCTGCGCTCTCAGTTCTCACTGCCCAAATGTCCCCAATCCTGGCCACGGTGTCTTCTGGAGGGCAAAATATCCTGGACTGTATCTTTGGCTGCTTTCCAAATATGAGATAACTTGTAGTTGAGGAAGTTTATCCACCTGAGGGTTTTTTTTTTTTTTTTCCCCTTTGGGGGGTGGGGGGATAGAAGCCTCATATGAATAATTAATAATCGCTTCCTACACTGAAAACATGATTAACTCAACGTAGAATTACTGTATTATTCAAGGAAAATATTTATCTCTAAGTTGTTCTAAGATGAACAGTGACCCTTCCATTTAAAGAAATGATCTTCAGTGAACAGAAACTTGTTAACATATTTAATTTAGTCAATGTAAGTCTATAACTGTGTGAAGGAAAAATAACATTAAGAATTCCAAAGAAAAATACAAATTATTGTTTTGATGATCAATTTCAAATATTTTTCTCTCATAGCTCTCATTTTCTCAGTCTAGAAAACTGGGCCTAATAAAAAAGCACTCCTGGGAGAAGCTCCTAGGGGTGGTGCTGTTGGTTAGTAGTATTTGTGACAGTCTCCTACTAGTATAGAAATGATTTATTGGGCAGGGTTAGCAATTGTAACATAAAGGCATCCACTTCATATCTTCAATAACAGAGTTTATCACCTTCTAATTATGAGACCTGTTAATCAGAGTCTCTGGGGAATCATCTTTTTACCTCTCCCTCATTCAACCTCTCAGATTTGTTTCCTACTGTGAGATTCCCTATTATTGCTTGTCTTGGTTCCTCTTCTCCTTTCAACAACACAATCACGACTTTGTGTGGGAAATCACTCTTTCCATTCTTAGTCATGTGGTTTTGGTAGCCTGACCGATTCCCTACCCATTGGCTGCGCCTGAACAGATGACACTGACTGAAAGAGAATGCTAAAGTGACGGAAAAATATGAATTTGGGAAGGAATGCTACAGATAGTGGTAGTCAGGAAATAAAACAAGGTGTTGTGTGTGTGTGTGTGTTAAACAGAATCTTCTTTCCTAGAGTGCAGGGTAAACAAACATGAGCTGTGGAATATTTATAACCATTTTGCTACTAGGAAGGAAGATCACAGGGTTCAGAGTAGTTACTGGAAGCAGCATTTATACTGCTGGATGAAGCCTTGCCTGCAGCTGGTCAGCACTAGGACTTTCTTAAGACAGACAGTAAATACTGCCTCTTACTTTGTTTTGTTTTTCATTTCCAAGTTTGTTTTGGTAACTCAAATGGTTTTTATTTCTAATGAAGATTTCCTTATTCAGCTACATTTTATTTTCATTCATATTATATTAATCTTTATTATAGAACTTATATGTTGTGTTCCATCATGTCTATTCGCATACAAGTCTGTGTCCTGTGTTTCAAGAATCTGGAATTGGGTAGTAAGGATTTTCAAGGTAACTTTCTTTTTCTTCCCCTGGGACATAGCAGTAGTTTTACATGCAACCAGTTCTCAGTAAAGACAGTTACGGAATGAATAAATGAATGAATGAAAATACAGCTGTGTTGTTACAGCTGTATTTAGACACATCCATAAATGTCTTTCAAGATTAGCAAATTGGTGTTTGCAAATATACCCATTTAAATGCTTAATTCACTAGCCAGTTACTTACATATTAATTAGCTTATTCTGTTTTTATTAAAAAAATAAAAAAAGAAACAAAGGGTTCCTATCTATTGTCTAAACTTAGGTAGCAGAAAATTAGGTGAACTCCTAGTGGGAAGCGGAAACTAACCCATCTTTATTTTCATTCATACTTTTCTTGCTAAGAAAATAGTGTGTGAAGAGATTTTGCATGGCAGTGGGTGGCATGTGAAGCTTCTCCTTCACATACATAGATAACAGATGTTCTGACTTGTTTAATCCATTGAGAAAACCAAGAATAACATTCTAACACCCATGGAATGGCAGGGTCTTGTCTGCAACAATGCATGATCCTCCACCATTTTTTATATTTTATGTTTATTTTTTCTTGAGCATGACTTGGTATCTATGTAAAACTTCAGAGGAAATGAGTGGCTAAACCAATAAACCCTTTTTGAAAGGGCCAGTTTGATTTATAGTGGATGTAGCTGATAGGTTAGCTTGTCATCTCACAAGTGGGACAGTTATGAGTTAGGGCACACAGCACAGTGACATATGGGAAGGACAGTGGGTGACTTTATGGCTAGTGCACAGTCCAGGTGTCTTCTTCATATGCTACACTTAAGATGCTCTTGGCTGGAAGAGATAATAACAAGAAAAGGAACTTTCACTGGTGTTACACGGAGATCAGGTATTTTTCTTGTAAGTGGAGAATGCTTGTTATAGCCACTGTGAGCTGCTGGAGCTGTCCTAGATCTCACATACTGCCTGAGGCTGGTTGCTGTTTGGGGAGGACTGTGCAGAGCATCTCAGCACATTATCGTTCAGCTTTTTGCTCATTGTCCAGACCTGGAGCTCTCTTTTTGTTTTATTATAATCGTTGTTTGATATTGATTTAATGCTTTCCTACTGATAGATTACATTCTTAACATAAAAAGATAGAACACTTCTTCTAAAGGGAAAAAGTGATCTCCTAAGAAAGTGTTCACTATTTGCTTGGCTGTGAGGTTGGCTTTGTCACTTCATATCTCCAGAATTTTGACAAGTTATTCATATTACCTCTGTCTCAAATTTCTTCATCTGTAAATGGTAATAAAAACAGCACCTTCTCAGAGTACCGGACAGCTAGGAGATTTACTTAACATATTTCGCACTGTACTGTCATGTAGCAAATGCACAAAAAATAATACATTATGAAACCGTTTTGTTCACTAAGTGAATTTAAAGCGACTGTTTATTGTTAATATCCAAAATGTGCCCTGAAAAGCTTCATTGTTGAAGATCTTCTGCTGAGTGCTTGGATCAGAAAGGCTCTCACTTCATGAGTGGATCAGTGCACCGATGAGATCATATTTTGATGGCATTATTGGGAGGACATAGAAAAAAAAGATGTTTCTCTTTTTGAAGAGAGTAGATCACAGGGGAGGGGAAACCTTGGAGACGTACTTGATCCATGGAGCTTTCTGCTCTGTCTTTGGCTCTTTCTTTTCTCTCTGCTTCCTGGCTGCCATTGTGAGAGCAACTTCTTCCCCAATCCCTGCTTTTCCATCTTGCTTTCCCCTGCCACAGTCTAAGGGGAATGGAGTCAGTCAACTGTGGACAAAGACCTATGAGACTGTGACCTAGTAAATCTTCTTTAAAGTTGATTTATATCACAGGGATGGAAAGATGTTTAAAATAGATAGAAATAAGAAAATTATCAGAGGACTTTTCATAATGAAGTTCATCTACAGACTCCCTTTATCAGCTACCTAACATTTCTCCAGGTTCTCCCCAGGAAGAATCAAGAAACCCACATCATCAAGCTCTGAATGGGTATATTGCTACCAGTGTTTATCACAGATAACCAAAGCACAAATTGATGAGATGCTTGGGTGCCTCTTGTGGCCCTGTCAAGACGGGACCTCAGAAAAATCCCTTATGTGCTGTTATGTGATCTAAGGGATACTTTTGGGGATCATTTTATGTTCTCTTCACTTTTCTCTTTAAATGGCTTTCCATATAAATAAGTAAGACCATTTTTTAAAAAATAAAAATATCCCATATCAGTTAGAAATGTCCCTGTATAGTATACAAAGGATTTTCTGGGAAATGAACTGTGTTCATGTCTGCTTCAGCAGCTCATTCTAAGAAAAATACAATATCAAGTATTAACTGAAGTAGCCTTCCTCATCTTTCTAGTCTTCTTTTATTCTAGTCTCCATCCTGCTACAGAAGCAAGCCAATTGTTCAGTCCTAGTCTTTTGACATTTTATAAGCTCCGGGAGTGGATAAACAGTGTCTCTTTGCTTTTCATTTAATTTTAGGGATTGCTATGATGCCTGCATTACTAAATATTTACTTCTAAATTTATTAAATATTTTCTGAATTGATCAATGAGTATGAGAACCCTAGCTAGAAAAAAATAAAGTATGTTGAACCACAACATCAATTGTCTTCTAAGTAGTGAGCCAGCTGAACCACTTAGTGAGACTCTGCCTAAAAATAAAAGCAAAAACAAAAGTAAAAAAGAAATGCTCTCAGCTCAGTTTGTGATTGCTACATCTTGGAAACAACTCAAGTGTCTATCAACTGGAAACTGGACAAAAAAAGCTGTGTTTTTTTCTACAGAATGGAGTATTACTCTGCCATAAAAAATGATAATTTTGAATCATTTATACTTCAATGGACATACCTTGAAGATATCGTCATAAGTGAAATAAATAGGTCACAGATGGGTACATATCGCATCTTTTCTCTGGTATGAGAAAATAAAGATATAAACGAGTCCTAGAATTTTATGTTATATATTGTGTAACAGAAAATGCTCAAAGTAAAATAGGGTGAAGGAGGAAAAATAATGAGATTATAACAAAAAATAAAGGAAACAAATTTTATGTATATAGGGGGGTGGTAGGGTGGGTAGGACTATGGGAAAAAAATGAGAATTAAGTTGTGTCTTATACTGGTACAAATCCCCATTATGGAGTGCAATCATGATGCATATATGTAATGTACCAATAAAGATTTCAACTAAAAAAAGTGGACAGATACACAGATACAGTGAAAAAAAAAAAAAGAAAAGAAAAGAAAAAGAAATGCTCAGTGGTAGACCAGTTGCTTCACATTCACAGACTCCTACACTCACTCCACAGTACTGATCATATAGCACAAGTACGCTGTAAAGAATTTATTTGTGATGACTTATACATATATGGTTTCTTTAAATATGTGTTGAAGTCTGATGACAGTCAATAAATATTTTTGAGTATCAAATCACATTTTTACTAGAATTCACACAAAGTTAGAACAGGAGTAAGCCAATAAATTTCAGTGATAACTTTCAATGTGAATGGACTCAGTTTTCCCAAAGTAACACACAGATCGACAGTAAGGATCAAAATCCAAAATTCAATATCATTGTGCATAAAATAAATATATTTAATACAAAAATGAATTTATAAACTGAAATTCAAAGGATAGAAAACTGTAATGCATGAGTAATTGTTGTCTTAATTTCACACAAAGAGGACTCTCTGCCAAAACTGATGAGAAGAAGCAAATATCACTACCTGTTGGTTAAGGAAATAATTCAACAGGAAGGCATAAGAATGATAAGTACATATAAACCAAACACTGCTGCACCCAACTTTATAAAACAAACAATACTGGACATAAAATACCAAATAAACAACACAATTATAGTAGGGAAAATCAATATCTCACTGGGACAGGTGGGCAAATCAACTATCAAAAAAAAACAATAAAGAAATATTAGGGTGAAACAAAATTTCAAAGATGTAATACACATCTACAGAACATTTCATTCAACAACAAAATACACATTCTTCTCAGTGGGATATGAAATGTTCTCCAGAAGAGACTATATCCTAGACCTTAGAGTATGTTTATGTAAATGTAACAGAATGAAAATTATCCCATGCATATTATCAGATTGAAATTAGGAGTCAATGGCAAAAGAAAGCACAAAATTATATAAACACATAGAAATTAAAATACAGTTTTTAACAATCAGTGGGTTATAGAAAAAAATCCAAGAAGAAATTAGTTTATAAATTCAAACCCTAAATCTGGTATAACAGGAAGGAATTTCTGGGACATAGTTACAACACACCTAACAGTGAAGTCTGAAGCTGTGGATGAACACACCAGAAAAACAGAAGTCCCAGAGAGTAACATAATGGTGCAACTTATGGTTTTAGAAAAATAAGAAAGATACAAATCTAAAACTAGTACAAGGAAGAAAATTATAAAGATCACAGTATAAATTAATGAAATGTAAAGTAAAATTATTAATACAAAGAATCCATGAATCAAAAAGTGGACTTTTTAAAAGAATAAACAAAATACATAAATACAGTCAATCTTACCAAAAACAAAAAGAAAAGGAAGAGTCCAGTAAATACATTAGAAATCAAAAAGGAAAAATTACAACAGGCATGCTGAATCTAGTTTATTAGTAACTAGTTTAAAAGGTTGTATTATAATAGATTGGAATATACAGAAGAAAAGAATATATTCCTAGATAGACATGAATTACTAAATCGAACCACAAAAAAAAAAAAAAAAAAAAAACCAAAAAAACAAAACAAAAAAAACCTTAAATGATCCAATAATAGACAATGACAGTGGAGCAGTAAAAAGAGAACTTACTAATTAAGAAAAGCCCAGAATCTAATAAATTCACTGCTGAATTTTACAAAAACTTCAGGAAAAGTCTAAAGCCAATACTCCTCAGACTTTTTTAAATTAAATTGAAAGAAGAGTACTTTCAAAGTAATTCCTATAAGCTAACATTACCTTGATTCCACAACCAAAAAAAGGAAAACCAAAATAGTGAACTATAAGTCAGTCTCTTTAGTTAATACAAATGCAAAAAATTTTAACAAGGTAGTGGTAAGCTGAAATAAATCATCAGAATAATCATACATCGTGACCACATAGGTTTCATTTCAGAGAGGCAAGGATGGTTCAACATAATAAATCAATAAACATAATACGTTATTGAAGTTAGAGACATTATATAAGTAATATATAAGTAATACATTATATAAAATACTAACATATAATACAGTACATTATATAAGTTAGTAATACATTATATAGATTAGGGACAAAGTGGCTCAATAATTTCAACAGACACAGAAACAGGCTTTGACAAAATCCAACATCCATTCATAATCCAAAACCTCTGAAGAAAATAGATATAGAATGACTTTGTCTCAATCTATCTATAAAAACTATCAATGAAAAACCTACTACCAATATATAAATGGAGAGAAGGTAAAAGTGTCCCCCTCTCAAATAAGCCAAAGATGTTCACTATAACTACACATTCTCAACGCTGTCCTTGAACAAACCAGAGAATCACACAACAGAATGAGGAATTGGGAATGCGTACTGAAAAAGAATTCAAATGATCATTATTTACAAATGCTATGATCCAATACATGGAAAATTCAATGTATTCCACCAAAATTTAATTGAATTAGTAACAAAAATCAGTACTGTAGCAGGATTTAAAAAATCAAAACAAAAATCAATAGTATTCCTGCACATCAATAATGAACTCACTGAGAAAAAAAATTATGAAATCATATCACACACAATAGCACTAAGAAAACTTAAGTACTTAGGAATTAACCTAACTGAGAAAGTGAAAGACATCTACAATGAAAGCTACTATATTCTGTAAAAGGAGATCAAAGAGGATCAAAGAAAATGGGAAAATTAGCCCATGTTCCTGGATATTCAAAAACAATATTGTCTAAGTGTTCATACTTCCAAAACTGATGTATAGATTAAGTGAAATCTCAGTCAAAACCTTAGTATTCACCACAGAACTATTAAACAACAACATTAAATTTCATCTGAAACTGGAAGAGATAGTGAATAGCAAAAGCAGTCCTGAGCAACATGAGAAAACCAGGAAGCATCATAATCCCAAACCTCAGTCATAAGACAAAGCAGTGTTGATTTAAAAAAAATAGAGTTGGCACAAAAACAGACCTCAAAATAAATGGGACAGAGTGGAAGATTCAGAGATAATTTCAGGTACATTCAGCTATTTGATCTTTGACAAAGGCATAAAAACATACACCAGAGAAAATATAGCCTCTAACAAATGTTGCTGGGAAAATTGGCTATCCACATGCACAAAATTGAATCCAGATTCTGTATCTCTCATGAGATATTTAACTAAAATAAAAATGCAAAAAAGTTCTAAATGTTAAAAGAGAAATAATCTCCTGGGAGATAAAATAGGTGAAACTCTTGAAGGCATAGGAATACACAAGGATTTCCTGAACAGAACTCTAGTTCCACATGAGAGCAAAATCAACAACCGAGAAATAGGATCGAAGAACCTTAAAAAGCTTCTGCACTACAGAACAGAATAGAAACATTTTCTAGCTGCTACTTAGACAGAGGACTAATATCTAGAAAGTATAATGAACTCAAAAAGTTAGACCCCTCCAAAATTGAAGACCTAGTCAAAAACTCTACAGTTAAAATGAATAGACACTTTTCAGGGGAAGTAGAAATGGCCAATAATTGCAAGAAATAATGTTTTACACCTATAAATGTTAGATAAATTACAAATTAAAACAACACTGAGATTTCAACTTACTCCAAAAAAGTAGCTATGATTATCAAGAAATCAAATAATAACAAAGATAGCGAGGTTTTGCAGGAAAGAAGGACCTCTGGACCTTGTTGTTGGGTATGTAAATGCGTACTGCCATTATAGTGATCAGTATGGAGACCACCCAAAAAGTAAAAATATAAATTATATTTAACACAGCTATTCCATTTCTAGATAATTTCTTCCTGAGAGTGTTAAAGACATTATATTAGAGTAATATAAGCATACTCACATATATAGAAGCTCATTTCACAATACTAAATGTGGGAGATAGCCTATGTTCATAAAAAATTAAATGACTAAAGAATATGTGGTATTTATACCAAATGGAATACCATGCCATAAAGAAGGATAAACTTGAGTCTTTTGTAGAAAAATGGATGCATCTTGAGAGTATAAGGTTAAGTGTAGTAAATCATACACACAATGTTAAATGTATGGTTTTTTGTTGGGAGCTGTTTCCTACAGTGCCATGGCTGCCTATCAAGAGAGAAAATTCGGCCTGATTTCTGGATCAGAGCCCAACATTGTCTACCTTCCTCAAGGATAATTACTGTCTTTGCCAGATTAAACTAAGAACCTTTACACCTCCTCATGCCAGATTAAACTAAGAACCTCTACACACTTTTGCCAGATTAAATTAAGAACATTGTCAGCACACCCCGCCCACCAGTTCTTCCACTAACTTTTTTACTTTTCTGTACACATGAATGAAGATAGTCGGGTCATAGGCGGTACTTGAGAAATGTATAAAAGATGGCTGTTAAATAAATGTGGCGCTCACTCGGTGTTGACTGATGAGCCCTTCCAACCCTACTTTCCTGTCTAGATTTATTTCTCATCCTAGTCCCTTGGCTTGGTTACCTCAGTGCTCTGCCAGGCTGACCCCGGCAGTTTTTCTTATATGAGAAACTAGAAATATAAATAAAAAGGCAAAATAAAACATAGATGATAGGAAACAAGGAGATAGATCTTTTGATACAAGGAAGAGAACCAAACAGTGAAAAGAGAGAAGGAAGAGGAATCACTTGAAGAGTTATTATGTATGTACAGGCCAAAGATGGTATTTCTTATGTGCTTCAAACATTCTAATAAAATAAAAACTTAAAAAATCATTGTAGTAAAAATAACAGAAGGAAAATAATATTCTCTATGTATTTCACCCATAAATAACTTAGATTAGTATTTAATGAGCTATTATCCTAGTTAGACATGTATTTGACATTAAACTAATTTTATAAATATAAGATTAATTTTCACCATTTATTTCAGATATAATATATACGTTAAAAATAAAATCACATAACAATTCAAAATTGTGAAAAATTCATATATCTAATACTGTACTTTGCAACCTCTGTTGCAAAAATAAAAATAGTAACTTTAGTAGTAATTTGGCATTTTAATTATTCTCTTTGTCACTATTAGAGTAGAAATAATAATTTTTAAAAACCCGTTTTTTCCTTGTTGATAGTACTAGACAAGGGATAGTTGTGTTATTTCAGATTATTTTGAATATTTATTATCCTCATCTACATTTATATGTATATCGTATACATACACCAATACACTGTACAGTTATAAGATATATTTACTATACATACACAAATATAGGTACATTCATTCCATACTTTATTTATTTATCTGATGAACCAGGAATAAAATTCAAAATTCAAGACCCTGTGCTTTCCAGGCAGGCGTGGTGTCATGGAGCTAAATCTTCAGCTCAATATATTTATTTTTTAAGATATCAATGAAATTCCAAAAATAAAACACATAAGGTATTTTTTCTTTTAATCTTAAAAATACTATCAAGAGCTTACTACCCTAATTATTCCCCAAAATGATGTTTGCTATAAACTCCACAGCAAGTTTTAAGTAGGAGTAAGATGCACAAGCACATTTCAAACTGAAATATGAATTTAGAACTCAGACAATTGAACAGAATTTGAAATGAGTCAGACTAACATCTGTGAATCAAGAGAGTAACCCCAACGAATTACGAGAGTTTCACCACCAAATTTTATAGGTGAGCACACAGATTTACGATGAACGGCATGTAAATTGTGTGACTTGAGACTGTGTCACCTTGTCAGCCCCTGTGCTAACACTGCTCTTTCTGTGACTGGCTTATTGCTCTCCAAGATCCCAGGCCCACACTCTTTCCTTTATCTACTAAGCAAATGACCACGGCATACCTATTAACTATGGACATGACCCCTCGGCCTCTCTTCCTGATAACATTAGATATTAGTTCCAACAATAAATGTCAAAGATGGAGTCAAGGGTAGATCATCCTTAGAGATAATCATAAGTGATTGTCTAGGATGACTACTCCAGTCAAACAGGCACCATCCGTATTTAATCCTCAGAAAACTTTGGAGAAGCTTGAGCTAAGTCCATATAGGTAAATAGAATAATGAAGACATAGAAAAATTGTTTTGTGAATAATTAGCCATTTTCTTTATTTTATGTGAGTAAAAACCTAATTTTTTTCTTGGAGAAAATAGCTAGATCACAGATTTAATTATTATAAACTTATTTTATGGAAGAAAAAATTTACTAGTAAAAACTTGACTTATATCCTTTTCTCAGTATTCTCAAAATTTACCTATGTAAAAAATTATCCCTTTATTCTCTATGTTCTCTCTTTTATGAAAGAAAACCTTGAGTCTAATATATATTCTGATAGAAAAATTTGATGTAGTACCCCTAGAAGAGTCAATGATTTATTGTACTTTGTACCTACAAAGAGAACTTAAATGATGACTCATGTAACTTCTTGCATTCTCACCACTATTTTCTGAAATACAATGATTCATCAGGATAAGCACGAGCCATTTATCTCCATTCAGAGCAGCTTTCCATAAGGCAGAGCTCAATCGAGTGATTTGACATGCTTCATATTAGGTCTGATTGCAACAAGAGATCTGAGAGAGATCATTAATCTCACACTTCAAAAGAAGTGAGAATTTCTGTGGGAAGCTCCTATATCTGGTTTTCTACTTGCTGAAGTTTGAAATCCAAATTTGATAACTGATTGCCAAATCTTTATCATCACATACAAGATTCATCAAAAGAAAATAAAGTTGTTTTTAAAATTACTTCATATTTACAAGAGTATGTAGTGCTAGGCTGGGGATTTAGCTCAATAGTTCAGGTGCCTGTCTTCCAAGTGCAAGATCCCGAGTTCGATGCCCCAGGAGCAATGGATAGCTATTTATATAAAGGGCCAGGGCTAGGGATTTAGCTCACTGGTTCAGGCACCTGTCTTGCAGGAGGAAGGACCTGGGATTGATCCCGGTAACCACATAACAATACTGGGCATGGAGACTCACTCCAGCAGCAACCAGTACCACATACCACAGTGTTGGGCATGGTGGCTCACGCCTGTAATCCCAGTAACTCGGGAGGCAGAGGCAGGAGGATTGCTGTGATGTGAGTTTGAGGCTGAGCTCAGGGCCAGACTGAACTACAAAGTGAGACCCTGTCTCAAAAAAAAAAAAAAAAAAAGGCCAAAATACCTACTAATTAAATGAGAATTGAAAGTTATCTATGAAAGTATATCATTAGTACTTTTTTTTTTTCAATTTGTGTTTAGATTTTTCTATAATAATCATTATTGTTTGTTCAATTAAAAGTAAATTTTTAAGAAGTGGAATATTCTGTACAATTTCAGTTATTTAAATAATGAAAATATTAATGTTGTGATTATTACTTAAGAAAAATTATGCTTAATACTTTCTTTTTTTTTGAGACAGGGTCTCACTTTGTAGTTTAGGCTGGTCCTGAGCTTAGCCTCAAATTCACATCACAGCAATCCTCCTGCCTCTGCCTCCCAAGTGCTGGGATTACAGAAATGAGCCACTACCCCCTGCACTGTGATATGTGGTACTGATTGCTGCTGGGCATGAGTCTCCACACCCATTATTGTATGTGGTTACTGGGGGATAGAACACCGGCCCTTGCTCTTGCAAGACAGAAGCCGGAATCACTGGGCTCAATCCCCAGCCTCTATGCTTAATAATTCTTAAGAACAGACTTATTTCTATAATAGAGAAGGAAGAAAATATATTTACGATTTGTATCAATAAAACAAGGTTTGTTTTGGGGGCTGGGGATTTGGCATTGTAGTTCTGGCCTCTGCCTGCCAAGTGCAAGGTCTCAAGTTGGATCCCCGGTAACCATACATACTCCAATGTTGGGCATGGGGACCCACTCCTGTAAACCCAGGACTGATAACCAAATAGCACAGTACCAGGCAAGAAGCTCATTCTTGTAATTCCAGCATTCAGGAGACAGAGGCAGGATGATAGCTGAGAATTTGAGGCTGGCCTGAGCTACATAGTGAGTTTAGGGCCAGCTTGCAGCACAAAAAGTGAGATGCTGTCTTAAAAAAAGCAAAAAACCAAAAAATAACAACAAAAAAATCCTGGCTGTTTAATCTCTGGGAGGTTAGAAGATAAAACATAGGATATCAACTGATATTTGAATCTCTGGTCCCAGTAAAATACCTTTCTATTTAAAAAATTGGAACATGTTTATTAGGGATCACTTGTATTCTTGAAATTCAAATTTAACTGTAAGTCCTTTATTATAAATAATTGACAATCATAATATTTAGATAGACTAATCTGCTAGTATTTTGATTTTGTCATATGTCAAATGGCAAGTGTATTACTGGGTGCAGCATCATACACATCAAACTGTCTCAGTGATTTCCCCATCCGTCATTCACTTTGCCTCAGATTCCACAAATTGTTCTATATATTGGCATATATATTTCCAAAAACTGTTTTGAGTTCTCTTTTCAAGAGACAGATGTGGTATAAATAGATAAACATTTACTTAACGATTCGGAGAGAACATTCTGGTAAAATTTTGGGTTAGAACTTCTTTGAATCAAGAGTACTGGTGTCCTCATTTCCACGGGTTTTTGTCTCCTAGCGTTCCGTGGGGATGCGAAAGGTAGATGACATATGCACTGCTAAAATTTTAATATGACAAGAATACTACCTGGCACCACATAAGAGGCATCCTAGAAGGTTAAATTAGACTTGATTCAGTGTGGCACTTTACGAACATGATGGAATCTGAGTGTTATTCAAAGGGACAAGGTATGATTTATGAGGTGCTAAAACAGGTGAAAAAATGTTTTCTTTTCATTTCTTACCACTCCCATGCAGAAGCCAGTCTAGAAACGGGGATTGCAGAAGCTCGCGGCTCCTTGTAAGTACCCACAGGAATATAATTATACGAATTTTCAAAAACAAGTAAGCCCTTCCTTTTGCAGCTCCTGAAGTCAACAGAGCCTCAAGAGAGTGTCTACTCTTGGTTGGGGAAATGACTTAGACCAAGAAAATGAATCATAGAAAAGAGGAGACTGGAAAAAGGGTTGTTTACATTGCCTTCATCAAGAAAAATGGAAAGAAACCCAGTAACTGTGTATTGTATAAACATCTCCCCTCTCCCTTTCTCTCATGGATAATTCTGGATATCTCTTACAATAAGTGACACACTTGCTACAAACTGTGATTATTTAACATAATCAGTATTTATGAAAAACACAGTTATTATTATTTTTACTGTAAAATTCATTTACTTTTAAAATTTAAATTAAACCAGAAAGTAAAAATGAAAAAGTGCTTCTTGAAATTAAAGAATGTCATGAATTTTAATGCTGTTAAAACTGTATTACAATCTCTAATAGAGAAGGTAAATCTTTATTAATCTCAAGGCAAATAAGTGAATATGAATTTTGTAGATAAAAATAATTTTGTGTTTTGGAACCTAGGATGTAACCACTCTGAGTATTATATTGTTTTATTCTTTGAAAGGGCAATTTTTAATTCTAGATTTTTGAAATTATGTGGGAAGGAAAAATTCAAAAGAAAATATTCTTAAAACAAATGAAAGGACTCTGGGTCTGCAAAGAAGATTTATTTAAAAAGTGACAAAAATCAACATGAGTTTGGGTTGCCAATACTGTCCTCTAGCTTTTCGGAACAGGTGCTTGTGTGTACTCTGCCCACTGACAACCACCTCAGGCTGGCAGTAGAGAAACGAGCATGATCTTAACTGAACTGAACTGTTATTTGTGGGGGAAAAAAAGAGGAAACATAATAGGGAAGCACAGGAACTTACATTTTCTTAGCAGTCTTAAGGTTGTAAGTGGTCACTGTATGCTTTAATAACATCAGACATATTATTAACTAGGTTGAAGCTGAAGATTTAGTATGTGTTTATATTGCTTGATATCTCAATGCTGAAATCTGACCGGAAAGTTAACTACTCACTGCAAGTTTCTGCTCATGTGTTCTTGAACTCTTCTCCCCTGATTTCCAGGTCAGAACTAAAGTTTTGAAATTGCTGGTAGAGTACCCAAATCTCTGCTTCAGGAAAAATAAGGCTGAGTGATAATTTGAAGGAAGAATCTCCTGCCCACACTCAGTAACTTCTTCTTCACAAAGATTGACAATATAGGCTTCCTTTCTCATTATTCAGATTCATCACTGTGATTTAGTTATTAGACATAAATTTTCTTTCCACTCTACTGTCAGAAAATGAGCCTCCCCCTCACAAAACTTCTATCCGTGGACATACACACATATATTTCACTGTGGTGAATCTTCCTAGTAATTATGATGTGGATTATTGTTAATTGGATGTGAGGTTATTAAGCCTATTTATTTAAATGACTTACTTCTATCACATAGTTTGAAAAGAACAAAGTTGAGACTAAAGCATTACAGATGATCCACTTTCAAACACTGTGCTTTTTCATCTACACCACACGCCTTCCCCTTTACTGTTAGATGGATGAAGCTCTCACAATAGCTATTTTTTGGTTGCGATTGTTGCTAAAAAATGATGTTTTTTAATTAACTAAACAAAAGTTTGAGTAGTGCTGAAGGGTGGTAGCTCTGGATATAAACCTGAATAGTTTCATTCACATTTAATGTACATAAATCAACTCACATTTTTTTAACCTTTTTTTCGTGTTTTACTTTAGCACCAGAAGCTAGGAGTAAAAGTAATAAAATAATTGAGCAAGGACTTGAAGTGGAGTCCGCTTGTTTTTTGATAATGACAGACAACTATTGGAACCTGGGGTTTTCAGCATTCTTCAAACTTGGGTAATACAGCATCTTGGGAAAATGTCTTACTCTAGCCTTGACTGGTTGAGAGGGTCTTGTAATATTTTTCTATGGGAAACACTTTTAGGAAAATAAGCAGCTATATCAAAATTTGCTCTTACTTCACACTCATATTGCATAAGGAGTGCATAAGGAGTGCATTAACACCATGTTGAAAACCGTGATATGAATAAGTGAAGTGAAACACACTTTTGAAGAAAAGGACTTCCAACTAAATTGTTCCAGGCAGTTACATTTCACGTTAATTTCATTTCTTTAAACCACTCAGCCATAGAAGTCAAGACACCTGAGATGAGTGTAGTCATTATGTCAATAGAAGTGAAAGGAGATTTTCATTTACCTAAAAGAAACCTGAATTTCTTATAAGTAAGCCAAAATTGTACTAAGTTATAGTACATTTCGGTTGCCTCATTTCTTTCTTCCAGGTTGTATCATTAATAAGACATACAAGGTTACTAAGTATGTAAGTCAGTTCCATTCAGTAAATAACATCTACCCTCATATATCAGTACTTCTAAATAAAATAATTCCATTTTTATGTAAACCAGTGGAGCTGGCATGTGCTTCAGGCCAAAGGATTTCACACAATGAAAAAGTATAATGGTGAATTGATGCTCCTCATCCCTTTAATTTAGAGACTAAGGACAACTTGTCTAGTTAGGATCTACTAAGAATAGATTATTAAAATTATTAAAATTAAAATTACAATTTATTAAAATTGTAGTCTAAACTTTTACTATTTCAGAAAATATTATTTTTTTAATCTTAGCTTGTTTGAGCCAATAAATAACATAGTAGCAATGATTCAAAAATATATTGTTTGGGTTTAATTAGATCTCAAAAGACTGATTGCTAAGGATGGGTATGGCTCTTTCTACTGATTTTCAAAATAAGAATTATAATGGACTGTCTGAGGCAGACGTTGTTCTCCTCCTTAAACGGAGGCAGTGACTTGTTCAAGGTCATGGGGATAGAAGTCAGGCTGTACTTGAAATGGGTGGCATGGTAGGTACTTGACTTTCTACAGTTTATGAGTAAACAAGTAACTTTCTCTATTTTTAAAAAAGTGTTTTATTCTAAGGCACCCCTCAGCTGAGAAATAGGAAGAGAAATAGATATTTTTCAATTAAGCTGAAAGTGAAAGATAATGAGCTAAATTGGAAAACATTCCTGAAACCAGAATAGAGAAAGACATAAGCATTAAAGAGTGTCGTGTTGTACACATGTCTCTGTGTAGGAACTCCAGTAGGTCCTGGGTGGGGATTATGCGCACGGTCCTCAGGGAAGGAGCCCCTGCCACTTTCCCAAGCTCTCCAAGCCTGGGCTCCCCTCTCCTGCCCTGCTGCCCATACCAGAGACTCCTCAGGCACCCTGTGCTTCTCATTCTCAAACCCCAGCATCCTTCTAATTGCTTCTTTCCCATCTTATTTCTGGCTAGATTAGAGCACTAGGGATGCCCGGACCGTCTCTCTCCTTCACCCCTGAGTACCTGGAATAAGGGCCTGCAGCAGCTGGGTCGTGGGCCCATAATCTTCCAGCCTGGGCACCCCAGCTTTGAAGTCACACCCTCTACTTCACTACAGCCAATCTTGGGCTCCCCCTCAGTACCTTTTCAGATTAGGTACCCTGGGATCTTGAGAGCCTAGAGCATGGCCTAGAAGTGGTGAGGTAGGACCAGAGGAGGTTCTTGAGATGTGACCCCTCGGGGTGGACTTCGGCTTCCTGGACGTTTAGGCAGATGATGGTGCCGCCAGTTTCCCTCAAAGAATAGCCAGGTGTGACAAGCAGCCATGGAAGACCTGCCCGAGCACTGCTTTTGCTAACACTCTTGCTAGTATTTCTTATTAGTTCTCTGTACCCTCTAAGGACAGAGAATTTTGTTTTCGGCACAGAGAAACTTCCAGTTACTTCAACATTTTACAGAGAGATAATCCCAGACTTTTTAGAAATGACTCTAACAGAGATTTAAAGTATGTACCACAGAGCTCAGGAGAAAGTAGGTTTTCTTAAATGTTAGTAATGTTTCTCTGTTTTTCCATTACAAGCCCAGGCTGTGTTTTGAAAAGGGAAGGAAGTAGGAGAAGAGGGAGAAAAGAAAAGAAAGGAGGGAGGAAAGAAGAGCTTCTGCATCCTGCATAATTCTCTGCTCTACTTTACTGCTAAGAAACTATGACTGATTTCTACCAGGACAGGCACTTGTTATAGTTTACATTCAAAATATCCTCCTAAATTTTTGTATGTTCAGAAAAGAACCTTTGTAAGGTCCTTTGCGTCTGAGTCATGGCGCACTATATTTATGAGTGGATGAATCCACTGACATGTTCATAGCTGAATGTGGTCTTGGGGAAGGGGTCCTGATTAGAAGAGGTAGATCACCGGGCATCACCTGGGAGGGTGTATTCTTTGACCTGGGCCCTGCTTCTTTCTGTCTTTCCTGGATGCCATGGACTAATCAGCTTTTCTCCTCGACAGACTCTTTCACTACGATATTTCTGCCTTAGAGCCAGCCAACCACAGACTAAACCTTCTGGAGCCGTGAGCCAAATAACCCTCCCTTCTTTTCCTTTGGGGATGTGAGGTATTTAGTCCCAGGGATAAGCAAAGTTACTAATGAAGTACCTATAAGAAACACATGCAGGGATATGAAAGAGAGGGAGACCATAAACCTTGATTGTTTGAACTTGATTGGCTTGAAGTTTCCCAGGATATTGATGAAGAATACTTCTGGGTGTGTCTGGGTGGATCATGGAGGGGTAGCCTTAGGAACTCCATCTGGTCCCTCGCCCTAGCCTGTCACTATTCTGCTGCTCTTCTTCCTAGACACCACTGACCTCAGCATCTGTGCTCTGCCTTGTCTCTTCTGCAAATGATATTTCTGCCTTGGAATCAACCAACCAGGAATAGAACCTCCTTGAAACTGTAAGTCAGATTAACTCTGTCCTTTATGGGGGTTAAGGATTCTGTCCTACTGATGGGACATCTGACTGATACAGACAAAAACACAGAGTGTGAGAAGTATATTCACATGGCGGAGAGTGGGGGGGTGGCACTCAATATACATATCGCCATCCAGGCTTCTATTTTACTTTCTACTCTTTCTTTTTGAAAGTTAGACAAATGAATCCATGGCATTTTGGGAAAGACCTAAACAGACGTTACACAGCATTGCCCGAAACTGGGGCTGCAAACATCGCCAGGACGCAGAAACAGAGTGCCACGGATACCCGCGTCAGGATCCCTCCGCGTCAGGATCCCTCCGCGTCAGGGTTCCTCCGTCAGGGTTCCTCCGTCAGGGTTCCTCCGCATCAGAATCCTCTGAACACTCTCCGCCTCCTGCTGCGCAGTCTCCCTGAGCTCCGCTCCTTATCTTTGCACCCGTCAGCCTCTCACCATCTCTGTTCTACCTTCTGGTGTTACTAAAAAGCTTTCCAAAGATGAAGTTGTAAGATAAAGAATCAAATTTTGGAATTATCTAAACTCCAGAAATGTTGAACGCATGAAAATCCCCAGAATCACAGCCTCCAGTGGGTTGATAAATAGCACTTGGTCCTCACCTTAGGTTTCTGGTGTGCTACGGTAATGTAATACACCACTTTCTATATTTATGCCTGAGCCTTTTTATTTATGGGAAAAGACACAACCAGACATCTATATTTTTTGTTTTGTGAAGTTTGGGGGGAGTAAATCTATAGGCATATAAATGCATTATTTTCTAGATAATGTAGTAAGTGCAGTCCAGTAAAGTTTCTCTAATGGCTGTGACTACCTCGGTGAAGTAAATTCAAAGATAAAACAAGCTGAAGAATGTTTTTTCTTGTTGAAGAAAATAACGGACACAGTAAATAAAATGTTGGAAAGGAAAAGAAAAGAGTTATAATGGAGCTAGAATAGTGGATTGATAGGAAACTAAAGAGTTGCTGTTATGTAGCAAAATAAAATGAATCTTTTTATTCTCAACTTCTTGCTGAAACAGTGTATAATTCCCCCATTTGTTCCCCTCAAAAGAAAGATTTGGGCTAAAAGGAGCCAGCTTAAACTAGTCTCATTTGCTTGTTCTGTTCTCCAAGTAGGTAATTGCAGAAAGAAAAGACAATTCTTTGATCTCAGCGAGGTGCTAATTTGTAAGATTTTTGAGCTGTTTGGGCCTTAGGAAGGAGAGATCAGTACATAAACAATGGCATTTATCTGGCAGCCTATTACTGACACATTACTATCTCAGTACTTATTCATTTACACTGGTGTTTGAAGACAGGACTATGTGTCAATAAAGGAATTAGACCAGACACCTCAGTCCATCAGGTTTATCTCAGTTTGCTGACAGGAACAGTAGGTGACATTAAGCAACAGAAAACACTTCAAAGTTTTCTTCCCTTGGTTTTGCAATGAAGACAAACAGCGTTTACTGCTTTAGCAGCAACAAACAATGAGCGTAAGACTGCAAAGGGGAGATGAAAGAGTTCACCAAATTACCAAACGCAAAGCCTACCCAGACGCTATTTCTAGTCATCCCTGAATTTCATCAGAGAGATTTGAGAGAGAGAGAGAGAGAGAGAGAGGGACGGACAGACAGAGACAGAGACAGAAGAAGAGGAAGAGGGAGAGAGGGAGAGAGAGGGGAATGTGGTGGTCATATTAAAAGGGAACTTTCTTGAGCAGAGTAGAAAGTGAGAACAATTTGCTGGTATATTTGCCAGCAACTCTTACTTAAATATTTCAGTATTCATTTATTTCAATGCCCTTTTTAATAGACAGTCAAAGTGAGCCACCCTCCACGAGACCACTTTAGTTACTTTCTTACTTTTATGGATATCTTGAACTTTAAAAAGTAACAGGAGGCTACAGTACAACATAACACTTAGGTAGATGCAAAACTTTATATATGGGCATGTAGAAATGAGGTAGGTGGTCTATATCACAAATGGGTTAGAGTGATCTTTGTATTTTCAGCATCATGTAACTTGGAAAACACTTGAAAAATACTCTCTGGCATCATCAAAATGGACAGATGACTAATTTCTTCCACTGTCCATCTCAATTTGAAATTATTTACTTGTGGTTTTTTTTTCAGGCATAGTTTAAAATGTTTTGCTAGCTTTCTGAGGTATACATTGATAAGTTTATTTAGTAAATATTTGTTGAATGCTTCATTGGACCCAGTAGGGGACCAGAGCAGAAAACCAAACAGACTAGGACTTTTCTTTCATGTGGGAAGGCAAACAATAAAACCAGTGATTTTGTGATGTGAAAAATCATATGAAATAAACAGGAAAAAAAGAAACAAAGGATTAAAATACCTGGAAGAAAATAGAAATAATATTGGTGAAATTAGTATTGTAGAATGGGTAGTCATGAAAAGAAACACTAATGGTAGAAAGTAATGGAGAGGCAAAAGAACATTGTAGATGGTGGGAACACGAGATTGGAAGGGAATGCTGGAAATATAGAGGGAAAGTTGACACAGTGAAGGCGTGGTGGACCTGGGAGAAAATGAAGTAGGAAAGTACAGCCGGAAAAACAGAGAGGCACCAGGCCCTATTGAGGAAGGGAGTGCTGAGCGGGGGACAAGTTCTGGGAGGACAAAGAGATCAGTCTGTGTGGGTAATGTCAAGCCCCAACAAAAAGAATCTTACAGCATACTTTGCATAGTTGTTCTAATTTTGTTGTATCAAGATGCAGCTTTTGACCTAGTTAATTTGTTCTTTCTCCTGAAAACACTTTCTTCCAGGACTCCAAAACCATAGTCTCTGGTGGACCTTCACCCTCACAAGCAGCTTCTTCTCAATCTCCTTGTTGTCTCATCTTCACATTCAAATGTGTTGGAAGCACTTAGAGCTCAGTCCTCAGTTCTGTTCTTTTCATTTTCTTATTGTTTTCCTGATGATTTCACCCACTCTCTATGAGAGAATGCCCCGAATCATGACCAAAACTTTATCTCTGTGTTTAAACTATGTCTAAACTGCTTAGCATATTTGCTTAAATACCTGAAACGCATACAAAAAATCCAGCTTACCCAAGACCAAGTTTCTAATATTCCTGTCAAAATGTCATCTCCCCTCAGAGTTCCTCATTGTAGATAAAGACAACTCCAGCCCTTCAGCTGATTAGACTGCAAGCCTTGGAATTGTCCTTGGTTCTGAGCTTTAGCTTAGCATAATTTTGGCTCACCTATCTCTCCCATCTCACTATCTTTCCCATCTCTCCCATCTAGTACTGGACTAGAGTTCATACTGGCCTCTTAATCTTAGTTCTGTTCCACTTGAGACCCACAATAGCCCATGTGCCCTTTCAACCCCAGGAGGACTCATCTCATCTTCGCTCAGCACCACACTCAGTGTCTAAGACCCTGCAGAATCCAGCTCCTGCATCTCCAGCTCCATCTCTGGTTTCCCTTCCTCCCACTCTGCTTCTTGCTGTCCTGCACTTGCTCTTCTTGAATATTCTGAAACTCATCTCACTTGCTGCATCAGCTCTTTCTGTTCTTCATTTAAAGGGAATCTTCACAGCAAGGGCTTTCCCCCATGCTCTTTGAGGTGAACGTTTTCCTTCCTCTGCAGAGGATGTCTCAGAGTTGAAAGAGGAAATACAAGTACCTGTCTGTAAGCAAGACCAGGAGCCCAGCTGAGATGGTAACAGCTTTGACTGAGATGGCATCCGTAGAGATGGAGAAAAATGGGTGCATCCAATATATGTTTTAGAGGGTGATAATATTTCTAATTGCTTTGTAATCAGCATATTTCTAGGTACCTCATCTGTAGAGCTTTTAAATTCACTATATAGCTTTTCTCTTTAATGTAAAGCAAGAGAAAGATACATTTAACTTCTTATTGGAAGAAACTTTCAAATGTATGTTGATGGATTAAGCAATACGAGAGAGTTCAGGGAATGATCTGGGACAGCTCTTAGATTTTTTTTTTTTCTTGAGTGACCAAGCGGGGAAAACTGTCATTTACTGAAAAGAGGAAGGTCAAGGTGAAAGACAATTGAAGGAATTACTTATTTGAGATATCTCTTAGACATCACAAAGTAAATGGCAAGGAGACAATTGGTTATACAAATAGGTGATACAGTGGAAAGGTCAACTATGGAGATAAAAATCTAGAAGGTATCGTACGGAATTATAATTTAAAGTCATATGCCTAGAAAAGCTAGCACAATAAAAAAATATAAATAGAAGGGGCATGTGGTCTCTGGAAGACACAAGCTTTTGAAAACAGAAGAGTTTACTTTAACAAAAGAGGCTGAAAGGAAAGTTCTGGAAGATGATATTTGTTGAAGGAAAAGAGTTTCAAAATTATCTCACTCCTGTAGTAGGTATAGACAACTGATACACCGTCTATGGGGTACAACTGGCTCAAGGCTTATTTATTTATTTATTTATTTAATTTTTGAGACAGGGTCTCACTTTGTGGTTCAGGCTGGCCCTGAGCTCAGCCTCAAACTCACATCACAATCCTCCTGCCTCTGCCTCCCGAGTGCTGGGATTACAGGCGTGAGCCACCATGCCCGGCACTGTGGTATGTGGTACTGGTTGCTGCTGGGTGTGGGTCTCCACACCTAGTATTGTTATGTGGTTACTGGGGAATCGAACCTGGGTCCTTGCGCTTGGAAGACAGGCGCCAGAACCACTGAGCTAACTCCCTGGCCCATCAAGGCTTATTTATTTGTAAGGCTCATGAGCTTGCAAATATTTGACCAGCAAATAATTTGCAAATGATATGACAATAAAACCAATTAGTTTCAAGTAGCAAGCAAAAGCATTCTCAAAAATTTTAATTCCAATATAACAGCAAATTTGTGTTGCAAAGAAAAATTTGTATTCTATTATCTTTATTATACTTGGAATTTCATTATATATTGGAAGATTTATTTTCTCTCTTTATACATTTCCTCTTTTTATGTAAAACTTTGAGTATGGAAAAGTTTTCTGACAAGTGACTTGGATCTAATTCTTTCATATTGCTCAGACCCAGAGATTTTAGTTTATGCTTCAGTTACCCAGGGTCATAGCTAAAACTCAAGTCCCGGTCTAACATTCTGATTGCATTATTATTCTAATATACCATTCTAGATCTCTGCTGTATATATAACAGATGACCAAATACATATGTTATAAAATGGCAAATACATTTTTTCATATTTTTGAAATATTTTGTCAATGAAAAATCAAATATATGCAACAAAGTACAAATGGTTGTCATTCAATTAAAAGGACAATGCTAATTTAAAGGAAATAATTCCAGTTATTTGTTTAGAAAAGACTACATATGTGACTGTTTTCTAAGTTATTATTTAGGTTTTTTTTTCAATAATGGAGGACAAACTCAGGATCTTGTGCTTGTGAGGCAGGCACAATGTCATGGAACTACATCCTTAGCTCTCATTTTTAAAGCTATTAAGTAGGGTGAAGAGTATATACATAATTCACATCAAATAATGATATGAGATCTAAAATGTTTAGGTATGTACTTTCTTTTTGTTACCAGAGATCCAACTTGGGACTTTGAGCCTGCCAAATAGGCTCAGTGCCACTGAACTAAATCCTCTGCTTAGTATGTACTTTTCTTGGTTGTCTTCAAATCTAAAAATTAAGAATATGTATTAAAGAAGGTTGAGAGATAATTCTGAGTTTAGGGATTAGTGGTTAATATTATTTTTCTACTGTAAGAAAATGTCCAAATATCTTCATTCTTCACACTCTGTAACATCAGACATTTACCATAATTACTTTTCTGATATATTTACCATTGTTTTTTGTAGTAAAATGTGCTTGAAACAATGCTCATTGCTGAACCATTTTTAAATGTACATCTCTGTAGTATAATTACGTCCATAATGTGATAAAAGTCATTGCCAGTACTGTTTTATGTTTTGTTTTTACCTTGAAGAACTGGACTCCTTAAAAACAACTTCATTTTCCCCTTCTTCTTACCCTTGGCAACCACTGTTCTATTTTGTTTCTATAAATCCAACTGTTCTGCACACCTAATATACATAGAATCAGACAGTATTGTCTTATGGTGATTTTGTAAACACAGTGCTTTTAAATTCAACCCAAATTGCACCATGTGTCAGGATTTCCTTCCTTTAAGCCTGAGTAACATTCCATTTCATACATGTACTATGTATTATTTATCTACTCATCCATTGGATTGCTTTCTATTTTGAATAGTATAGCTATGGACACAGGTGTACAACTACTGCTTTTATAGTCTGAGTTGTATGTCCTTGATTCTGACCATGCTTCCCCACTTGCAGGCATTTACAAAACGTTTTTCATAATAGCTGTAACTCATAAAAGGAAAAGTGCAACTTCCAGAAAGAATGTGAAGCAAGTCTAGGACACCCTCCCAGCAAATGTATATTCCTTCCTCTTTTGCTGATATTGGAGTGTCCATCTCTGAACCAATCACTCTGAGATTATATGACTAAGGAAAGAGAAAGGAGCCCAGCACTTAGAAATATGAATTTCAGTGAACTGCTATATTTTTGCTCAATACTCTTGGGAACTATGTCAGGAGGTCTCTTCTAATAAGTTTTCCTTATATGGGACTCTTGGCCCCAAGCAGGGCACAGTCTTGACCCTGTGGCAGGAAAGCTGATGCTGGACTAAAATGCTTAAGTAAGAACAAACTTAAAGCTTTATAAGTGCAATAAACTTTATAAGCAAAACATATAAAACTGTGTTCTTAACTATATGGACAAATCTTAGGTGAAGCATCTTTGTAATGGGAAGAATGTGACTCTGATTCTCAGCTCCTCAGTGGAAACATGACTTCTGTTAAAGCACAGAGCTAGTCTGCAGCTGGATTCACCTCTTAGGAATAACTGCTTTGGAGGCTTATTTTGAGCTTTAAAACAAGTAATCCTGCAGCTATACATTCAGTCAATGGTGGTTTAGTGCTATTTCTGCCTGACAATCATGATTGTTGATGGCAGAAGTTGAAGAAAACTCTTCTTTCTTCACTTGGGGATATACAAATTATCAAAATGAAAGAAAAAGCCCTTAATATTTAATACTAATTGACATCTTCATATTTTAACATATACATATGAAATCACAGCTGTGACAAATATATATTTATTATAAAGATATGTTTTTGTGAGACACAGTGCTAAAGGTAGGCTACCCTGAAAAATTCACATATTCCAGGTGGATGAGTAGTTTGGAATTTATAAAATTGGTATTTAGACACTAGTGTCACATAAAGAAATCATATTTTTCATTCTGTCTGTGCCTGGATTTATATTATACATCAGAGTCTAAGAATCTCCTAAATAAATACCATATGCCTCTGAACATTGACTTTCTGGTTCTGCAGCCAAATCCTTTTAATGAATTTTAATGCACAGTCCAGAGCTAGTGTCCTGTTTCCTTAAAGGCAAATAGTCCAGGGATGGACAATGAGGTTGCTCAGAGCCATGAGCTCAGCTTGACATATACATTCTTAAGTTTTTCTGCCAGGGAATATATATTACTCAATATGTATTTAAGATAACTATGCATGCAACTGTGAGATGTGATTTTCTTTGTTCCTCACCTATGCTTTTCTCTTCTGTTTCTTTCTCACCAGTATTTCTAAAGCATTCAAGAAACAGAATGAATGAGGATTACTCTTTCTGCATTTATCAATAGTAGAAGTCATTGTTATGGAAAACATTTTATCAAACTCCTTACCATAAGTATCTCAGACACATTATAAGAAGGAAGAAGAAGGGTTCCTGTGATCATGGAAGGACCACGGCCTTTTATAGCAGTCTGATATTATCTAAGGCATGAGAATAAATGTGAGTTAATGAACTCGTGTCCACATGTGTGAGTTAAATGCTGACTAGCAGGAGTTCTATCTCTGTGGCAACACACAACATTGAGTAGTCTGGAGTCCTTTCTGTATAGAGACAGAAATGTATATAAAAATATTTGACAGTGACTGAGAATTTACCAATGACATTTCGGTGTATGAACCCACGCTCACCGGAATATTTCTGTGAGGTTCATGTCATTAAGCTTTCCTTAAAATATTGGAGCAGCAAGATTTAGTCCTTGCTCTAGACTACATAAATTTCAGGAAAATTGAACCTAAGGTCCTTTGATCCTTGACAGCATAGATATTTTCTTGTGCATTCATGAATAAGGATTGAGTCAAATGGTGATGAACTTAGGAACATACAGAACATAGGAAGATATAGGCAGTATTTAAGAGATATTCAAATAAGTAATATATGTATACATGTATGTATATGTATATATCCTAACCAGTTAGTTAATGTTAGCCCTCAACTAACAAAAGTTGAATTTAGTCTTGTATTTCAGTCAAAAAACACCACTGCAACACTTCAGCTCTTACAAAATTATTTTCTCTACCAATTCAGAGTCCAAACAGATGCATTTTCTGAATTGCTTTTGTAAGATAATGTAATTAAATATAAGAACATAAGAAATATTAATGCCCTTTATTTATAGATTTTTTCCAAGCCCTCAGTTCTAGTTGTTACATTATCACTCCTGACAGCATCCATACAAAAGAGAAAAAGAAGAGTATCTTGTCTTTATTTTAAAGCAATGCTATAGAGTTTGTTACAGTTTATAAAACAGATCCACATATGTTACTTCAATTTGTTTCTGATCTGAAAAGCACTCTAGAGTACATGTAAGTTCACGTGGTGTCTTTTTTTTTTTTTTCCAATTTCCTTGTGGAAAAACTAGAATTCAAAACTGTGGGATATCATTTGCTTGTGCTTGTGCTTAAAAAACAGAAGAGCTGGCTTTGCCTGTTCTGTCAGTACCCTTGTACAACTATAACACAGAAAGACTAGGTAAATAATTCCACATCTCTCAAGAAGCCACCGCAGTAGCCTTTCTATTTATTTTAGTGTTGTGTTTTCCTTGTGATACATTTTTTTCCATCTCATTATTTTTGCCAAACACACTGGGAGGTACCTCCCAGACTTTAGGCATTAGTTACAGTCCTACATGTTCCACTTTCCAAAGAACTCTACAGGAGTTTCTGGATTGGGGAACTTTCTTTGTATTCTTTGATTTTGCATTTGGAAACCTTTTCTTTAACTCTCAAAGGATGCTCATAGGACAGAATAAATATTGAATTTCTCTTTATCTTCCCCACGTTTGCAGTGGCAAATAAATGTTTCTATGTAGGGATTTGCTCCTTGGAGACCCACAAGTAGTGATTTGAAAGTGTCCACAAATTAAAGGTAAGGAAATATCATTAACCACAAATGGGAGATATTGACAAAATATGAGAAGGTCATAATGGGTTTGTTACACATTTATGTTCTGGACTCTAACCAGGTACATAGCTACTGTATAAGTGCTTCCCCAGATTTCTATAACAAAGTAGTTTTTATATACTGTAAAGATACTTTCACAACAGTAAGCTGTGTAGAATAACTAGGATCTGTAATTACTTGATTTCTTTTAACTTCTAATCATAGGACAGTGTTAATCTGAGAGAAAAATTTATACTTTTAAAACATTTCCTAAAGTCTCTGAGTCAGTAGTCACTCTGAAATATTTCTGATTTTACTAAAACTAGAACAAAACAACATGGATTTAGCACTGGAAACCATTTCATTATGTAGGAAGCATGAATGTGTAATTTTCAAGAATTCAGTATGTCTTCTTTTTTGACAAACCACCAAGTATGTAATGGACACCACTGTGTATCCCATTATCTTAGAAGGAGATTGAGGCTGGCGTGAAAGAAGTGCTAGTCAGTGCCCAACCTAAGCTTTTATTATCTTTTTCTGAGACTACAGCAATAGCATTCTAATTTCTTCCTGTCTTCAGACTCTTTCTACTGGTTCCATGAACAAACATCTAAGGCTTAATCTTTCAATTAGCCATTAAAAATGTCATTTTTGGTTGGTAACTTTTATTGGCTGTTTTTTAACTACTAAATAATGTAATTAATATAATCTTCTATAATCTTGCAAAACCTGCCTATTCACCAACAATCTTTCATTCATACTATGCTTTGATGGACAGAGAAGTACTGATATTTGACCTCAGACATTGAGCTTAAATAGTTCCCTTTCTTGGTTATGCCAACTTGCTTGTCTTACAATCAAATCTTGCCTAATTTTCAAAGAGGTATTCTGTTTCATATTCCAAAAGTCTTGCCTTGTTTTGAAAATTCGAAAAGGTGTCTTTCTCTTTAAAATGGAGGTCCAGAGCCCAGAGTTTCATCCATCTCTGAGTTGGTAAATTCGTGTAGCTTCAAACTGTAATGCTTTATTGAATCTGAAGGATATTCAGATATTTAAAAGTAAAACCAAAATTTTTTCTCATGATTTTAGTTTCAAAATCAACTATCCTGTTTACTCCCAACAGAAACAGGTTCCATACAAGTACCACAGTCAGAACAAAAGTAGTTTTGAAGTATGAAAAGGGAAGCAATTTCATTTTTCATATTTTCTTTGTCCATTCTTCAGTTGAAGACAAATAGTTGAATTATCTGCTGTCAACTTTGGCACTTTAACTCTGAGATCAAGACAATGAATCACATTTCAGACATATATACTGGCTTTCTCTATCTCTTTTTTTTGAGTTGAATTGCATTGAAAAATATTGGCATAAGGTGAGCATTTGAACAGCACTTAAAAATCCTAAGGAAATCAAAATGGGCTCAAAACAAGAATAATGCACAGATTCTAACATAAAACATCCTCGAAAGCCATTCTACAGATGCAATTTTAGCAACAACTATAAAAAGAAAAGCAGAAACTTAGCTATTCCTGTGTCACTCAGACATTTGTGGAAAGAATGCATTATTTAGTATAATTTTTATTTCTAAAAGTTTGCTGATTTAATGAAGTGTCAAGTAAATAAGTAAATATTAGAAAATTGATTGCAATATCAGCTAGTTTGCCTATGAATAACAAGTTAGAAGTAAAACGGTATATAAATCCTGTCACTCTTCAATACAGGCAGCTCATAGAATGAAACTCAAAGAAATGACAGCAAAGTTTTCAAGTTCTCAACTTTAAAACAAAGACCTAGCCATGGCCATAAGACAGAAGATTAGGAAGAGCAATGAAAGAGTACCAAGAAGGGCACATCCTCTATCCTTTTATTTTCTCCGTATATAACTGTAATTTCAATTTGGGAGGAAGAGAGTTAGGAAGGTTCTTCAAAAGTTCCAAGTACTTTGTCTTCATCTCAATATTCAAGGTTTTGGGGAGGGAAAGAAGAAGGGTTTAGCAGAAGAGAAAGCCAAGAAGCTGTGTTCTGTCTCTTAAGAGAGCCTGACAGTAATAGTGCGCAACATCTAGGAGAAAAGCCTGAGCTGCCTCTCAAAATCTGCTGCATGGAGCCTTGATGTGAAAGCAGTGAAGTGGTCCCATGGCATCTAAGAGATGAGTCTTGTTCTGCTGAAAATCCTTGGGTGCTATGATCATCCTCCATCTCTGGATGCAACATGGAGACTGGAAGTAAAAATCCTTTCAGATCAAGTTTCCACCCTTTGGAAGTATGAGAGCTTTTAATGTTTACAAAGAAGAAAATAAAGAGAATTCTTCTAATGAACTAGCAAATGTGGAAGCCCTGGGCTTTTCTGAGGCTAATCTCCTCCTCAATTCCTGATACACTGTGGGTTTGAGCTCTGTTTCTCACTAACAAATGACCTCTATACTGTTACCAAAAAGTTGATATATCCCAGAAAGACTCTAGATGAGGTACAGTGTTTCCTAGAGCTACTAAAATGTACCATTAACTTACAATGACCTTCTACTTCTTATGAAGCCAATATAAACCACTCTTTCATGGAGATTTTACTGTAGAACTTCACTGAACTCTGAGAGTAGTGTCTGCAACTGGGATTTTGTACAGAGATGTTTCTTGCTAGCGTGTTGTCTTCTGTGCATACTAAATATGTTACTGTATACTTATCTTAGTTCATCCTCCTTCGGGATCCATGGTAGCAGGTCTATGAATCACAACCCTTTTACTTCTAGAAGAGGTTCCACTACCACTGATCCTCTGTGAGCACAGCATGCTGCTGAGCTCCTCTGAGATTTGTCAGCGATCTGTCCATGATTAGTTCTTTGCTGTGTGAGTATAAGCATGTGCATGTGTATGGGACAGGAAGCCAGAGCTATCAAAAGCACAACAAAGGACATCTAAGGGATATCTGAAGCAGTGATGCTGAGATCCCAGTAGAGATCCAGCCCAGTGCAATGTGGTGCTCAGCCAAGAATGCTGAAATACACAGCTCAGCCAAAGATAAACGATCTATGTCCTCATTTCTGAAGTTTCCATCCACTCCTGTTTCTTCCCCTTGCTCGCATGAGTCACTGCTTTAGAACAGTGGCTGAAAAATTGTTTGGAAAGGGTCAGATAGTAAATATTTTTGTAAATATTATTTGTAAAGGGCCATGAGGTTTCCAGCTGCAATTACTCAACTGTGCATTTGAAGCTTGTTACCCACTAGTGACAATGTGTAACTGCACGGGGGAGGCAGCTTTCCAATATAACTTTATTCGTGGGTATTGAAATTTAAATATCATATCATTTCCAGGTGCCATGAACTCTTCTTTTGATTCTTTCCAACTATAGAGAAGTGAAGAAGCCATTCTGAGTGTTCAGGGTGAGTGCACATGGCGGGAAGGCTGTGTTTGGTCTGCAGGCCATGGTTAGCACGTCCCGCTTTAACACAGCCATCCTCAAAGAATCCTAGTCACTTTTTTGGCTCTGGAAGAAAACAACTGTTGAATAATTTCAACTTGACTACTCCCACTGGCCGCAGCCAAACATCATGTATGAGGAGGAGTTTTCATTCATCCTTCAAATGTTTCCATATCTTAAGCCAGCAGCTTTTCTGGTGCCGCAGGAAAAGTTCTAAGCTCCTGCAGCCTGCGCTTGTGTTCTTGGGTGTCCCAGACAGCAGCTCTGATGATTACCACAAGGCTCCAAGCCGTGCACAGAGGCCAGTTTGCTTTGGCCATTTGAAAAGAGCTGCCTCCGTCTGTCTTTTTGGGTAAACTTGGTAGTGAAAATAGGCAGGCTTTTGCTCTTGGGAGACAAGCCCAGAGGGCACTTTGAGCATTGGCCTTTGCAGGGAGTGCCAAACCGCAGCTGTGATGGATGTGTGAAAGAAGTCTGCAGCAGCCCAGGAAATAGCCCAGCTGGAGGGGCTGAGAGGCAGTAAGACAGCTAGAAACAGGCCAGGCCTCAGAGGAGCGTGAGCAGCTGGCACCAGCGACCTTTTCAGCTTACCAGCCTCACGTGAAACTTCATGGCTCTGCAGCTGCCTATGCACTTCTTCCCCAGCATTCCACCCAACTGTCCACCTTCACGCTAGTCACTGACGGTGATGATGTGTGTAATTCAGGTTTAGCGCAAGCGCAGTTCTGACTAAAGAATGGAGGACTCCAGCTTCCGGATCGTACTCCTTTTCCTTACTCTAGTAGAAGGAGCATTTATTTCCAAAGACAAAAATCTCCATTCATGCATTCCATCCCAATCATCATCCTCAGAAATAAGATTTTATGCCAGAACTCTCCGTTAGCGGCTTGCCTTCTCTTACTGTTGATTCCTCTTCTCCGTACTAACCAAAAGCTGCCTATGTCTACACGTTTGGCTTTTGTATTATTCTGATTTTTAGTACAATTAGGGCTTTCATATTTGTCTCTTCTAGATTTTTAGGAGAACTTTAAGGGACAAAGTGGAATATTAATTATCCTTTCATCACATTTTACCTTCTGTGTGTTATCCAGCAGCTACAGAATGTTCCATTAAATATTTCCTCATTTAAATGTGTAAGGAAATTTTCCAGGAGAAGTTGGTGTTAGGAATGCTGCCAGTACTCACACCTTTATCTCTTCTGCAGTAGTCCTTTCTGTTTGCTTTTCTTCTGCTTCATCCCTCCCAATCCTCAGAACATCTTGGTTGTCTTCCTGATTCTTAGCTCAGTTTGATGGATGTAGATATTAGGATTTTCTATCTTCTGATTTTCTTTCCCTTATTTCTTGTCTGTACCAATAAAACTATTGTGCAGTTACACACACACACACACACACACACACACACACACTATATCTATCTATATGTGTGTATATATGCATATATATGTATACATATGTGCATATATATGTTAGTGATTTTAATCACTTGTTTTTAAATTAGGATAATAGAAGTTAAATTTTTCACAATTACAGAGCAAGAAAGATATTACTGCTAACATTTTAGTGCCCAATTCTTCATATTAATGTAGCTTTTGTTTAAGTAATGAATTTTGCAGTTCTGGAATGAAATCTAGGGCCTCAGGTGTGTTAGCAAAGAACTTTAGCCCTGAGGTATAGTCCCACAGTCTACTGTCATTCACTTTTCAAGGAATTACTGAGACATCATTTTTGAAGAGATTAATAGATTCATATTTTATTAAATGAGCTAGTGGTATGTGGAATAACCTTAGGTTCTCCACGGATTCCTTTGTTTTCTTGTAAGTGTATTTGTTGTGCTTATAGTATAGTATCCTTGTTTTATCTTTTATTTTTATGATTGAAACATTTCTTCCAAGATACTATGAGTTCAGAATTGATTGAATTATGTAGCCTTGGAAAAAGTCAGAACATAGTAATGTGAGTAACTGAGAACATACTGTCTGAGTTTATTCCTAATGTTCATGCCATATAAAACACTGCACTGTGGGAAAAATATGGATTCAGCTAGAAAATCAGTTTTAAAATGTCATTAGAATGCTGTAAAACAAATGCACACCATGCTTTCTGTGGTAATAGTTCCATTTCTGCTGAGGGAGTAAAATGCAAGCTGGACATGACAGCAATAATGCACTTGAATGTAATAACTTGAACTGCTGTCTAACACTGCTCTTATTTCCTGATTGAAATAGCTCAAGGATGATCTTTGGAAGTCTCTGTCATGAAATTTGTAGATTATGATTTAGGTCATGGTCTAAATCCTATGATTCTGCAAATTGTGCAGAATTAACAAAATTGTGGCTTACTAGACAAAGGGAAACAGACTGTAAAAGAGGTTGGATTTAGGGGACAGTTCAAGGGGCAGTCACATGGTTTAGCACTACCAGCACTGACTAGGCACTGGGCCTTTATGAGGCAGTAGAGAAAGGGCAGAGACACTGAATTCATTCATTGATTTTAAAATGTATTTTTTATAAATGGGGCAGCTATCATAGAAAACAATATAGTAGTTTCTAAAGCAAAACAAAACAAAAGATTACCATAGTCCTGCGTCTCTGCTTAGGACATATACCCCCTCACAAGTAAAAGCAGGACAGATGTTTACATACCTGAACTCATGTCACCATTCTTTATAAGAAACAGAATATGGAAGGAAATCAGATGTCTGTTGACTAATAAATGAAGCCAAAAATTTAATGTGTGCATATTTTTGAATATTATTCAGCCTGTAGGGATTTATGACATATGCAGCACCATAGATTACACAGATGATTTTGAAGACATGCTGAATGACATAAACAGGTCACAAAACTCATATCAGCATACATGAATTCACTTATACAAGACAACCAGACCAGTGACACTCAGAGACAGAAAACAAGGATGCAGTTATTGTTACTGAAATGTACACACAAAGATCATTACAATGATGGATTCTGCACTAAGTACATCTCACTAGAATTCTAAGTAGAGGAGAAAGTGTTTATTCTCCTCTACCTTCTTTTTCTCCTTAGAGTACCTCTCTGCTGTTTTTCATGTGCAGAGATTCTGTCAGTGGCCCATGCTGTGGCAACCCAGATGCAGTGCACGTGCCCAAGGGAAGCGTCGTGCTCCAGATTGTGTTTTTGTTTTACTCTTTTACAGTAACCCCACAACAAGCCCTTCACTTCAAGGCAGTCTTACTCTTGCTGGAATCTACTCCCTTGAAATGGAAAGTTCCACCACAGCACAAGCAGCACAGTTTGTATTTGCTTCTTGAAATGTCATAAGCCACATTGTAACTAAAAAACAATAGTGAAAGTCAGAAAAAACAAATTATCCTTAGCCCAAGGGTCTGTTGTGAAGTTTACTCTCATTTTTGCCTCCAGTATTTCCTGTGGGCTTCAGTTTTCCCCTCCATGAAAGGGCTCTCAGTGACTGAAGCACAGTGTGAAATTAATTTATCCCACTGAGCACTAATAATCTGGGAGCCATCCCTTGGAAAAATTCATTGCTCCCTCACTCCGTGTCGACTCTTGTCTGTAGTTGGGTTTGTGGCTTACTTAGTTCTGGAGATCAGTCTTCTGTTGACATAACTGCTAGAGACAAGTCAGCAGCCCACTCACACACTCTGAAGCCAGTTTGCTGGTGTCCAGCAGTCCTACTCAGTTATGATCTTGGGCCAAGTTACATAATTCAGTTTCCTTACATGCAAACCAGGATGATATTAATGGTGCCTGTATCCTAAGGCTATAGTGTGATAAAAGGGGTTCATAGTTGCAAAGCTCTTAGAACAGAGTTGTCATTCTGGACGGTGCGATCATTTGCTATCTTTATTAGTTTCAGAATACACGAACTGGCTCCTCCAGACCTGCTTAAGGCATGATGACATTCTCCAAAGTGATTCAGGATGAGATAACACTGAAAACGCTTGTAAAAATCCAATAACTTGCACACTAGTGTAGGTGAAGCTATTTAGGCATTGTGTGATCTTGCTCAAATAACTTGCATATCTGAGTCCTACTTTCATTATTACTGTTAGGATTAGCAATATAGGAAACTACCTGTTTCTGTTTCATAACATGCAGTTATCTAAATAATTTATAGAAGTTATGTTTCTGTTAGAATTATTATTATATATTTCATATTTGATTCTTTTACCTCCAACTAAGGCAAAAAGTCCACTTTTCCATTTAAAAAACAGTGATGTCTTCAAATGGTATAAATTATATAAGCTTAATGAAGAAAATAAAATTGTAATAAAAATCCACAATTTTCCTGTTCATACAAAACCACTATAAACAGTGTGTTACTTCTCAGTTATTTTTAAATGTTTTAATTCTTACAGTTTTGTATATCATTTTTTCTTCTTGTCTGGAGTTACAGTTCTCATTTGAGAAGACTTATTTGTGAAATAAAATTTTATTACTTATGATTTAAATTTTTGTAAGAAAACTGAAGATTTTTTAAATTCTCAAACTTTAGAGTACAGGAAGAATAGTATATTTTGGCTATGTATACAATATCATTTTAAAAGTTTCAAATATAAATAATTTCCAAATATACTAAAAAATAAAAATGTCTTCAACTTATTTTATTTCATTTACGCTATGTAAAAAAAAAATCTAGATTCCTGTAGTGTTTTTTTTTTTTTTTTTTTTTTTTTTTTTTTTTTTTTTTTTTTTTTTTTTTTTTTTTTTTTTAACACCCATGTAGTACACAGGAGATTTTTCAAAGTTACACTGTTTCTCAGATTGATTGCTCTTTAATCCGGGGAACTAATCAGTTTATATTAGGAGTAAATTTGCCACACCTTGGTAGCGACCTTCGTGTGGTTGAAGTTCACCATTGCTATTTACAGTGTGACTACGTAAGGCCTTGGGGAAAATGAGGCGTCTTGAAGAGGCGAGGTGGCTTCTGCCTTTCCGTCACACACTGCCTTTCCTGGGTGAAAATCGCGACATGTGCTCTTTGCCAGCCGTGACTCCTCAGTCCCCAGATATTTTCTCTTTCTTTCCCTCAATTGTACTTCTTATATTTTAAGTTGTTAAAGCCTTAGGTTAAACACAGTGAATTTCTACAACAAAAAGAAGCATTATGCATTTTTTTAACAACTCATTGTATTTTGTCATTATTTTTAATCAAAAATTTAAAACATTCCTAATAAATGAATGATTTATTAACAAGATTAGAATGATTTCTAATCAAAAGTAATGCATTCAATCTTCCCTGCTAGAAGCTGATGGTAACAAGTATCCTTATCTCTCCTATCCTTAGGGGTAGAATGATGGGATTTCTTCACTGTGCTGCCACAGAAAAGAAGGTGGTTTGTCATCTGAGGGCTAACTTACCTAAAACCATAGGTGGAATTAGTAATAAATATTTTCATCCAAATATCTACCTTTTCGATCAGCAACAGAGTGAAGGATATGAAATGTCTCTTTCAAACTTGAATACCAAATTTTTTATTGATCTAATGAACAAATTGATGTATATTTTTGTAAATCATTCCTATAAGAAACAAATAAATTTGCTTTGTCTGCCCTGAGCCATCTCCTGGAAGCTCCTACTCAGTCCAGTTGGAGCCCTTAGGTCAAACAAACATGAAATTAGGAAAACAACATTCAAAGAACTGGTGGGTGGCAGAGCAGTTGGAAAGACTGGAAAGGGCTCAGTATTTGCTTTATTTCCTCTGAGCTCATTACTTGCTCTGAGCAGGTTAGCCAGGAAGGAAGATAAACACTATTTAGTTAATAAGTCCCAAAAGAATCCAGCAGTATGTCTTTTCTGATTTACCATTGTATGATTGGAAAAAGCACAATATCCTCTTTGCTTGTACCTTTTTCCCACCCAGCTTTGAAGTTGATGGATAATTTACTGTGAACGATAATTACTGTGTGAGCGAAAGCATGGTGTGAGCTTGCTTTTCCGATCTTACTCAGGTTAAAAATGTGAAATGTGCATGAGTCATTTTGGCAAAAAGGAACATTATTCGGGCTTCATCTCTTAATGCAGTTTTAGGTCAAATACAAATGTTTCCTGGCTCAATATTTGAAGCTTGAGACTGATTTTCTTATTTTCAGTTTGGGGAGTTAAAAAATGAGGAGAAGCCTGTCTATACATTTTGGTAATGTGGTTACCCAAACTGACCTTCATGATTCATTCACCAGCTTTGCTTTCTACCAAATAAAACGTTTTTAAGAGCTGGTTAACTACAGTACTTGGATAAACCAATTCTGCTGTCCTGGTTGAGCAGCAGAGCATGCTTGGTTTACGTACCTTAGGACTGAATGTAAATATTCTGATTAAATGAACCTTAAACATACATGGGAATGGAGCAGGAGAGAAGGGACAAAGGAAGAAGAGAAAGGAAAGATATGATGGTTGCTGGTGGGGTTTTCACTTAAATGGATAAAATAATTTTTAAAATACATATGCCATAAATAGAAATAGTAATTCACAAATGGTGAGGTATAATAAGCTTTTGTTATTATCAAAAAATAAATCACTGTACAGCATGTAGAAAATGGCCCTCTATATGAAATTGTTATTCACAGTAAGTTTGCTACTTTATAGGTAAGTTGGAAATAAGTAAAATTAGAATAATATTAATCTTATCCTCAGTGCTGCCCAAATCACTGAGGACCTGTTAGTAATTTTAAGTAAATTTATAGTTTACAAATTTATCATATCCATAATGAAACATTTAGTACTAATTATAGTTAACCCTGAAGGAATCTATTTTTGTCTGTGAAAATTTTTATCTGTTTTTCCAAGAAAGCACTATTAAATATTCTATATCTCTGAAAAATATTGCAATTTGGAATATTAGCAAAAGTGTAGAAAAACTGAAAAAAGATAATTTTTTTCTATTTCATTATACTGCCCAATTGTCAAAAAAAAAAAGAGTAACATTATGATGGATACTACAGTGCAGCAATAAGACTACTATGATGGTTATAGATGACTGTGGATAATAATAAAATTCATTTTATTTTATTTCATTTTTTTTCTAGTACAGGCATTGAACTCAGGGCCTTGCTCTTGCAAAGCAGGTGCATGCACCACTCAGTTATATACTCAACTCATGAAATTCTTTTTTTTACAAAAGAGTTTATTGATAATGTTAGGAAACATTACTGTGCATGCATTTTGGCCTAGTGGTGCACTGCCTTTAAGTGGGGCAAAACGAATTTAACAATATGTTAGACAGCAATGCTGTAGGATTTAGTAATTCCTGAAGCACCAAACAATGGTGGCAGGCATTCCTTAGGGACATTTTGGCCAAGCCATTGGCATTTAAAAAGAACTTAGAGCTACTACAAATAAATGGTGAAAATGTGTAAATAGCAGTAAGGGCCCTCATAAATTCAGCAATATAGCAGTGTAGCCAGGGTAAAGGAAGGAAGAGTGACATGGAGTCCACAGAGGAATGGCAGGACAGGAAATCCAGGGAGGGCAACACAGATGAAAGGGAAGCTGCTTCTGAGCAGACACCTTCCATTTGATCTTACTGAAGTAGATTTTATATTTCCTTAGAGAAACAGAATTAGAAGTTTCTATCAAAACATAATGTAGTTATACCTTGATACAGGCAGATAATACAGACAGATTAGATTATTATGCAGTCAAGTATGTAAGCAAGAGACCATGAATAAGCATGTGGCAACTATACCAAAATCTTCAAGAATACTCACATTTCCAAGCAGAAAAGTAGCTATGCACACTTCTGACTTTTTCCTTAATCCCACTAGTTTATACACAGTTTTACCACATGCAAATTATATTTTAATTTTGATCATGATTTTTCTTTTAAGTAATTTTGGCAGCCTATGGAATACTTGTGAACACAAGAATGAGAAATAAATTGCAAAGCCCTCTTGGGGAGCAGATGCAGAACATTTGACTGAATCTTGTGTACCTGGTTTCCAAGCTTCTCTGCTGAGATTTATTCCCCAGTGAATTCATATGGTCATGTCTCAGAATGTATCCTGCCTTGGGATAACAGAATATCTCAGTGTTCAAAACACCAGACTCATGGTGTTTTGCAAGTATGAGGTTATTCTCAAAAAATCATAGTGGCGTTGTAAGGTTCTGATTTGAAAGCCTTAGATTTTATTGTCTCCGGATTGCAGTTTGAACAAGCTCCTTCAGAGACCTTTCTCAAGCAAAGGTTGTGGGAGTTCTCAGAGGAAAATTGATCATGCAGTGGGTGGAGTCTTGTTGGATAATATTTTTTTTCTTTTCTTTTTTTCCTGAGCAAAGTACTTGGTTTCTTTTAATCCTTTTGTCTCTACCAGACACACTTTATCTGGCCTCAACTCTAAACATGATTTCTTCTAGGTAATTAAAAAAAAAAAACTTTAAAAAAATTTTGCTACTCTGCCTTTTACTATTGATTCTCACTATAAATCTGGCTGAAGGTAGCCAGTAGTACCTATACTATAGTGTGAACATTGTGGTATCTTGAAATTTCTCTCACCAGATTAATTTGTCAACCAGCCTCAAATTCCATCTCTTATAGTCTTGGGACATGGGCAAAATGTGAGTAAATTTTCTGCCATAGTGTAATATATGTGGTCTCTAGTGCAAGTGTCAATGGGCTCCTTGCACCTAGCTGAGACCCCTTGAGTCTGGTCTTTATTGTGAACATTCTTATCAGTCGTCTGATCTCTAATCAGAATCACTCATCAGTCTCTGCTTTCTACATTCTCAGGCTTCTGGACCCCACGTCTTCAAAAATCCCCAGTCTTCTCCCATCATATCATCTCTAAAGGCTTCTAATCCATATATATATATTCATGTGGAGTCCTGGGAACAACCCCATTTTTGTTACCGGTTTTCTGTGTTATCTTTCTCATTTCTAGACACAGTACCTAATATATGCAACTTAAAGGAGAAAAAGTTTAATTTAGTTTACAATTTTGGAGAATTTAATCCACAATACGTTGGTTTCTGGAAAAAAGAACATAGTAACAGAATACATAAAAGCAAAGCTACTCAGTTTTAGAGGGGAGGATGACAAAGTAGGGCAGGAAAATAGCACCAGTAGCAGCAGAGGGAATGAGTAAAGAACCAACAATTTTTATACCTACATGCATGATCTACTCAGATACAAAACCCAGAAATATGCTATAAGCATTTTTGGTGAATTTGACATGTCAGAATTAATGGTCCCAAACATGTACAAATCAGCAAACGGCTTATATCACTGACAGAACACAGGAAAATATTTATTATTTAAAGCATATTATTATTTCATATCTAGCTACACTACTAAATCAAATATTAAGTCTAGCAATCTTTCAGTAGAGCCTTCTATACAGAGTATCATGTAATCAGCAAATAATGACAGTTTAACTTCTTCCTTAACCAACTTTATTTATTTATTTATTTATTTTTAGGTTTTTGGAGACAGGGTCTCGCTTTGTGGTTCAGGCTGGCACTCAGCTCAGCCTCAAACTCACATCACAATCCTCCTGCCTCTGCCTCCCGAGTGCTGGGATTACAGGCGTGAGCCACCACGCCCGGCACTGTGGTATGTAGTACTGGTTGCTGCTGGGTGTGGGTCTCCACACCCAGTATTGTTATGTGGTTACCGGGGAATCAAACCCGGGCCTTTGCGCTTGCAAGACAGGCGCCGGAACCACTGAGCTAACTCCCTGGCCCCCAACTTTATTCTTTTTAATTCTTTCCCTGGTCTAATTACTGTGGCTGTTTTCAGCACTATAATGAATACGAATGGTGATAGTGGGCATCCTTGTCTTGTTCTTGATTTTAGTGTGTGAGGTGGTTGTCAGTTTCTCATAAATAGTTTTTATCAGGTTGCGATAAAACCATTTATTCCAATTGTCTGTAGAGTTTTAATTATGAATGGGTGTTGGATTATATTGAATGCATTTTCTGCATCTATTGAGATCACCACGAAGTGTTCATCCTGGAGTCTGTTAACATAGTGTATCACATTTATTGATTTATGTATGTTAAACTATCTTTGCGTCCCTACTATGAATCCAACTTGGTCAGGGTGTAGGATCTTTATCTTCCATGTTCTGTTTGCAGTGCATTATTGAGGATTTTTGCATCAATGTTTAACAGGAAAATTGGAGTACAGTTCTCTTTTTTGGTTGTCTATTTTTGGAATGAAGGTAATGGCTACTTCCAGGAATGAATTGGAGAATATTGTTTCCTTTTGATTTCATTAAAAAGTTTGAGAAATAGTGGCATTAACTTCTCTAAAAGTCTTGTAGAATTCATCAAGGAAGCCAGCAGGGCCAAGACATTTCACTGTTGGTAGGTTTTAAATTATATTTTTAATGTCACATATTGATATTAATTTTTATATGCTGTTTGTTGAACTTTGGAAGTTTGTATGTGTCTAGACATCTATGCATTTTTTCTGTGTTATCTATTTTATTGAAATACACATTCTTCAAGTAAGTGTTTATGATCCTCTGGGCTTCTGCTGAATCTGTGGTGATTTCCCCTCTCTACTTTCTAATTTACATGGATTTAAACTTTTCATTTCTTTTTCTGATAAAGTTGACCAAAAGTTTATCAATTTTATTTATTCTTTTAAAGAATGTAGTCTTTGGCCCGGGGAGTTAGCTCAGTGGTTCCAGCGCCTGTCTCGCAAGCACAAGGACCTGGGTTCGATTCCCCGGTAACCACATAACAATACTGGGTGTGGATACCCACACCCAGCAGCAACCAGTACCACATACCACAGTGCCGGACGTGGTGGCTCACGCCTGTAATCCCAGCACTCGGGAGGCAGAGGCAGGAGGATTGTGATGTGAGTTGGAGGCTGAGCTCAGGGCCAGCCTGAACCACAAAGCGAGACCCTGTCTCCAAAAACCTAAAAAAAAAAAAAAAGAATGTAGTCTTTGATTCTTTTTTTTTTTTTTTTTTTGTATCATTTTCTTAGTCTCTATGGTATTAATTTCTGTTCTAATCCTTATAATTTCCTCTTTTGTATGAGCTCTGGGTTTGTCTTTCTCCTTTTTTTTTTTCCGAGTAGTTTGAAGTTCAGCAGTAGGTTGTTTATTTGAGCTCACTCTGTTTTCCTAGTGTGGGTGTTCACTACTACGAATTTCCGTTTTAGAACTATTTTCATTGTGTTGCATAGATTCCTGTTAGAATTGGCATTATCATTTAAATATAGAAATTAACTTCTTCTTTAATTTGTTCTGTGATCCATTGGTTGCATAGGAGAATGTTGATCAAATTCCATGTGTTCGTGAGTTTCTTGGAATGTTTTTGCTACTGATCTCTAATTTGTTTATTTTTTGTTTGTTTGTTTGTTTTTAGATTTAAACCTTTATTGGTACAGAGTCTATACACATCATGCTCACATTCAACATTGAGAATTTGTACCAGTATATGGTAAGATTTAATTCTCATTTTTTTCCCATTCCTCTGCCCACCCAACAACCTTCTCATACACATAAGCTTTGTTTCCTTTTTTCAGCATTGTATTTTCTAAAACTCATTTACATGTTTAGTTTCTCATACCAGAGAAAAGATATGGTATTTACATATCTGTGATCTCTTTATTTCACTTATGAGTTTTTCCTCAAGGTCCATCCATTCTAGTATAAATGACTTAAACTTATCATTCTTTGTGGCAGCGTAATACTCCATTTTATGAAAGAAACTCACATCTTCTTTATCCAGTCTCCAGTTGATGGGCATATGGGTTGATTCCAGGATTTAGCTAGCACAAATTGATCTCCAATTTCAACGCATTATGGTCTAACAGTATATAAGATATTATTTCAAGTCCTTTGTATTTACTTAAACATTCTCTATAATACAAAGTCAACAGTCAAAAATTAATAGCTTTTGTATACACAAAGAGAGAAAGAAGTAAGAGACTTAATTCCTTTCACAATAACACCCCCAAAAATGAACTATCTAGGAATCAGTCTAACAAAGGAGGTGACAGACCTCTACCCTTAAAACCACAGGCTTCTGGAAAGAGGGATTAAACAGGATATTAGAAAACTCTCACTTTCCTGGGTATGAAGAACCATTATTATCAAAATGGCCACACTCCCAAATTAGTATATAGATTCAATGCAATGCTAGTTGAAATCCTGATAGCTTATTTCACAGAGACTGAGAAAATAATCCAAAAATTAGTCTGGAATCAGAAGAGACTTGGAGTAGCAAAAGCAGTTCTGGGCAACAAAGATATGGCAGAGGATATCACAGTCCCCTACTTGCAAATATACTACAAAGCCACTATGATAAAATCAGCATGGTACTGGAAAAAATCAGAGGAGCAGTAGAACAGAGTAGAATATTTAGAAGTAACTCCAGATATACTAAGCCACCTCATCTTTGACAAAAGAGACAAACACCTTCAATGAAGGAAAGATACTTCTTTAACGAATGTTGCTGGAAACCTGGGTTTTAACCTGCCAAATATTAAAGATAGATCTATGTTTTTAACCATGCACTGAACTCAAATCAAAGTGGATTAGAGATATAAATATTAAAACAAAACACTAAAGGCAGGTTAGGTAGAATTCTAGGTGATATTGGCATAGGGAAAGATTTTATGAGCAAAATTTCAGAAGCACAGTAACTAGCAGAAAAAAAAATCAACATTTGGGACCTTATTAAAAAAGCTTCTGCAGAGTAAAAAAACCACCAGCAGAGTGAAAAGATAAACTACAATATGGGAAAAAAAATTCTCCTCAGACAAAGAATCACTATCTAGAGTATGTGAAGAACTTAAAAAGTCAGAGACCTCAAAATTTAAAGACCCATTTATCTGAAATACCCAAATACCCAATTATCGGGGTACTTGAAATGTATAGGCAGTTTTCAGATGTGGAAGGAAAGGAAGCAAATAAACATGAAGAAATATTCAACATTGCTGGTCATAGAAGAGATGCCGATAAAAACACAGAGTGCATCTCACTCCACAAAAAATAGCTGCTATCATGAAATCAATCATGAAATCAACCAACAACAAATACTAGCAAGGTGGTGGAGAGAAATGAACCCATCTCCACTCTTGGTGGGAATGTAGACTGGTGAAACCACTGTGGAGATTAGTGTGGAGATTCCTCAAAAAATAGAGTTAGAGGTTCCATTTGATGCTGCTATTTCTTTTGTAGGTGTATAAACAAAAGAATTAAAAGAATCATATCACAGCAACATATGTGTGCCCATGTTTATAGCAGCTCAGTTTGTAATAGCTAAGTCTTAGAAACAGCCCATCAGCTGGAGACTGGATAAAGAAGAAATTTTTAACTAAAATGTAATAGTATGCTTTTATTTTTGAATTGATTTATTGGTACATTTTAGACATACATTATGATCGCATTCAATATGGAGAATTTGTATCTGTATATAACACATACTGATTCTCATTTTTCCCATTCCCTTGTCCTCCCTACAGTCCCCATCCCCATATATATATGTATTACCATCAAATGTATTTTCCCTTCTTCCTTTTCCCTATGAAAATTTTCTCCCTACTCCACAATATCTATCATATATTTTATAACTCATTTATACCTTCAGTTTCTCATAACATAGAAATAATATAATATTTACACATCTGTGTCCTATTTATTTCATTTATAATTATGTCCTAAAGTTATATCTATTTGAGAATGAATGACTCAAATTATTATTCTTTATGGTTCAGTAATATTTCATCAGATGAAGAAAAACATTTAACAAATTCAACATCCTTTCATGATTAAAGAAATTAGGTATAGAAACAATGTACTTCAGCACAAAAGAGGGGATACATGTGAAAGCCACTAACTAATGTCACACTCCGTAATGAACAGTTGATTTTTGTTTCCCTTTTAGATCAACAAAAAGAAAAGGTCATACACATTTGTCACTATTTTTCAGTAAAGAACTTGATTAGATATTTTTCAAAACAAGATGTGTAAATATGCATCAGCTAAATGAAAAGATGTTCATTATCAGTAGTCATCAGAACAACTAAAATTAAACCACAATTAGATTTCATGTCATATCTGTTAAGATAAATACTATCAAAAGAATGAATGAGAGTATGCATTGGTGAGGATTAGAGAACATGAACTCCTTTCACATTGTTACTAGGACTGTAAATTAATATACTCATTGTAGAAAACAGTACAAAATACTCCTTGTGGAAAGCAATACAAAGAGGTCTTCAAAAATTAAGAATTGAACGACACAAGACATAGCAGTCTTATCTCTAATAAACTTTTCAGACAAAGGAACAAGACACATTGAGTACTATACAAATGTGGATGTATGTAATATGATAAAAAATATTAATGTGTATATGAGGATATTAGGAAGAAAAACATGATATTTTCTACAGGACACTGAGGTGTTTGCTTTGGTTCAATCTGGATGTCCCCCTAAGGTCTCATGTAGTCAGAGGTAGCTGAATCTGAAACTATGTGATGCCTGGGATTAACAGCATGTGATTACTAAACCACTACATGTGGCTGGTTTGTTTGGTACTGCCTTAATCCTGGTTGTCTGGATGGGATAAAAGGGACAAAAAGATCTATGTGCCATGTCATTCTCCTCCATGAGACCTGTTTTCCATCCCTGGAGCCAGCCACCTATGGACTGCACCCTCCATGAACTAGAAGTCAAATTAACCCGGTTACACTCTAACTTTTGGTGTTGAGTGTTTTGTCTCAGCAATAAGAGAAAAGTAACTAACAGTTAACAGTTTTCAAAGGATTTTTCAAATAAATGGGATTTAAATCTAGGCAGTCTGGCTTCAGTGTCCACTGTTTTAGGGACTGCTATTGGCTTTTCACACTAGCACACCGTTTTTTGTTTGTTTGTTTTTTCAAAATAAGTTAAAAATGAAGTCACTGAATTCATCAGAGTGGGATAAAATATGTCAAAATAGTTAATGATCTCAAAAGTCTCAGGGGCTTTCAAACGGGAAACTTTACTTCATACTCCTGCTACTATTACTGCTGGGCAGCTGCAACTGGGCTCCACATTTTCTTCACATTGGGACCTAAGCCTACAAGCTTAGAGGCATTGATAGTCTTCATAGCAGAAGGAAAACAGACACAAAATGCCAAATGGTGGCACCTAAAGATTTCCTAGGAAATAACTTATGCTACTTTTCTACACATACAAATGGTTGAAGAATGTCAGACAGAGTGTGCTGTTAATGTGACTGCAAAAAGTCTATCCCCATGGAAGGATATGAAATATATGCAAGCAATGTACAACAATTTCAGTTATGTATCATTATTATAATAACATATTGTTTTAGTTTGTCTCCACTATTCAACCTTAGCCCCACATCTCTCTGTAATGTAACACTTCTCATTTACTATTCAGCATCTAGTAGGCACAGCACATATGTGTTGAACGGAATGAAAAGAAATGAACAGATCACTGACAGCTAGAGTTGAGCTTAGTAAAAGCACAAACTCTTGTATTATATAAATACTGGACTCTAGTCTCAGTTCTGCTTATTCTTACTTCAGAATCTATAATGAATCTCTTTTCTCATGTTTTAATATTGCAGCAATAACAATGCTCACTTCTTGGGTTGCCACAATAATTAAATGAGATAATGTTTGCCAGTAGTGACCTTAGCATTTATTTAATCATAGTATGTTAAAAATATGAGTTGCCCTGTTATGTTATGGACCACAAAATAAGACAGAACACCAAATGGAACAATCATCTAACACCTTTGTGATATAGTCAGTATCAAAAAGGCTAAAATGCTTGTTTTGGGAATCGTTGATATTTACAGATTAGAGAAGCAGAAATATATAAACAAGCCTTTTTTCTCTTTTTCCTTTCTTTTTACTGAAGTTGTAAGTTAATGAATCACATTGGAGATAAAGTTTCATCACTGTCTGTGGCATGGAAGGCATTCTGAGTTGCTGACATAATGATCTTTTCTCCCACCCTCCTCTTTACCTTGGGAGTAATTCTAGTCATGGTTTGGTGTTTACACTGTACCCAGTAAAAGAGATTAATTCTACTGTCCAGTAACAGGGAGGAAATCATACATTTAAGTCAATTATGGTCTCAATTTTGTTCCTGGTGAGTCATTTAAAAATAGTTGTAGGACCTGATTCCAGCAAGTGGAACATGAGTTAAAAACCTCCTTTCTAACTGCTGAGATTCCTAATTAAGAGTTCCTCCTTGTTGTGTGAAAATACATCTGTTCTTTTCTGGGCGGGTGGATGTGTATGGACTGTGGTGCCTGAAACAAACCCGTGTGTGCTGCAATGGACTGTGGAGAAGTGTCCGACTCAGAGGTGAAAGGTTCCAACTGAAATCATAAGGATTCGTCATTTTTTTCAATATGTGAAACATGACTTTATAGTTGTGAGACTGGTGGCTGTCATTGGGAGAAAACAGGGTAATCCTTTGGATTACGCCTCCTTTTTTCCCTTTTTCCTTTACCCTTTGTAGTTCCTCATTTTAAAGGAGAAATCTGTGTCTAGGGAGAAATTTCTGCAGTGTCTGCTTGAGCTTCCATCACCCATGACACCAGAGCTCAGAAACTTGGCACTGATATATGTACTGGGGGTGGTAAAAGTTTTTTACAAGATTAAATATTTAATATTGCTCTTTTGAACATGTTCTGAGCTGGGGTTAATGAAGTCGCAAGCATCTGCACCATTTCTTCTCTCATGGTAAATCTCAGTGGTGAACTTATGACACATGTGCTGCAGTGGGTGTTTATATCATTCAAAGCTCTGAAAGGGTCACAATCCCTGGTAAAGCAAGTAGAATAATAACAAAAATATTTTAAATTGGCTCCATTGTACATTGGTCAGTTTTCTTACACCTGGGACAAAATACTTGACATCTGCAAATTAAAAAAAAAAAAAAGAATTTCTTTGGCTCTTATATTCAGAATGTTCTGTGTATGTTTGGTGGCTTCAATGGCATGGGTGAAGGGGCTGGCAGGAGAAAACGAATCAGCCAATAGCAGCAAGGAGAGATACATGGTCCAAAGGCACACCTCAGTGACCACTCTCTTCCAACGGGGTCCTGCCTCCAACAGCATGTTCAACTATAAATTCATCAATGGGGTAATCTATTAATGAGTGATCAGAATACATGGTGAATGTTTAAACTTCAAAAATGTATAATAGGAAAAGATATATCATCATTAACACATCTCTACAAACTTTCCCGCTTATTTCAAAACACTTAAACTTTCATTCTTGCTACTCCTAGAAACATTTCTGGAAGTCATGTTTCCTGAGTATCTTTACAAGGTGTAATCAAAAACATAGTGATTGCTGCTGCTGCACATCATACAATGGCAAAATCAGACTCATGAAAATATTATGGTGTATCTTTGTCCACCTTCTTGACCAGCTCCAGTGCTGTGCAACCTCTAACTCTTCCTCAAAGTCAAAATGACAGTGAAGAGAAAGAATTTTGAATTGATTCAGGATATCAAGACAGCTATGAGAGGATCACTAAGGACATCCATTTTAAGAGAACTTTTACAACAGCTTTATAAAGTGGTAGGAAAGATAGGACGAGTGTTCAAAGCAAGAGTGACTATTTCGAGAGGGATTAAAGGAAATGTATTTTTTTAGTATAATAAGGATCTAAAAAACCTTAAATGCTCACTGTATTTTTTTGTAATACCTTGTAGAGTGCCCCATAATTCAATTATCTTTTGAAAATCCTACCACTAAATACATGTGACTTTGAGGGTACAGTTTAGATTCAAAGCATAACACTGCCAGGCATATCATGATATTATATCTTTTTCCTACTGTTAAACATTTTAATTTAAATAGGTATAGAATGTAGAGAAAAATTGTACCAAGAGTACAAGAGATTCTCTCTCATACTCTGTTTTGAGGAATCTCAGTTAAATTTTGCCCATGATCCCAGTCATACCCTTGCAAATAATTTAACTTAGTAGAGTAGTTACACTTTGAACCCCACTGTTTTGTCTCACTAGCCTCATGTGATAGAGAATAGTTCCTAATTCCTTCACTTTCACAGTATAGATGCTCATGAAGATTATGGGTTGGTTGTGCAAAATGGCCTTTGAAGTAGGTGTATGTAACATTTTCTCATGATTCTGATTCAAATGCTCAGACATTCCCATCATCACAATTGAGTGGCACATAACCTTACTGATGACGTTAACTATGATCATTTTATTAAGATGACATCTGTGGACCCTGTTATTTTTCCTTTGCTAATAATCAATAGTTTGATGGCAGATACTTATAGCCCATGTAAAATTTCATTTCTTAGTCCATGCCCAACTATTAGGTAGAGCATGCACAATTTTTTTCTGAATTGTTAGTCTGAAACAGTGCTTCTGTAGTAGCAGTAATTATCTTACATTGTTATGAGTTAGTTTCCTGTTATAAGGGAGAAATTCTCATGCACTCATTCTCACTGCACTCTACACTGATTTATTTCCATGAATATAAACTCACCTGGCCCAATTTTATTCTATGTAGCATAATCTGCTCTTGTCACTTATTTTGATTTCATAAAAAGCCTTTTCAAGCTAGCTTTTGTATTATCTTAGTAATTTTATATCCTTCTTTATATATTTTCTTAATCTTTTGGTGAGAAAAGAGATCATCTTGCTCTTTTTCTACTGTGCTCTGAAATGAGCAGTTCACTTGGGAGCACTGATGTCCTTTTAGTGGAGATTAATGTGTGGGGATGAAGATTGTGGCCTAAATGTGGCTGTTCTTCTTATGATATCACTGCTATCATGTCTTTCAGGGCACAGAGCCAGGAAATATATTTCTGTGTATAGACATAGTTTTATACCCAGATGTGTATCTGTGTTTATTTTTATATCTCATTGACAATGTACTGAGCTTCTGATGATCCTTTAAGTTCAAGTACAGCTCCACAGGATTGTTCTAGCTTCCCCCTTTCACCCTCATGCCGCCCTTCTCTGACAGCGGTGAACTGGGCTCTCATTACCTCACACTCCTACGTGGAGCTAATTTCCTGACACCCAAGAGACGCTGTTAATTTTGTATACTGGGCCCTGGTAATCTCACACTACATATTTCATTTACCCTTTCCTAAGGTCTTTTGATGAAGTAGAAGAACCTATAGTCAGCAATTAAAGAAGTTAAAGAGAAGAGACGGAGAGCAAGGGAAAGAAGAGAAAACCTGGGCTGGGAATTTAGCTCAGTGGTTCCTGTGAGTGCTTTGCAAATACAGGGAACCAGGATTGATCCCCGGTAACCACACACAGTGTTGGGCCTGGAGACTCACATCCAACAGCAATCAGAACCACATACCACAGTGATGGGCGTGGTGGCTCACACCTGTAATCCAAGCACTTGGGAGGCAGAAGCAAGAGGACTTCTGTGAGTTCAAGACTGAACTCAGGGCCAGCCTGAACTACAAAGGGAGACTGTCTCTAAATAAATAAATAAATAAATAAACAAATAAGTAAGTAAGTAAACAGATAAATAAATAAAAGAGAGAGAGAGAGGGAGAGAAGAGAAAGCCTTGTATCCTGTCCTACATTTGAGCTTTACTGTAGCCTTATGAGAAATTCGCAATCATTGTCTCCATTTCACCAAGGTCAAGAACTCACTTACAGTGACACAGCTACTAGTTAACTTTGTCTCCAGCTCAGACTTAATAGGTGGGACGTTTTATCTGTTTGCCCTCATCGCTATCTACAGCGTGCATCTAACACCTGCTTCATTAGTCTATATGCCTACCCAGTGGAAATTGCTTAGCACCTAGCTCCAAAAGAGTTTACTACAAGTGCTAGAACTAATGTAAACAGGGAATTACATTATTACAGCTACATGTGGTGCTTATAATTACATCAGAATGCAGCTAAGTCACTGATGCATCATAGCGCCACACTGTCGCCATATTTGCAGATGTTCAGTCTTACTTTTATTAAGCATGACAATGCCCAGCAGGATCCATTTTGTCTGATTATCCTCAAATGGAGAAGAATATTAAAAGGCAGGATAATTAAAAATATATGCCCAAACAAAGGATGTGTCTACAATTCCTCTTCTAGTGCTTTGAAATAGTTCGAATTTCTCAGCTGGCTCTCGTGCACAGAGCACTAAAAGGATGTCTTAAATTTAGACATATGTCTTCATTCTGTTTAATGTGCCAGAACAAAAACATAGCTTGAGACCACCATGAGTTGATGTTTAAGTGCTGGAACGCTAGAGAACACTCGCATATCCACAGGGCTAAATGTCATCATAGTTTGCGCCTGCACTTTCCCCTATGAGAACATTGCCTTCTAATTTTAAGGTTCACCCTTTTGATTCTGTGCTGATAGTCCTCCTGGGTCCACATACTAAGCTTTCTCTTATTTGATGCAATTTCAGATAATTCAATTTATACTCCTACTAGCAGTGATGCTTTTATTAAGACCAAGGGAAATAAATCTCATAACTTCCTTGCAAGGCAGCAAGCCTAAAAGCATTTTTAAAAGGTTGAAAAATATTAGGTAAATGAATTAAGTATTTTTTGGTTCCCTTGTATTTAAAAAGCTCATAAAGAGCACCAAGATAGAGGGACACATCAGGCTGAGATGAGGCACAGCATGTGGGCCTGCTGGGTTGGTATTTGGGATTTCGATGAGAATGGAGTGGCAGCAAGTTTGGAAAGGCTTCTTCCTCACTCAAGGTCCCCACGGTTGAGCTGTACAATCATCTAGTTTCTGGAGGCTGGACACTGAGATTCTCAGGCATAAGGAAGGTTTCTTTTAGAGGGTGGAGTCAAACTGAGCTGTTTTCAAGACATAAAATATTTGAAACCATGTGGTGTAAGTGATTGTTGAAGCACTTAAATGAGCACATCTATTCTGGAACAGAAAAAAAAATCTAAATGAAAGCATGGCATGTTCTTTAACATGTTTCAAGGACAGTCACATGAAGTAAAAGTGTATTTTTCATAGAGATTTCATATAGATTTGTCAATGGAATTTTTGAAGAGAGAAAAGTCAAAAAACAAGAAAGTTCTTTCTTATTATGGAAACTGCCTACAGACAAACAGGTCTATTCCACAAGTTGGAGAGTCTCCATACTCATATTAGATAGATGATACTGCATATCAAACTGATCAAATCACCACTTCTCAAAACTCAGTGTGTGTGAAATGCCCCCTGAAGTTTATTACAATATAGATTTTGCAGACTGGAGAAGCCCTCTGCTCTCAGGTGATCACGTTTGCCAGACCACAGGGCATTCTCTAAAAAATGAAGAGAGTTAATCTTTTAATCCATTATGCAATGTCACTATCAATAATTTAATATGAACAGAAATAAAATTTCTAAATGAAAGAATTTGAGAGATAATTTTACTGTGGCTGCAGTTTCAGAGAAAATTGGATGCCAATCGGGGGGGGGGCAAAAAAATAAATACATTTTATAGTGGAAACTGTCTGATAAAGAAAATAATTGGATGAAAACAACAGAAAGTGACTGCATCAAAAGATCACACAATTCAAAGCTACATAAAAGTCTGTGCACTGACTATTTTGCCACGAAGACAACTAAGATGGTATAGAATCCAAAGCAAGGGACCAAGACTCAAGAACAATTTTTTTCCCAGAAACATAGTCTGAAGTTCTGAAAAATCCCAGGTGAGGGTGGAAAAATTCTCATGATCACGATCACTGTGTACTTGATAGCATTCACTAGTGGTCTGAGGGAAACCTGTAGCTAATATCCTACATGGAAAGCATTCACTTTGAGACTAAGAACAACTTTCTCAAACTAGGATTTTTCTTTTGAAAGGGAATCTTTTCCCTGTAGCATGCTGCAGGGCTGAAAACCTTTAGGAGCACATATCTCTTTAATTAGATGAAGAGTTGTCTACAGCTCTTTATTGCTAAGTCTACTAAAAGTCCAACTGGTCATCTAGATGTGGTGATAACTTCACAGGTTCTTTTCAAAAGTTAATGATCTTTTCCAAACTTAGCCCTTTCTTGAATTCAGTTCTTAGTCAAACAGAGATGCATATACTCAGACACATGCTTTTCTGTGTTTATTATTCTAATTTCAACTTTTAATATTAGTTTTCACAGAAATGTGAAAATGGTGAATTACATCTTAGGTTAAAGGGTTCAGTTTGCAGTTGTGCTGCTGAGGCTCAACTCATCTGCCTGGTCCGTTCAGGTCAGATAAAGCTTCCTAACACTACTGTGAGGTTCCTATATTTCTTTTAGAGCAGCATTTCTAAATTGTGTTCAAATGAAAAATCCTTGAATTTTCTTTTATTAGAAGAATGATAAAATGCTAAGTAGTACTATGGAGGTTATTAAACCTTCATTTATACAGAGCAGCCAAACACTGGTAAATTTGGTGCAATCGTTCTTTTGATGCCTAGATTAAAATTGACAGCAACGTTGGCTATTTGACTTCTTTGATTTAAAACAGTGAGACTGTTACAGAGATGTCAACTAATCTTGGATTATATTTCAAAATTATCTTCAGCTGGTGTAGACATCTAGATATGTTTTAAGTATGGAGAAAGTTCAGAGGAAAGTTAGTGAAGTTAACATGGGAAAGTAAGACTGATGGTTAAAAATAATCAAGGAAGAATTAAATTGGAGGAAAAAGAATAAGAACATAAAACATTAAGAAATACTTCTCATATTAATACATAATTGCTACAGAAAGTTTGAAAGTTGCTCAAAATTATAAATGTAAAGAACAAAGCAAAAAATCACAGAATTAGAAAAATACGAGATAAAGTTTTTAAACAAGGATCTCATATATGTATCTACCATTTGCCAGGTAGATACAAATTAGTTATAAGAAACAAAGAGGTTAAACATTCTTGCTTTTATCTTTTGACACGGAAGAATAAATTTTATGAAGGTATCTATAAAAAGTGTGAGTTTCACTAGTCTGAAGATTATAGAAACACTAAAAAATTGGAAAAATTACATATTTTAGAATTCTCATTGTTCCTCATGTGGCCCCATTTTGACTACCTGTATCTGTCTCACAATTTATGGAAAAGGACACACTTGCACTGTCATATATTTCTTTCCCTTAATCTTACTATTTCAATGCATTTTGGGAGGGACATATACTTTTATAATTGTCTTTTTCTTAAGGTATGACTCAAAAGTTTCTGGACTGAAGTGTCAGAAGTAGTTTCTGTAATCTTTTCTTACAGAAGTTTTCCCTCAACACTCTCCAACTGTTTTCACTTTAACATGTGACTCTATTAAATATAATAAAGTGCCCTGGCCCTCAGCAGATCTGTTGATGCAGAGTAAAGAGGGCAAGAATGTGCTAATAATTAGGCTGGCAAACACATGGATTTTCTAAAAATCCCCTTTAGAAAAATACTCACTTTCAAATGTTAAACTTCATATCTAAGTTCAAAGAAGCAATATGTAGACCTTAAAAACTTTAATCCATTTTCCTATAATACTGATTTTTTGAACTGTAATTATTATCCATGATTATAGAACATATAGCAAGTTTTGAACTTTTTTATTATCTATGGTACTGGTTTAAAATGAAGGGGTGGTGCAGATCCATACATTAGAGCTAAATCTGGATGCCATTTAGATAGTAATACATACTGGTGACTTCGTTTAGATATGTCTGAGCCAACAAGCAGAAATACAAATACAAAATGGTAGGTGGTCCACTTAAAAGAGTGGACTAATTATGCAGCCCTAACTGGGTGAACAATGTGCATTTTATTTATAGAAAGTTAAAATATGGATGGACCATCATGAGAAAGCTTTCTTGGACAGCACTACTCTTTTTGACAGTGAATATAGCTTAAAGTCCTCGAAGAGATTTGAAGAATAAAGGCCTATCATATCCTTGGGTTTTAGGTAGCTTGTAATCTAATCAGGGAAGTGAGCCAGTCCAAGCAAATGAGAATTACAGTACCAACTGCAGATTGGAAGTGCTGGATGGGAAACAGGATCAATGTGCCTAAAGAATTAAGTATTGGGTTATACTGTCATATTTTAAGAGCAAAAACAACCAGAATAAAAGATATTACTTCAGGTTTTTAATCAAATGTTAAAGGAAAATATTTGAGAAAAAAATCCTGATTCTACTCAACTCAGAATAAAAGGACTTAGGACACATGAGAGACACTTTCTTAAGGATGTACTACTATGGGGGAAATTACTTTGTCACACTTTGCCTGGAAGGACAAGCAGAGTGGGATGGAGACGTTTCTGTCCAGTGACTCTCCTCAGTCCCCAGGTACTGGAGTAATGAATCTGCTGGGTTAGTTCCTTCAAGTTAGGGCAAAGCATGTTCCCCAGATGTATCTGTTCATAATTAAGTTCCAGTTACCAAAATCACATTCTCTCTTCCATTTACATTGAGTGAACTCCACTGATAAGGGGATGTAGGGAGCATCTTCATTTGCTTTCAGTAAATTCTGGGTTCTTATTTTCTTCCCATTAGTCAGGTCTGTGAACCAAGGATTGTGTGTATTTCCACTTTTCAGCATGTGCCATTTTCTAAACGAGTTGTTTGCAGACTGTAGCATGCATCGGAAAAACTTGGAAGACTTCTTAACTCTGAATACTCAATATTTGTCCTTTTTCAGAGTTTCTGACTCCACAGGTCCGTGTTAGGGCTAGAGAATTAGCATTCCCAATCTTAAGTTTCTGTTTGATGATAATAAGGAACTACAATTTAAGAATCACTGAGATTTACTTAGTTACCTTTTCAAATTCTCAAAGAGGCTCTGAGAAACAGAGCTGATTATTTTCCCCATTTTTCAGTTGGGGAAACAGATGTTCAGATGTCCAAGAAATTATCCAGGTTGGAGGGGGTTGAGGGCAAAACAGTGTCCCAGCATTCTGACTCCTGTTCCTAACCCAGCATCACGTTTACCTTGTAGCTCTCTCAGCTTGTGCTCGGGAGCTTGTCTAGGATGACATAGTGCCTAGACACGAGTGCGGCCGACACTCACGCATGAGATCTCAGTTTTATTAACTTTATCAACTTATCTCAAAAGTCTCTTGAATTCTGACGTCTGAGTCACATTTCGTTCTGCTATAGTCTCAGAACACTTGTTTAAAATGTAGCTGCTATTACCAAGCCTACTTAGCAGCATGGACACTTCCCTTTTGTCATGAATTTTTATTTATTTATTTATTTTTCCCTGCAATCGCTCCCCTCTGCTGTTTGCTTGTTGAGGCCCAAAGCTATCCTCTAGTAGACTATGCTATGCATAATAGTGCAACCATCTGCCACTTTTTTTATTGTTGTTTTGGAAACAAAAAATAAAACTTTCATTCTCTTTAATCTACCACAAATAAGTCTGATGCTCATAAAGGAAAATAGTCAGTTGGAATGAAAAACACTGGTATTTCTTTAGCTTTATCTTGGAAAGAAGGCGTTGGCTATAGAACTATTTAGAAACTTTCAAATTTTTATGATTTGTTCATATTGATGACACTGAAAATTATTTACTCTTTTATACTTCAATTTAATTTGTCTAGCTTCTACCAATTGGTTTACCTCTAAATTGTATGTGAATGAATGAATGAAAGAGCAAATGTGTATCTATTTTGGAGAAGATTTAATTACCTAATATTATTAGAGTAGCCTATATAACAGGGGCTTTTTTCCCCGAAGTAAATTAATAAGTTGACTTTCTAGTTTATAAGTCACAGTTTTATAATTTCATTGGCATAGACCTGAATTCTAGATTTAGGTCTAGAATTCTGATTTAAACTACTGTTATAAATCGACTGTGTCAAGGGCCAGATTGCATTTGTAGTGATAATTCCTTTTGATAGTATATAACCTCCTTAAAACAAATCTATCTAGGCCACAGAGCATCAAACTTAGCAATAAATGAGAATTATTCAAAAAAGTTTTACAAAATATAGACGACTGAGTTTCATTTCAAGAAAAATCTGACTCAGTTGGTCTGGACTGGGGCTGGATGTAGGTAAAACTGTCAAAGTAATTTAAAAATGTAATTGAAGTTCAGAACACTTTTCTGTTGTTGGAAAATAGTAGTTCTGCCTAGTGATGTAGCTGGTAAAATGTTAGAAAAGACACAAGCAATTTTCATGTATCATGTTTCTTGTCTGAATAATATGAATAATTGTCCCAATTTTTCATAAAGAAGTGACTCAGTATTATAATGGTAATTAAAAACTTGTTTTTTCTTTAGTTTTTATCTTAGGTCCCAAAAAATCTGACAAGCTATGGTGACTATCTCCACCTGGTGGCAGAAAGTGCTATCATGTACAGAAAATGCAAGTACAAGAGTAGGAAAAAACACTTTTAAATTTAAATATCAAACATAGTGGTGTTATGGACTTCTGGATTGAAAACTTATTACACATGTCCTCTAGGACCCAGATAAAATCCTACAAAATAGGTAACATATTCATTAGTCCTTCTTTTCTGACTTAAAATAAATGAATGCAAATTGATGATTAGTTCTGTTTCTGATGTAGTTCCCAGACTCCTATCTTATTTTAGGTTCTATTTTAAAATTATTTAAGTACAATAGGAAATTTTTTACATATTAAGCATAATATGAAATGGCTTCTGGAGTCTATATATGCCACTTGGCCTCACTCCCACCCCATTACCTGCTGGTAAATGGTCTTAGTCACAGTAGAAGGATGAGTCTGTAGGATTCCCAGTGAGACCCAGGGACAATTAGACTACAAGCCCATAATTGTATCTCACTGTTTTGTTCTTCCTTCTGAAGGATGACATTTAATCCACCATCAGCTAATTACCTAGAAAACTGTATACTACTTGTCTAATATTTAATCCATAAATTTTATCAAGATAAAAACAGTAGTTACTATCAATTGTTGATATACTCACAGTATTGTAGACAGTTGTTAGTTAACAATTATAAGGCAGTTAGACAAGGCTGAGCCCTCAGCATAGAAAACAATTGAGGCACATTCACTGAGGTTTACATTTTAAAGAAAGAGACTACAATACCTATACTGATGAGTAACTGTGCTTGATATTCTAAATAGACCTCAGTCACCACTCCTATGGCTATCCCATTCTTTCTGGGAAATCCACTTGCTACATGAATATTTCCCCCATTTGACCCCAATTAGTCAACATTATGTGGCCAGCTATACTCATAATCTTACTGGTTGATCTTGGTTTTGCCCCACCTCATACCCGCTTTGTGATTTTCTATCAGATCTTATAGTTTGTTCCATTTTGTACTAACCTCATCTTTATAGTTTTGCCCAATGTGATACCTTTGGGAAGTAAAGTGAGTTACCAACCCACTTTCTGGTTCCTCTTCTGTCTCTCTTAGACAGAAGCTATCTTTCTCCTAAGAAATTCTTCCTACTCTTAACTTCTGTTGTTCCTAGAATTCATTCTTCCATTTTGGAGAACTCAAACTTGTGTTTCAGATAGCTAGCATGTTGAGAATTATAATATTTCCACTGTTTGGGCTACTTGGTTCTCTCTTTCAATAGGATATCCCTTTGTCTTATGGTATTTATATCAAACATGTGACCTTCAAATTTGTGTACTCATTTAATTGAAACAATGGATGTGCATAATTATCAGTGTGCCCATTACAATTTAAAAACCTATGAAGAATGAACGAGGTGGGAATTTCATGTAAGAGTGCTAGTACGACATTTTGTCATAGTCTTTATGTGTTCTAGAATACAGAAGAAACAAGCACAACACGACTGAGGACACAATGCGTCTGGTTAATGTTTACCGTTACCTTTGATTAAAGTGTCATTCCCAGTTTCCAAAATCAACTTTATCTTTGTACTAAGAATTTTTATGAATCAACAAAGCAACTTGGCAAGCTCAGGACCTTGAGGGATTTCAGTTGTCTTTTCAAGAAGTTAAGTTTTATTAAATGTCTTGGATAATAACTACTTTTTCTCTAATACAGTTCAAAGGACTAATATGTAGCTTAAAAACCCACATTTTTGGAGACCTGTCAGAATGATACTAAAATTTTAAAAAACTATGACCTCTTGTCATGAGTTAAAACCTATAAATACTGTTTTGACATAACTATACTACATGAAGGAATGATTGAGCATTATATTTCTAGGGCACTAACTACTACTATACTTAAAGTACATTTGTGCCTCTATCATTTTAGCTTTACATGCATACTTGAACAAAGAAGTAACAGGATCCAAGCTATAAACTTTAACCCTATAAAAATTTTTAAAAATACAGTATGGCAGTTATAGTTACATGGTAAGGAATAGCAATATAAGAATATACTAATTAAATGTTCACTATTAAAAGATATTTTATAAATTATGAAGTTTGCATTTACATATATCTTAGTAAAGTGGTAGTGAGATAAGTCACTTGCTTCTTATTTTTTGACTAAATGCAAGATTTTCTTCTGGTATTTTTATGGTTTTTTATCCTTATTACCAAATATCCAGAATTAAATATATCATGTACACTACCTATATTATCTTGTATTTTCTTTTGATTTATCTATGAGTGTTGTGAATTTTAATATTGATTTAAAAAGGTTTCCTCTATATGTATCTTTTTGTAAAAAAAAAAAACTAATTCTTTCTGGTGGTAGAAACACATTACATAACTGCAGAATGAATTATTAGAGTTGTCAAGGTAGTGTTATCTGTGCTTGTTATAGATTGACTTACATGTTACATATTGACAATAATATTTTCTCAAAAAACTAAACTAGATTACATAAATGTGTGTTCTCAGATGTTTTCCTTACTTCAATCAGAAAAATGAATTAATTTGTGACTAATCCATGTAGATGAAATATAAAATAAATCTCAATCCTTATTATAAGTGTCTTAGGACTGGGAGATAACATGAAACTATAATTCCCTGACCATGAAATGACTTGTATTTAATGAATTAATTGCTATCTAAAAAATCAATATATTAAAACTTGTATAGGACATTTACTATACTCAAAAGATTCACCTAATTCTTGTATATTAAATTTTAAAAGGAAATAAGGGTTTTTTTAAAATTATAGAGCATTCAAAGATATCTATCCAGTTACTACAAATTTTGGACGCATACATTTCAGAAATAGAAAACGGTCACCTTCTTTTCATATAGTTATTTAGCAGAAAGAGGTGAATTGCTTATATTCCTTCAAGTTTGTGTATGAGACACCTTTGAAGCTAGAGTTTTGAATTTAAGCTTAATGCTCTAATCTAGTATGTTACACAAAAATGTGAGATTCCCCAAAAAGACAATATGAAGAGGAAATTTGGTAACTATAGGCTGGTAGCCACAATATATAGTACCTAGAAATTCTTTATATGATTTTTCATAGTTTAAAAACATTTTAGTTGTAAAAAGGAATTTTAAAAAATAAAAGCAGAAACAAAAAAACCACTTAGGAGGATGTAAAAAAAGAACTTCGATACACCGTTGGTGAGAATATAAATTAGTACAGTCACTGAAAAGTGTGTAGGGAGTCCCACAAAAACTAAAAACAGAATGATCATATGACCCAGATATTTCACTGCATAGCAAATATGTCAAGGAAATGAAGTCAGGACATCAAAGAATCCACACACTCCCATGTTCATTGAAGCACTATACATACTACTCAAGACGGGAATCAGTTGAAGTGTCCACCAGAAGAAAAAATGATTAAAATGGATTCTATATATTGTGTAATATTATTAAGTCCTAGAAAAGAATAGAATTCTGATGTTGTAGCAGCCAGGATGGAGCTGAAGGACCCTGTGTTACATGGAATAAATCAGGCACAGAAAAAAAAAAGGCTATTCCCACTAATAAGTGTACACTGAAAGATAATTGAGTAGAAGCAGAGAAACATCAGAGGCAAAATATGGGTAGTTATGTAGCATATGGAATCTCCCTTTCCTCATATTATCAAACACTGTGTCCACATAAGGATATCCCCTTATCTTTATTCTTTTGATTGTAAATAATTAGATCTAGAAATAGAAGTAGAAAAGGAGTCAATGATGAAAATATACAACAACTGAAATAAAGCCACAGGGAACTCAGAGTCAGTGATATGTTATAGGTGCCGGGCACTTTTTACATCTGTTGTATGACCTTGTAAACTCCTTGGCAGAACTTCAAACTTCACCAACAAAGTCTACTAACTTCAGAGAAGAATGAAATTAACCAGATTTGGAGGTATCTCAAAGAGTTAGCTAAAAATGAACCACTGGAAACATAAATTTTGATATCTAGAGCTTTTATCCTAAGAAGTGCTTTAATATTATTTTATATACTATCATATTTCTATTCTTTTTTTTTCTTTTGTGAGACAGGGTCTCTCTTTGTAGTTCAGGCTGGTCCTGAACTTAGCCTCGAACTCAGCAATCCTCCTGCCTCTGCCTCCCAAGTGCTGGGTTTACAAGCATGAGCCAGAATGCCCAGCATTGTGGTGTGTGATACTGATTGCTGGTGGGCATAAGTCACTACACCTGGCATTGCTGTATGTGATCACTGGGCATCAAACCTGGGCCCTTGTGCTCACATGGCAGGCACTGAAACCTCTGGGTAAGTCCTTGGCCCCATATTTCTATTCTTTAAGCATGGCAATGTGTAAACTTCCTGCATTTTCCTTTCAAATATTTTGTTAAAATTCACATTCCAAAAAAATGTTCCTTTACAAACAACTTTATTGAAGAATATTTGATAAACATAATTAAACAACTAGGTATCTAAATTTGCATATAGTATCTATTTGTATATAGCATATCATTTAATATATATTGAAATATACATGAAACTCTCATGATAATCAGCATAATAAACATATTCTTTGTTTTCAAAATTTTCTTTGATTCTTCCTTTCTTTTCCTCTCTGCTCCCCTCACCCATGTGACCAGTGATCTGTTTTCCCTCATGATAGATTAATTTTTATTTCAAGAGTTTTATATAATTGAAATCATAAAAAAAATGTGTTTTTGCCTTCTTCCACTTATTCAGCACAATGATTTGGTGATTCATCCATTCCAGTGTTCATTCTTTTTTGTTGCTCAATATTATTTCATTATATGGATATACCATATTTGATATTCAGTCACCTACTGGCAGATTTATAATATTTGAATATTACACATGAAGTTTCTGTGAACACTCATGTAAAAGCCTTCCTATGAGAGTATGTTTTATATTTACGCTGTAGTTTTGTAACAGTGGGATTGAATATATCCTTAATTAGAAGTGTGACCTAAAATTTTCGCTAAGTATACTCCATGGAGTACAATGCCTTCCATTTGGCTTATGGTCATTCATTAACTTTGAATGCATAAATGAATGAATGGTGATTGTGAAAAAAATTGCAAATGTGTTTTATGTAATGAAAAGGATCTACAACTGAGTCTGAAAATCTTGACTCCAACTTCTTATGATAATACAAAGCAAACTAATTTCTTTGACTTTACTTCTATCACCTATAAAAAGGAGATACCATAGGCACATAAGTCCTTTCCACACCATTGTGATATTTCAAAATCTCTTCAAATCAAAAAGATTTTGATACTCATTCTGACTTAAAACTTGATCTTACTTTTACTGATTAAAAAGCAAGTTTGACTTGAACATTGAATTTATTTATAATTTTTTAATTCAAACATTTTCATATGTTTTTCAAAAATATTCATAAATTTGCTTTGAGTTTCAACTCTATATCCAAGTGATCTTTTGCATAATATACATTTTATGCATTGCACTATCTAACAAAAACTCCCCAAATGTTAAATTATAGGACATCTCTATCTCCTGGGTAGGCATCTGAACTTTATCTTCCACATCTCTTCTTACTTATATTATAATTAAGTTTAATTATATACAAGAGAAGATACATACATATTGCTCAGATATGAATCTTATATATTTCTTGTATAAAATTACAGTGAAAAATAATCCACAGCTTTTATGATGGCTGATTGAAATTAAGGCGTGGGCCTTCACCCATCAAGTCAATACCTTGTGTCATTTTTGATCCTATGAGTCAGTCATAGGTATGAAAACTACTTGATCATCAGCCATTTCATTTGATTTTCACTCAGCAAGAAGTTAAGTGGAAAGAAAAAAAGCTAAATTACATATTTTAAGAACACTTTCCAAGTATTGTAGTAGAGTGAGACTTAGTCACGGGGACATACTGGACTTAAAAGAGTAAATGTGAGTTCTGTTTTGGAGTAGAGTAAGTCCAGCTGAACTATGGCAGGTCCTATGACCCTATCAGAAGAAAATGGACATTGAGACAAACTGTAGTTTGCCCTACTGCCCTTGTACTTTATTGATAGCTGTAAAGAGCAACAATAAACACAGAAAAAACTTCAAAGAGTCAAAATATCTACCTAAATGTAGGATTAATAATCAGAAGGATGTTACATAAGCATTTTTTCCCCCTAACAAACGTTTTTCTATGGTTTTGATGTGCCACTTTGGCGGTTGGTGGTTTCTCAACATATCATTGGGATTATGTTGTAAATGGTGGGTGAGTGCCAATTTCTACAATTCCTCAAAGACTTTCTTAATTATTTTTTTGTCTACCAGGAAATCTGGTGGGGTTTTTTTTTTATAAGAGACTTTAACACTGGCATCTTTCCAGAAAGCTATAACACAAAGTTGAAACAGCTTTGGCTTCAAACATTGTTATGCTCACTTTTTCTCTCCACATTCTTTCTGGATCTTTTCTTAGAACTGTGAACCCGGTAACAGCTCTGTGGCTAGTAAATCTCATTCTCACCTACTTCTTCAAATACTAATAATATTTGCTAAATATTCTTTATATTTTTCAGGAAGATTCTTTAATAGTTACCATTTGGATTCACAGTAAAAGGCAGAAGAATAACCAGGAAAGAATAAGGGAAAGAGTTAACATTGAATTTTCTTTAGAAGAATACATTTCTAAATGGTGTGCATACTTGTTATAAATCAGTAATAAATAGAAACAATTTACATGCATCTTCATGTCACAAGGGACTGGATTTTTGCCTCTGTGTCTGTGACTGGGTAAATCAGGAAACAAAGATTAGACACAGTTTAGGAGACAACGAGCAAACACCTCCATTTACTAGCCTCACACCACATTTCTCCTGCTCAGCTTTGCCTTCAATAAAGATAACATCATATTTCACTTCCCATTAACTCTTGTATCTGTTTTTTAAACTGGCTTGGAATTTCAAGATGGAAAGCAATGATTTGGCCCCTCAAGTCCTCAGTAATAGCGAAAGGACAATTCTGTGGTAAATGGAAACAGTGCTGGTTGATAGCTAAGCTTGCCAAAGTGCTTCTCAGTGATAAGGAAGTTAACTTTCTTAGATGTGTTCTGAGTGTTTAAAATGGCCCAAGGAATTGCTGTTGGGACAAGTATAGTACAAGGAAGAGCTTTTCTGCTCTTGTGTGAAAATCAGGTTTAGCATATATGTCGGAAGACTCAATACAGTGTGCTCATGAGTCCCTTTGGAAGGGGTGGGGTGATGGCTGGTACTTGAAGAAAAACTCAATAATTCAATGAGAAAAGAAAATTCCCAAGATTTTGACATCCCTAGGCATAATCTCAGTCTCAAAGTTATCAACCTCTTGGCTCCACAGTCAATCTGATTCTTGTATTATAGTAATGGTCGTAAATGTTTATGCTGGTTTTAAATATGTAAGAGATAAGTACAATCTGAGCTTGAATCCAGACAATAAACATATGGTTCGTAGAACCTAACTGAAGATCAATTCTGGATTGGTACATAGGAAGTGTAATAGGCCATGGGATTTTGTCCAAAGGCTGTCAAAGATCGCGTGCCTCTGTTTTGAGTCACTCTTCCTCTTGTTCCTCTATCACTGAGATTAAAATGAGCATTTTCCTGATGGGTGTGGGGAATTCAGTCTTGGTGGCTCCACGCTGTCCGCACAGATGCTCTACTTAAAAAAGAAGAAAGCCTTTGGGTTGGTGCCTTTATTTTACTCTATGTATTATTAGTTTCCATCCAATGAAAGGGAAATATAACATTTCATTTTTCCCTTTGGTTTTCATCATGAACAGACACATTCAGAACTTTTACCAAGGCCAATCCTTCAGAGCATTGTGCTACAGCTGGTTTTTATTCTGTCTCCTAGGTGGCCCTGTAGTAATACAGTTTTACTCTTTAGATGCACAGATATTTGGTTGGAAAGTGTAAGTAAATTGAGGGCTTTCGAGTTTGCCTGAGTAAAGCTGTATTAATTTAAAATGTTCAAAATTTACAACTGCATTAAACAAAGGGAAGAAAATAGGATCTTTGTACTTTAGAGCTGTATTTTATTTCTTTCAGGGACTTGAGGTAAACACATTGAGGAAACAAATGTGCAGAAATTTTAACCCATACCGCTAATATTTTGTGTTATTCATTATCAACACAAGATTAGAATTCACATCTTTCTAGGGATTGGTCCAATTATTTTTTGTTGTTATGTGGTTCACTTTATTTTTAGTGTGAATAAAAGAATTTTTTAATGTGATTATTTCATAGGTTGATGCAATAAGAAAATCCTTTATGACTATGTCAACCCACTTGTTGGAGATACATCTATGCTATTCTCTTACAATTCTCTCTCTCTATCTCTTTCTGCATTTCTGTTTCTTTCTCTCTCTCTCTCTCTCTCTCTCTCTCTCTTTTTTTTTGTGTTTGTGTGTGTCTTTTGCTCTCTCATGAAGAAAACTTTTCCTGTCCACTGGGCTCCAGCTTTTCCTTCAGTCTAGCCCCTTTCCTTTTGGAGGAGATGATCATAAAAATGTTAGTAAAAATGAACATAGTTAAAGTTACTGAATGCTTGTGAATCTTAACTCTTATCAGTCACAAAGACAATAAAATTTGCCCTGCAGTAGGGTCTCAAGGACCTAACTCATCTTCTCTGATCTCAGAGCTGATACAAGCTCAAGTTGCTTGTGGAAACCTGTGTGCTTTCTTCTAAAGATAATAAGTAACAGACCCTCTGAGTGTCTGTTGAAAAGAAGAGAAAAGCGGCTGTCTGCCTTTGTATTCCCCAGGGAGGGAGAGCTATTGTGAGGAAGCAGACAGGCCTTGCACGGCAGCCTGGCTCACAATGGCACATGCTAGTGACAAGAGACATAACATGGAGCTGTGGCTCCTGCATGGCTGCAACTATTGATACAAGTTGTGTTGACTTGTCGTCATTACGACTTCAATCGGGAAGCTGCATTCCAAGTAGTAATCATTACCATACAGGCTTTTCCAATGTGCACTCCTCACCCTAATTAAACAAAATGTAAAGGCAATTAAAATACACATTGGAAAGCAAGTTGTTCTTCCTATGGAATAAATTATTTTTTTAGTTAGTTTAGAACTTGACTGGAGTCAGCGGAAGGAAAAGCAACATCTACTTTATTACTGATGGGAGGCAAGAATTTTAACATCCATAGATAGATTTAAGGGGGACTATCTTTCATGTCTTTGGAGAAATATATACCACATATGCAATGCCTTAAATATGGCATGTTTAAATTGTGTGGATGAATATGTGTATGTTTGCCCATAAACAAAACAAAAATCTACTAAACTGAATTTTAGAATTAGAAAGAAACACAAATACATTCAACTCTTCCATTTTGCAGTTTTAGAAATTGAGACCTATGGGTGATTAAAATGTTGTGCATCAGTTGTAGAATAATTTTAAAAATTCAAATTGCCTTGAATTTTTAAAAATTCTGGTTTGTTGATTTAGATTTCAGATTATCAGAAAACTTATGAAACAGAATGAAAATTCAGTGATAGAAGAATGTGTTAATACTCATAAAAGACTCTAAATTGTGATTTGTTAAATTAAAATAAAATATAATGTGCAATATATATTTAATGAAAAGAAATTTCATATGAGTCTCCAAGTATGCTTGTAAGTTTGTCACTCAGGCAATCACAACCCATGAGCAGAAGCAAATTTAAATGTTAGTTCTTAAATGCCCATGTTAAAGTTTAAAGACAAGTTTCTGGATGCTCCCTCAGAAATTCTCTGGTGTAGGTGACATTAGGCTAACCCTGATATCAATTGAGAAATTTTGAGGTGTGGCAGAAGGAATTTATGTAATATAACAGAAAACAGAATGAATATTTTGTCCCTACATACAATAATATTTCTAAATTAATCACAAGCTTACTTCTCAAAAAATGCTTTGATGCTAAAAGAATTGGAGAAAATCTGTATCCTATAATAAAGATTTAGAAATATACAGTGTGTGTTAATATATAAAAAGGTGTTAAAGTGCAAAAGTCACATTAGTTCTATTTAAACCAGTTTTCTAAATTTGTTTAATCACAGAATCTGTTTTTATTTATACATACGTCTCATGTATATACCATCGAAACTATTTCCAGATAAACCATTTAGGGAGACATTAGACCAATAGACAATAGTAATACAATTTTTTTAACCTTTTAGGCTTGACTTAAAGTATTTCTGCGATCAAATGCTTGACATTAAATCCTTTTGTTGTGGATAAAGTTCAACACTTCTATGATTTGTACAACATTATTTCACATTATTGCATAGAACATTCTCCTCCATGTCTAGAAATCTTTGTTTATATTTTCTTATTTTCTTCATCTACAGAATTAGATATCAGCTATCGCAGCTGGGGATGAGTGGCTCAATTTGACAATTTAATGTCTATTTATACATTAAGTCACATCACTGAGTGTCCATCTTTGAGTAGTGGTACAATGACAAGAGAATGAACTCTTGTCTCATAGAAAACAATGTGAAACTTTATAAGAAATAGTTTTCTAATGATTCTAAAATTATCTTTTTTAAAATTTCAGTTTGTGATCCAACTTGAACCCTGTGATGATCAAATCATCTTCTGTTTCTTTGTTTCCAAAGATCTAGAGCTCCTGGAGAAAGTCCCCGAAATTGGCATGATGGATTCACGATCATCTACGTCAAAGAAGTCTTCACCATGATCAACCATTCTACTGTCCATCTCTAACACATTCACCCATGATAACTGCTTTCTTGCCTGTTATTTCCCTTCACTTCCATCTGAACTTCGACCTTGCAATCTACTTGAGAGTAAAATAAACTCAGGAGTTGGGAGCAGTAAGAAAACATGAACGTCTTCCTAAATCTACTCTGTATTGCTTTATTCCCTTTTTATTATAATGTAAGCTCTTTCTCTCTTCTATAAACTGATCCTCCCAAAGACATTTGGATTCCTTCCCATCACAGCTTTAAGAAAGGATTCTTAGTAATTTATGTTTTTTCTTAATATTTATTACCTACTCTGTATCAGGCTACATTCTGCAACCTATATATCTGTAAACATGAAAAACTCCTGCCATTTAAAAAGTTACACTCCACTAAAATATCCTTTTTTTGCCTTACTAATATCTCTTTTATTTTTACATGGAAGCTCTCCTCTCATTTAAATTCTTCCTGCTGTTTTTTCCCCTCATTCAAAAAAAAATACATAAATAAAATCAAGCAAAATAAAAACCTCTTTCCAGCGAAGGCTGTGTCTCATTTTTTCAGGTCCCAAGCATACTTCTTGGAAAAATTTGTTTAGAACTGCTTAGACTCTACTTGCTGTGCCATCCACTCATCCATTCAGTCCTCATCGGCAAACTCACTTCCGCCTCCATATTGTCTCCAAATAGCTCTTATTAGACACTAAGAGTAACGATGTTGCTGGACGCCGGCATGAACTTTTGTCTTCATCCTCCTTCCTTCTGAGGTGCATTCCGTCGTGTTGGTTTCCCGCTGATCACTCATTTTCTCTTGCTCTGTATGACACCGTTTTCTCTTTCTCTTCAAGGTACTTCTTTTGCATTTTCACGATAACTTACTTCTACTTAGTCATTGTCGTACCTCAATCAGAAATACGTAAATGACTAAGAATGATTGTTTCTCCTCTAATATTCTTTATCTTCTGAATGTCAGGATCCTAGTTGCCCATTTGCCTCCATCCTTTGCACTGGGTTTCAAAATGTCTTGTCACTTGCCCTCTGAAATATTCTTACATTGCATTTGTTTTGTTCCACCATCACCATTACTCTGGCCAAAGTTTCATTTCTTACATGAAACTTCACAATGACCTCTGACGTGGGCCACTGTTTCTCCCTGTCTCCTCACACTGCACAGCACCATGCTCTTTTGAAGGAAAAAAGTTGATCATATCACCTTCTTATTAAAAACCATTAACTTCCTCCGTTATCCTTCTCACAAGGGTAAAACTAAACTTTCTTCTTGGCCTGAAAGACTGAACTCCCAGTATTTGCTCATTTTCCCCCAATTTTTCCTGCCTCATAGTTCTCTTGCTTCTTTAGTCCTTTGTATAATCTTGCTTCTCTTTGTCGTCAGACACTTGTCTGTCTGAGTTACTTCAGCACCTGAAATTACTTTCTATTCTTTTTCCTGAAAACATCATTTTCTATATACTAGTTCAGTTTTTACTTCCTCAGGAAAATTGTCTTTATTCTCTAAATTAGGCAGAAATCTCTGTATTTTTTTTCTTTTATTTTGGTATCATGAATGCAATTATTTTATAGACCTTGTGCTTGTATGTTTATTTATATGATTAATTTGAATCAATTCTTTCTCTCACTAAATTGTAAGTTCTATGAAATCAAGAGGTATGGATACTTTGTTCATTTATTGTCAGCAGCCTTTAGTACATACTTGATACATATAATATAAAAATAATTTCCCAATACCATAACTCAGGTAAGATGCAGAGAAGTATAATAACAGCAGTGTTTTCAAATTCAAATTAAGTGGTTTGAATACAAATTCATATGAATAAAATTTTATATATGTTGTGGTGACAATTTCAGAAAAACTTTCAGCTTTCACAAACAGGTCTCCCTTCCCAATTTGAACATTTTTATTTTCCGTTCTTTGAATCAGTTTTCCAGGGTGATATCCTAGAAAGCAGTTGTAGAGGTCATGGGGAACATAGACTTTTTCACTGATAATTGCCAGGAAATCCATGCCATGCCCCAGGTAAAGGTGGACTTTTGGAGAAAGAATCTATAGGTTTTGAAGTGTCCAGAGAAAAAGAATTATTGCTCTAGGCATTTTCTTCTGTTATATTTATAACTGTGTGGTATTTTTTTCATACTTTAGAATTTATAAAATCCTTTCAGATTAAAAGTCCATTTTGATAAAACTGACGCATTCTAATATGATGCATTTATAAATACATAGTCTTTTTAGGTTTACATATTTATAATTATATATTGTAATATATAATTTCATATTAGTATATGAAATGCTATCTAAATATGTATTCATAATATCAACATTAAAAAACAACAGGGTGTATAATAGATGTAAATATATTTATGTGTTTGCATTATTTATCAGGATATCATATATACAATCATCCTTTGGAATCCACAGGGGATCATGTTATATTTTTTAGAGCACAATGATAAAAAGTTTGTATATGTTTATTATAAACACAATTTTTAAAATATTTTCTATCCACAATTTTTTTTTTTTTTGAAATACAGTCTTGCTTTGTAGTCAGGCTTGTTCTGAGCTCCCTATGTAGCCCAGGTGAGTCTGGAACTCACAGAAATCCTCCTGCCTCTGCTTCCTGATTGCTGAGATTACAGGCATGAGCCACCACATCCAGCACTGTGGTATGTGGTTACTGGGGATCAAATTTGAGACCTTGCCTTTACAAATCAGGCACCAGAACCACTGAGCTAAATCTCCAGCCCCATGATGTTTTTGTATCTGGAAAAAGAGCTTATAGATATGAAGTATAGTTTTCATAAGTAAAGAAGAATTTACATTTAATGATTATTCAAATGAGTTGATGAAAAACAGGTGTTGGCAAATGTACAAGGTTAGCCAGGAAGTAGAGGATCTTAAACTGTATTTCTAGCTGAAATTCCAATATTCTGTTTGCACTTAGGATAGGAGAATCATGTATAAAGCATTTTTCATTCTTATTAATATATATATATAATTAATCATAAAGAAATTCCAATTACATCCTACAGTCAAGGCAATAGAACCATGTGTTATATGGAGAGATCATGACCACTTGCCAGAGAGTTAACAACAGCAGTGGAACAGATTTTAAGAGTAGAGATGTTCTATTTTTGAAGATAATAATTTTTTGTCCTAGAAAGAAATTCTGGAGAAAATTAGAAAATTTCAGGTAAAACATCCCATATAGCATTCTTCTAGGCTAAAATAATAAAAGTTAACATTAAAAATGTTTTACCAAAAGAGGTAATTTAAAACATATTACTTACAATTGAAAGTATAGTGTGAAATAGTTCCATCCACTAAACATATTCTTCTATAATATATTCTTTGGAGGTGATATACCTCTCTCTTTTGTGAAAGAACTCTGATATATTTATTTAAATAATCATAGAATGATTTGCACTGTTCTATTATAGATAATTACAGTGATCAGCTAGATGACCAATAGCCTAGGGAGAAATTTCAGGGGATGAGGGCAGGGCTTTACAAAGTTATGTAGGTTGAAATGTGAGACATAGATAATTGCATCTTGGAAAACTTTACACAGTTCAGTGAATTTGTCTGTGTCAGGGCGAAAGTCATGCAACTATCCTTCTGGTTGTTTTACACACAGGGGGAACAGTCTCAGTTAACAAAAGTCTGAAGCTAAGGAAGCAGCTCAGGAATACAGTGATGAAGAACAACAGCTACATACAGACTCTCACGCTATGAGTAAACTTCCACTTTGGGTGTTGACTGGTGATCTGGGGAAAGTCATTTTATTGTTCTGAGTTTTCCTGTCCTCAGATTCAAAATGGGATTGAGAAGGGTAAAGGTTGAGACAACGCTTAGGAAGTGCCAGTCAGAGTAGTGAAAACATGGTACATACCTAGCAATTATTTTTTTTTACTATTATTGTGAAAAACTTTGGAAACATATGTAGGGATCAAACTTAGGACCCCGCATTTGTGAGGCAGGTTCAGTGCCACTGAGCTACATCCTCAGCCCTGAACTGCATATCTAAATAGTTTTATTTAGTAGTCTACAAACCTCCAAAGAGAAGGTGACATTTTTATGCTTGGATACTTAAGATGATTTATGTGTTTTCCTCATTAATGGCGGTTTCTTTCCTCCACAGGCTGTTAAATCAACCTTGATCTCGTTGCTTGTCTTCAACTTGGAAACTGAATTTTCAGGCAGTGCCTCCTCCATGCTGCAAAAACATGTAATAAAAATTTAAAAAAATCTGTACCACTGGGTTAGCTGTGTTTCATAGCTTTCAAGAACAAACAAACTCAGAGATATTTGGTCATTGGCAATGCTCTAGATAAGAAATATACCTTTAGAAATATCTACTTCAATAAAAATGTACTTTTTGCTTTCGAAGATGAATATCATGGAGAATAAATGTAAATAAATAGCACAAATAAGAAGTTACATTCTTCCATGTTCAAGAAATAGTTAATCAAGTGAAAGCAATATAAACACACACACACATACACAGATATGATTTTGGATAAAGAGTCTTTCTATGGCCTTGGAGTTCAGAGCAGACCAAACTATAAGTCAGAGATACATCAGGTTATCTTCACTTTCTACATAGAAGAACATCCTGTTAAAGAATATTGATAGTGGAGGGTTGAGGATTTAGCGCTTGCAAAGGCAAGGGCTTGGGTTCGATCCCCAGTAACCTCATATAACAATACGGGCATGGTGGCTCTCACCCACCAGCAGCCAGTACCACACACTACAATGCTGGAAGTTGTCACTCACACCTGTAATCCCAACACTCAGGAGGCTGAGGCAGGAGGATTGCTGAGTTTGAGTCTAAGTTCAAGACCAGCCTGAACTGAAAAGCAAGACTCTGTCTCAAAAAACTAAAAATAAACAAAATAAAATAAAATAAAAAATAAAAAGAAAGAAAGAGCAAAGAAAAGAAAAAAAATTGATAGTGAAACTAGACGTAAAAGAAGAATGTTTTTATATAAAAGCACATGCTAATACTAATACTACCCATATTGTGTTATATATTGCTTAGCTTCTCTGAACTTCAATTTTCACATCTGTGGAAATGAAATAATATGAGTGACTTTCGAGAATTATTTTCAGGATGAAATCAATGAGTGTTGAACTTTTACAAAAATTCCTTAGTATATTTTCATCTATTTCTGCCTAATCACATTATCAAAGCTAATATTAAAAGTAGTATTGCCTTGTCTTTTTGAGGTGATAAAATACCAGAATATGTAACTACAACAGAGAAAGTAAACATTTCTGCTGGAGCCCATAAATTGGAAGATCAGAAATCAGGAAGAGTGGGGTTTGGCTGCAGTCAAGTAAGAGAAGCTGACCTGTGAAGGAAAAAGCAGGAAGCAGTTAGACAGAGAGGCTGATAGGAGAAAAATACAAGGCCTTTGACAGACTAAAAGAGTGAGGTGGTTCCTTAACTTCTAATTCAAATTCTAGATACCAGGGAAACCATTCTAAATTTCCTCTTCTTGCAAAGTATAGTCGTGTATTTGTCCTATTATTACTGCATCATCGAGAACCACTGTAGAGTGATAAAAAAAAGACAGGTAAGATTTCTGTACAGCTTGCAGAAATACCTGTTTTGTTTCAGTAGCCTCTCCTTTCTATTGATGATGTTTTCTGTATATTTCACATCTTGGAACCAAATTAATTATAGTCCTGGGCGAAGATATATAGCAGGTGGTATTTGTCTTAGTTTCATAAAAGATCCACACTGAGTGAAGGTCCATTTATGTGGTACCCAAATGTGGGCTATTTTCAATAACACATCTCCAGTAAGTCTGTCTGGATCTCTGTAGGTACTTTCTGTCTTTCTATGGTAACTACATGTATTTCACTTGATTCTTCTTTTTCCCAGTAGTACTTCAGGATATCTTCAGCAGGATTAAAGTGAAAATATAATTATTTTTAGTTATTACATGTGTTCCTTTGATACAAGATGGAAAAGATATAGCAGGGAAGTAAGCTAGGAATGTGTTGTTATGGTAGGATGGTGTCTAGTGTGGCAGTAAGGTGTGTAGTACAGTAACCATTAGGCTCATGTGGCCGCTTAATTTAAATTTAAATTAATGAAAAAATGTGCTTAAACTTCAGTGCTTCAGGTTCACTGGCCACATTCTGTGTGTTCAAGAGCCACAGCTATCCCACAGGACAACAGAGATTATAGAACATTCTGATATTGTGAAATATTCTGTGAGACACTGCAGATAAATAATACCATAAATGTTACCTTTTATCACTACTTACATAGTGATTAAAATTAGAAATGTTTCAATATGTTCAAGAAAAGACCTATAAACATATTGTTTTACTTTAGATAATGCAAAATTGGAGTATCCATGGGCCACTTGCTTATCTATCCAGGCTTCCTCATATATACGTGGCAGGGCTGGACTGGACACATTGCCATGTGGGGGAAAGACAGTTGATCCTGGAGGAATGACTCAGACCTTGTGGAGGGTGATCTAGTGAGGAAGAAAAATAAAATAATATGTCCTACCCAAATTCACCCAAATCCACTCCAGCTTCCCTTAAACAAAATGAGCAAACTAACAGCAAAAGCTAATCAGTGAGCACTGATTATTTTCCTGAGGAACAAAATAGATAGTGGAAGTGATGTCCCTGAAACAGAAGAAAGAAAGATTATACCAGGTGTTTTCTTAGCTACTATGAATTATTAATTTTCTTGGCCTTTACACTTCATGATCCCATTAGCTCTTTCAATGGTGGAAGAAGAAAGCATAATCCTATAAAAATGTTTCTTGTTTATAAGCTGTTTTGCTCAAGGCTTAGAATTCTTCAAAATCTATTGTAGTTTACCTGTATCATAAGAATATTCTATTGCTACAATGACAAAAGCTGATAAGATACGTCCTAACTTTTTCAATTGAATCAAATACTTTTTGTTTTCTGTGTCACTATCTGTAAGAACTTTTTCTTTCTTTCCTTCCTCATTCCCTTTCCCTTTCTTCACTGTTTCCTTCCATCTTTCCTCTTCCTTCTTTCTTTCCATTTCCATTGTACCCATTTATTTCATGAACATAGCTTGTACTTCAAACTAAAGTTTCTGAAAATATGTCATCTTCTGTTGGACTCATTTATAGAGTTGGGTTTTGTCTTTACTACTTGGACTAGTCATAGATTTGAACTCATCGCAGACTGTGTTTTATGTTCTTGTTTCTTGGTCCCATAGAGTTGCGTGTAGCAGACACTGCCACCCATGCCTTCTTCCGCAGAACTACTTTTGTCTATCTTTATAGAGAGCTACATTCTTGTAGGAACATTTGCTCTGAATGATTTGTTATACATTCAATTTACTTCTGAATTGTTTATATGAAGAATGGTACTTTTAAATTTCTCATCTTGTTTTGTTTTATTTTTTCCTCTGTTCTAAATTGCAATCCTCTTAAATGTGCCTAAATTCTTTGATAAATATACATCCAGGGATGGACCTGGTGGCTCATGCCTATAATCTAAGCTCTGCGGAAGCTGAGGCAGGAAGATCACCATGGTTTGAGGCTAGCTTGGGCAGTGAGTTTCAGGCCAGCCTGAATTACAAAGCAAGATCTTGTCTCAAAACAAACAAATGAAAAATATGCATCCAAGGATACCATGTGAAACAGATAAATGAGACAATGACTTGAATAGCTTGGGTGGATTTATAAAACTTAAGGCACTTTGGAAAGATATGGTTTATGTTCTTTTAGTCTAAAATCATTTCTGCAGCTAGGACAATGTTACAGTTAAGCTTAATTTTCAATTTGTTTGCCTTAGAAGTCACCATGGGGCTCAGTAAATCACACTTTGGGGTGTACCTGAGAGGACTATGGAGACGTGACACTCATGGGTGTATCTGGCTCTAGCTTCTTCCTTCCTCCTTGGGGTTGTTTCCCAGCTATGCTTTCTTTCCTTTTTCCTTCCTTTCCTCACTCCCTTCTTCCTTCCTCTCTACCTTGCTTTTCTCTTATCCCTCTTCTCCACTTCCTCCCATTTCCATTGTGCACATCTCTTTGAGGAAGATAGTCTCTATTTCAAACTACAGTCTCTGACACCAGATCACCTTTTATTAGATTGATTCATATAGGCTTCCCTGAACTAAATAACTTTGTTCCACCATGAAATTTTATCTTGAAGTAAATGTCTTGAAACCTGTAAACTATGTACTGAATCTCCTGAAACTATTAGCTGAATTAAACTTTTCCTGAGGTCAGTGAATATTTTGTCTACCAGTGGTGAAGTTGACTAACAAAGAGACGTGGTACTGGGGAAATGGAGTCATTCCCATGAGTATAATCGACTGACCATGTAGCTCAGAATTCCTTAGAATGGGTTTGTAGGAGAAGCTCAAAAATGCTTGGAGATTTGAGTTAGAAAGAGCCTAGAATATTATCAGCAGTCCTGGGGTGGACAAGACTAGTTGATGCTCAAAAGACCCAAACTGCTAGTAATTCACACAGTAGAGACCAGGCTCCTGAGGTTTTAGTTAAGTACAGACTCCTGTGGAAATTAGAGTAGAGACTATGCATGCTCTCCTCCCTCAAAAAGAAGAAGATGGTTTATACTTTTCCTATATCCTAAGACTTTGCCAGAAGCTTAGTTTAAGGGTGGCGGACTAATGAGCGAGGCAGAAAAAACTTCAAAACAACCCATGCTGTGGCATGGATAGTACAGATTACTTGTAGCCAGACCTCAATGAAAATTAAGTGCAAAAAGCAGAACAAAACACTCAAAAAACTTATATTTTGGCTTGAAAAGACAAACTGAAATTGGGGTCAAAAGTATAACTTATAAGGAAATTAGGATCATTAAAAAGAAAAGTATTTTGAATCGAAGTAAGAAGAAAGATCACTTGAGGGAATTTCAGATATCAGCAAGAGTCTGTGTGTTGTGGGCTGAAAGGTGTAAATATATAAAGCTTTGTTTGAAAGGAGTCTGTGCTTAATCTTCAGAGTGCCAAGTCATCTGGGTACTCATATGCTACTGTAGGTATAGTCTTGGAGGGGGCTAGCTTTGCTCATGTTGGCAGCAGACCTTTGAATCATCCATTCAGACATGAAGAAGGCAGGAGATGTGGAGTCACAGAGGCCTCTACCAAATTCCAAGGGAAGGCCTGGGAAGCAAGACAACATATTCCTGGGAGAAAAATGCAAGACATAATAAAATGAAGCTACGGATGTAGTGAAGACCTCAAAACATTGGAGATGCCACAGATAGTGAGCAGAGCCAGGTCAAGGGAGAGACCATGTGTGAGTCCATAGGCTTAGAGCTACTAAAGCCTTTTTGAACACATGCCACCACTGTGTGCTGGATGCTAAACTTGAAGCTAAAGTACATAATACTTGACTTGATGAGTTTTACTTTTTCTTTGGTCTGATTCTTTTCTATATGTCTGTTACTGTCTTTTGGAATGGGAATATTATCTTATGATATTACTTTTTGACTGCTATAGGGCCCACAGCTAAAAATTTGCCTTGATGAGACTTATACTTGAATTTTTGAGCAATTCTGCAAATGTTGAGACTTTGAGAAAGGGGTTATTACATCTTTTGGTTGTACACAGGACAGTTGTATTAAACAGAATTAATGAATTTGTTATTTCTTTACTTGGAGATTAAGTGTGGTTTAAGGAAATATGTTTGGGTGTTTGACAAAGGATGAATAAGTTTATCTGTTAAGTTGGTGGTCACCTGAAGCATTGGTAAAGCACGCTTCTGGGTGAGTCATGGAGGTGTGATACGAGTACTACATATGGTCCCTGATCCCTCTCTCTTTGGCTTTGTTCCCTGATCTGTGATCTGTTTCCTGGTGGCCATGAGTGAAGCAGCAGTCCTTCATCATGTCCTCCCATTACAGTGCTTCTGCCTGGAAACCAACAATAGATCAAGTCCTCCACAAGCAAGAGTCAAAGTACACCTCTCTGCCCTTAAATTGTGCATGTTGAGTGATTTGTTCAGCAATTAGAAAGCTGATTGATACTAACTAAATTGAATTCCGTGTTCTTCATCTACTAGATGAATGACTCTGAGCCAATTGCCCAACTCTCATTATCCTCACACTCAATTAGAGGTAAACATGCTTCTTTGAATGATGAAATAATCAAGTTGAATCAAACCTTTCACCTAGAACATGATGAACATGATCTTGGAACACTGTACATAAGAAGTGCTACAAGTGACTAAAACTATATCACTTTACACACTGTATTTATTTGAAGTCATTTTCAGATTATTTCATTATTCTTTCTCACTTATGAATTCTTTATGCTGAATCTATAGATTTTCTTTATCAGTTCTAGATTCTTCTTGTGTTTTATAAATTATGTCGTTAGCTCATCTTTTATGAAACTTACTTTTCTTGGCATGTAACCATAACTTGTTTTGGAAGTTCCTTCTAGTAGGTAAATTCATGCATTTGCTTCTGCCAGGGATCTATGTTAGTATTCCAATTCAGGGTTTTCTGGAATTTCACTACTCATTAGGGCAGACTAACATATGCATATAGTATGTATATAGGTAGATATGTATTTGGAGGAGTTGAGGATGAAATTAAATACGGTTCTGACCACAGTACTGTGCAATCCAACTGCCTTTTGCTTATCCTTGAGATTGGTGGGCAGAGAATATCTAGTTTTTATTTATTGATAGGGGAGATTTTCTTTTTTCCTTTTATGTAATTTATGGATATAAACAGAAAACTTGGCTTATAATTTGTTTTTCTCTTCTTTACTCATCTTTAAAATGAATAATAATAGTACATACTTATTTGTGGATTAGACAATTATATTTATTTAAGGTATAGAGAATAGTGTTTGCAATATGATAATTGTTACATAATTGTTACTTAATATTTATTATATTTAGACCAAACTTCTACTCCAACTGTATCAAAAACATTTACATTCATGGACCTCTTTAGTTTATCATTCTGGTTATGTCTTCTAATCTTTTTCTCATAAATTGAAATTTCTCTTTTTATTTTTTGTTCTTGAATTTATATACTTATTTTAAATTATGAGGGAAATATATCAAGTATGCTTGTTTGAGAGTGTCAGTACATATTGCAAAGAAGCCAGGTAAGTGAGCAGAATTCCCATGTCATCTTACTCTGCTGTGTTGGTGAAAGTTTATTGAGTTTAATACTTATTATTACTGTGGATACTGTCTTTTTTTACTTTTCTCTTTGGAGAGACAAAACACTCTACATTCAAACTCAGAGGAAGAAAAGCTTATTGCAGCTCAATTTGTAGAGGTTTCAGTACCCTGAATTGATTGGCTGGCCCCAAGGCAGGGCGGCATGGCAGAGCGGGAGTGCAGAGGAGAAACATTTCATGGCTGATAGAGGCAGCAAGTAGCAACAAGCTGTGACAACTGCAGCCCACTTTCTGTACCTTATAATCCTCTCAGCACTCACACCCAGAGTGAGACACCCTTAATCTCAGCATTGCGCCATTAGTCAGTCTCAGAGTCATTTCCTGAATTCCACCATCACACACTCAGATCCAGCCACCTCAGAAAACTGGTGTCATATACATTGGTATCATTGATTATATACTAAGCATGGTTGTTACATAACGAATTTGATTTTTTTTTACCTTGTTTTCATTATTATGAATTGAGCTCAGGGCCTTCATGATGAATTACATTATCAGTGTTTTTTTTTTTTTTCAATTTTATTATTTATTTTTAAGTCAAGTAATTTGTCCAAACTGAGAAGGAACTTGAGATCCTTTTGCTCTGACCTCCTAAGTATTCTTTAAAATTTTGAAAGACTTATTTTCAATTTATAATGGGAAATGTAAATGAGCTAAAACCTTCTTTCTGTAGTTTCCCAACCAGGGCATTTGCATCACTTTTTGCTTCTATTTGGAAAACTAAGATTTCTCTTATTAAATTAACTTTTATCCAGCTGCAGATGTAGACTAAACTCTCACTGCCTCAGGACACACTATTAGCTTGACAAGATCAAACAACCTTATTCTTAATGTTGTATATGTGTTTCTATCAATAAGCTAGTATAGCTATTTTCCTCTTTCTCTTTTCCCCCATATCCTCATTTTTCTTTTTCAGTCCTGAGGGCCAAATTCCACACTATATACATTCTAGGCACAGCTCAGTAAGCTAAATCCCTAGTTCTCTGCCTCTTCTTAGTACTGTCTACTTGGATTTAACCAGGTGCCTGATACTCCATCATTTTTTTTTTGAACTGTATGAGTTGCTGAATGGAAGAATGAGTGCAGAGATGGGATCAAATTCTTACTAATGGTCATCAAATTCTTAGTAATGACAACTCTGATTGTAAGCAAGAAACTGATTCTGTTAAGTGTGTGTAATTTTCACACTGTACTTATTTTTGTTTTTACAGGTACAACAAAGGGCTGTGTGGTAGCATGAGGGAATTGATACACAGAAGGGAGCCCTTCTAGACTAAAAATCTGAGAAAAGGTTGGGGTGTGCTACTCGTATAGCACCTGGCAATTTTTACTCTTGTTTCCTCTTGCTAGTAAAGGTTGTCCTTTCCAGGTTACAGCTCACTTTTCACTGTTGTGAACAACAGTTTGTCACTATTAACTCATTTCTTCTCAGGGGATCTGCACTACATTACTGTTGTGTTGAATTGTGTCCCCAAAGACTATGTTGAAGTCTTAATTCCTAGTACTAGTGAGTCTGATCTTGTTCAGCAAAAGTCTTACAGATACAACTAGACTAAGATGGAATTCTTATGTGGCTGGCAATGTTGACCTGAAACCAATACAACTAGTGATATTATAAGATGAAAATTCTGGCTGGGGATTTAGCTCAATGATGTCATTCCTGCCTCCTCACAAACACAAGGTCATGAGTTCAATCCCCAGTTAAAATTTTTTTAAAAAATGAAAACTTAGACAGACAACACATAGTAGAATAGCACCAAAGATCAGAGTGGTTTATTTATCTACAACCAAGGAATGGCAGAGCCTTCTCCAAAACCATGAAAGAGGCATAGAACAAATGTTCCTTCAGATCTTTCAGGAGGAACCAACTACAACAACACTTTAGTTTTGGACTTCTGGCTTTCAGAACTGAAAGCAGATTTGTGTTGTAAGCTGATGTGTGGCATTGGTCATGGCACCTGAGGAAGTGTATATGGTCATGGCATTGCATTAGTTTTCCATTTCCATAACTTTTTTTAAAATCTTTATTAGTACATTACATATACACACCATGATTGCACTCCATAATGGGGATTTGTACCAGTATAAGACACAACTTAATTCTCATTTTTTCCCATAGCCCTACCCACCCTACCACCGCCCCCATTTCCATATCTTTTTTAACTAAAATATTCACCTTTACCATATCAACATACGTATTACTCAACATTTGAAGATGAATACAATGAATGCAGTTTTCATTTTTTCTAGAGCAAAATGTCTCTACTTTGAACTTATTTTCTTAAGTCATTTCATGCATTGGTAGAAATTCTCAACGTTGACTGTGATCATGATGTATACATAAAATGTACCAATAAAATCAATTTTTAAAAAAGGATAACTGAAGTTTGGATTACTTTAGAGTTTTGACTGGATTTGAGATAAAGTGCAGATGAACACAATGGTCCAAGTGATGAACCAAGCATCAACACCTCTACTGCCCCAAAACATATAAAAGAGATAATATTTTATAATATAAAAATCATAATTATAATCTAACTTAATTTGGCCCAGTGAAACAATTATGATTAACAATGATAGTTGAAATATGTTAAATTTTAGATCTTATGTTCCAGTTATTTCTTAAACAAATGGAAAATGATATTTTTCTAGGTTTTTGTTTTGTTTTATTTTGAGACAAGGTCTCACTTTGTAGTTCAGACTGGCCCTAAACTCACTGTGTAGCCCAGGCAAGCCTAGAACTCATAGTAATCCTCCCGCCTCTGCCTCCTGACTACCACACCCAGGACTGTAGTATGCTGTATTGGGGGGATCAAACTTGGAAACTTGTGCTTGCCAGGCAGATGCCAGAACCACTGAGCAAAATCCCCAGCCCTCTAGCTATTTTTCATATTAAGAAACATGAAAAATACAAAGGACTAGAGGTGCTGAACAGTGGTACAGTCACCAGTACCACAGACACATACAAAAGAGACAGAAGGATGATAATTTTTATTTAAAATAAACTCTTCTTCATGATTTTAAAAGTAAAAATCTTGGGGTCGGTATTTAGCTCAGGGGTTCCTGCACCTGACTTGCAAGCGCAGGGATCCGGGTGTGATCCCCCGGTTAACCACAGACAATACTGGGTGTGAAGACTCACTCCTAGCAACAATCAGTACCACATACCACAGTGGTGGCTCACGCCTATAATCTCAGCACTCGGGAGGCAGAGGCAGGAGGATTGCTGTGATGTGAGTTTGAGGCTGAGCTCAGGGCCAGCCTGAACTACAAAAGCGAGACCCTGTCTCAAAAAAAAAAAAAATAAATAAATAAACATAACAATATTCCCTTTACTTCTCATCCTGTAGATTAAGCATGCATTTATTTTAAGAATATTTAATATATTTACTTTTTTGTTCTATGTAAGTTAGATAAACAAATTTCTCCGGTTTTCCTTGATGGTATAAGCCATTCACACCTTGCTTCTGCGCTTCTTTCTTGTCTGTGGATGTCTCACATGCTACTGATTGTGCCCTGAGTTCCTACTCTAATCTGAAGGTCATAAAGATATATTTTATAACTAACTTCCTGTAGTTATCCTCTTTTCACTGAAGTAGTACTAGATGTAAATTTTTTTTTAAATTTTTGCCTAGCAAGTCTTACTCCTTCTTCGTATTTTCTCTTAAAAACATATGTACATTCTAAATCTATGAAGAACCAGGCGTGGTGAATCACATCTGCAATCCTAGCACACAGGAGGCAGAGGCAGGAGGATTGCTGTGAATTTGAGGTTCCCCGTGGCTACATAGTGAGTTCAGGGACAGCCTGAACTACAAAGTGAGACCCTGTCTCAAAAGACCACCCAAAATCCAGAAAAACAACACCAACAAAAAAACCCCAACTAAATCTATAAAGATATCTAGCTTTTTTTTTTTCTGCAAAAATGAATACTTTCACTTCACTTTTTTGGCATTCACAACAACTCTAAGTTCCATATTTCCTGATACATTTTGTAATTTCCTCAAAAAGCCTGGGAATTTAGCTTTTCAACATATATTTTCTATTTTTAATTTTACATGGTTCCAAATGGCACTTACCTCACTCTCCACTGTGTTGTATCACATGGCACCTGGTGACACAGTTCTACCCGGTCACAGCTGTGGATGGTGTTCACAGAGCTTCCGCTGATTGACTGGCTGGATGTTTTCCATGCTACTATAATGAAATGAAGAGTTCAGTTGCTTGACATACTCATAATGAAAATGCCAATACTATAGCTTACATTAGCTTGTAACTACTGAGAAACAAAGGATATTAGGTGGTATTCATTTATTTTTAAATTGATTTTATTGGTATATTTTATATACACATTATGATCGCATTCAGCATTGAGAATTTGTACCAGTACATGACACATCTTGATTCTCATTTTTTTCCCATTTGCCTGTCCTCCCTACAGCTCTCACCCTCTATATACATAAGCTTTGGTTCCCCACAAACTTCAGGACTCAAACATTTGTCTTTGTTCAACTTGTTATTTTGACACCCTGAAACTATTACTATTCATACAGTAGTTATTATTTTATATCCTTTCATTTTTAATATAGTTTTATTTACAAATGCCAGTGACTGCTGAGACTTTTGTATACTCATGAATGGGGAACAATGGGAAATACAGAGAAACAGAGACAATATTCAAGGTGCAATGGGACTAGGAGTACTCTGCCTCCAGTGGTCAGGGTCAACAATCTCTGGGTTGAACTAGTGAGCAAGAAGTGTGTGTTTATGGTTTGTTTATGTATCATTCACAGAATAATAACAATTGAGAAGATATTTTGAAAAATAGGGAACCTATTAAACTTTTACAAGGGGAGTGTGTGAAAGGGAACAGGTTCTTCCCTATAAACGGAAGCCTGCCCGAGTTAACAAGGAACTAGCATTCTTTACATTGTCCTTAGATGTTATCCTCTCCTGGAAATATTGTGACTACAAGGACTTCTACACAGAACCTGAAGGCACACAGACTTCCGTGTGCTTTTCTGTTTCCTAAGCCAAGTTGTATCAGCCTCAGAACATATTCTGGCACCCAGTAGCCTGGCCTCCAACATGCAAAGGCATTTGGAATATTTTTATAGTAGCTTTACATCAGAATCCTCAAACCTGAGTGTAAAAGCAATTTATTTTTTTACATTACAACCTAATTTTTTAAAAAAAGTTTCAAAACTTTTGTATGCAGAGTATTGGTGGTTATCTCTAACTTCCATGGCCTGATGTGGTACTAAAATACTGTGACTCCTCTTTCTGTGAGTCGTCTATCCCAGAGTTTCCTCAGAGACAGAGATCCACTTCTTACTTAGCCCTGTCACCACACAGAATCATCTTGAGACAAATCAAATTCCTGTCCTCAGGGGACTAGTGAATCTATGAGCATCGGTGATTTATGCCAGAGCCATGCTTAAGACAGGAGCATTTTTCTGTAGCTTTTATTGTACAGCAGAACAATGGAAACTATGTCTACCTAGTGATTCTCACCTTCTCTCAAGGTTGCTAACTTCCCCATGCCCTGATCTGCGTCTCCTCTTCCACAAATACAGCACAGGTACTCCTTTCCCTCCTTCAAAGATCTCACAGCTTCTCTCTCTTCCTCCTCTCCCCTCACAGCTCTTTTCTCCTGTCCTCAAGGATTACCTACTCTTCTTAACTAATTAAGATTGCATATGAAACACTACTTTTTTATAAATGTTGTTTTACTTATACATTTTTTCCAACTCCTAATTTCTGCAAAGGAATTTTAACTTTGTGGAGTATAAGAGGCAAGGCTCATAGGCCCCTCTGGCTTGTATCCTGCCATATATCCTTTCACTGAAATGATAAGCACAGAGCCAAATATTTCCCTTTGTGAGGTGATATCTAAGGAAAAAATCCTTGAAAATTTTATTTTAGAAAGGAAAAACATCAGTTAACCTTATTAAAATATTATCCTATCATGCTTACCCATTGTAACTATAGCCTTAATAGCTTTGAGTTCTGTACATTCAAATTACTATTTCTTATTTGGTATGTTCATGGTTGTCTCTGATGATTCAGGTTAATAGGAATAATGCTTACATAGTAAATAAGTTTACATTTATTTTCAGTCAGTCCAAGCTCTTGTTGTCTGCTTGCTGCCTAAGCTGTACCTATTGAAAAACACATTTATTAATGCTTTCAGCCTTCCTAATAACACTGTCCTTCCTGTCTTAGCTTTCCTTTAAATCATCTTTAAAACATGTCTTCATTTCCTATCATCAATCATCAGTTCAGCCTTGATTTGGTAAAACTTCTATCTAAACCTTTATGTTCAGTAAAATGATTAGATTTCGGGTCCTTGTGTCTTATCATTAACTGGAGGTTTGCATCTGATTTCCACTACCATTCATTGCTCTTCAGGAGCTGTCATGGAGAAAGAGGTCATTATGACAAAAAATTCTGCCTGATTTATATAGTGAAGCCTGTTCACTAATTCTGGCATTATGGTTTGACTAGTTACCAGTTGATTCCTATCAGTGTGTATGAGATGAGAAGCTTTAATCAGAGCTTTTTGGTCTCTAATAATCTAACTCTCTCTCTTTTTTTAATAATGGATTTCTCTCATTCATGCTTCCTTCGTCTGCATTTTTATGACTGTGATGGGCTTTGATTTACTTCATTCAAAGTATGATGCTCTGGCTTCAATTATTCCATTTAACTTTAAATAGACATTGCTACAAGTCTCACTGATACAAAGAACATCTGGTGTCAATAAATTGCAGCAGGAGGTGCCATGTGGGAAGGAACCGAAGAACTAAACACGTCTCTGGGCTCATCCATCAGGATGCGGTATATACATCACAGTGCTCTGTCACTTATCCTCACCAATGACACCAAAGTGCAGCACCCGACACCAAGGTCATCGTGGCATCGTTCTGATTTTCATTGCAGTAACGTTTTATGCCCTGACATAACGTCCCAGATGCAAAACATTCTGTTCTGTTGAGAACATCTTCAAGAATGGCTTTTGCTAAACAGGAAAGGCTTGAAGAACAAGTGGACACTTTTTTTGCTAGGCTACATACTTAAGCAAGGATGTTGTAAAGAACACAGAGTAAAGAATTCTATTCTTAACACTCTCTGCCTTCCAAACAAACACCAAGTTCATACTTTACTGTCAATCCCTGGCAGATCTGGCAGGGAAGGTACTGGAATAAGAACTGTGTTACCTCTGTACATATCTTGTAATAAAAATAAAGCAATGCTTTCAAAGCATAGTAACACCAGCTATGTGATAAAAACTTCATTTAGTAAGTCATCAGTTTTAGCATTACATTTCCAATATGGCAATTTCCTAGAAGCTTTTCAGGCACAGGCTCTTACAATACTCACAAAGTATATCATTTAACATGGATGCCAAAAGAAATAACTGTGTCCAGCTTTTTTCTGCATCCTGAATTGTCCCTTGAACTTTCCCCCATGTTAGACCTTCCTGGACCCTTCTACATTTAGAGAATGTAGTACTCATTGTTAAAACTCAGCAGATTATAGCATAATATAACCAAAATAGATGAAAGGTTACATTTCTATACCATTTCTCTGCACCGAGTTCAATAAATTCACTGTCTGACTGTTGGGAACTGTGGATGACTTACTTGACTTATGACTTGGACTTTCAGATGTCTGCCCTGCCCTGCAGAATTAACTACTGGAATTACTGCAGACATCTGCCCCACCTTGTGGGATTTTAAACTACAAGGATTACTGCACTAGGATTATTGGCCTTAAAACTTACTGGGATTTAAAAATGTCTGCCCTGCCCTATGTAATTTTCAACTATAGGGATTATTGTGGGAGTGCCATGTTACATGCATGCTAGGATTATGGGTGTGAAGGCTTGGTACCAAATACAGGTGCAGTGAGTTTGGGTGATGGGCTCTTCTGATCCCCCTTCTACTACTACTACTACTACTACAGTTTTTGGCCTTTTGCTGCAGCTGCTGCTTCTTGGAGTAGCAAGGGTTTGCCTGGGCTCAGCCTTTTTCTCAAGGTTCCAACTTCATTGTTTGTTGTTTGTTAATCCTTTTGCTGTGGGACTCATGAGAGATTGGAACTCACCATGAAAGTTCTGGCTGTATTCCCTTCCCCTGACTACCACATCTGGCTAACTTCTTCTGATGACTTCTTCTTATTTTAAATCACAATATAGTAGAAAAGTGTTTTGTCAGCTATTTTAGATGTGCTCATTTATCCACTCCCATGAGTTTTGAAGCTGTTATGTATGCAATAATTTTGTTGACTTAACAATTATTTCACTTCATCCCTTCTTCCTAGGCTAAGGTAAGTGGATGAAATGGAAAAATTTGGTAGAAGCATAATTGGGGCGAAGGTTGAGGTAATATACTCTTCCTCCCAAAGTTGATGTCAGACACAATGAAGTTTTAAAAATGAAAACAGAGTCTCTATCTTAAAATTTCTCCTTCTTTACAGACTAGATTCATAAACACAATACTAACACATAAGTAAGCAACTTGGTAAAATTATTTGAAATTGTTTTTCATGGTTGCTTCTATCTTGTTAAAGTTTCTTTGTTAGCAAGTGTACATCACTGAATATTAGTTAATTTCTGAAAATAAAGAGAGAATAAGTAGGTATTAGTCCTGGAAAGGAGTAACTATAGATATAGAATTCATAAATGTTGTTATTTTTGAGTGGTTCCATTTTATCCATCAAATAAGAATTGAAAGTGAGAAAGAGTTATATATTTGAAGGAACTTGAAATAGTTGTCTAGTAATATGAGTAGGAAGGCAAGGTAAGGTTTACAAGGTACCATTAAAAGTCAACTTGGAGTTCATATGTTTTGAAGTTCATGTGTCCAGTAAGTCTATGTTTTTCTCCAGCCATGATGTGTTGCATGGTCTAACAAGAATAGCTGTATAATTGAACTTCCCTACAGATTGAAACTTGTCAAATGAATACAAATCTTTAAGAGATGAAAAAATAAATTGAGATGAATTCACAACCTAGGAGAGAATGATGAACCATGAACATTAAAGAATAGGTGGTAGAAGCAAAAGTGTTTAGATATCAATGAGATAGAAGGATTGATGTAGTTATAGGACTGGAGAATAATAAGCTGGAAGGGCTGAAAGTAATACATAGGGAATAAGAGTCCTGCAAATGAAATTGTAGAGAATTTTCAGTGATTCCTTGAGAAAAGAGCAGATATCTGAATTACTCAAGTGCATACATATGATCAATAAAATTAAATGAGAGTAATCTGTAGGATATCAACAAAAAATGAGGAGTATGCCTCAGAAGTGAGCAAAAAAATTCCAGATAAAAACAAGCTTCACTTGTCACTTTCTCATACTGGGATCTTTTTATACATATAAGTATACATACATACGTATGCATGTGTACATATTGGATTTGGAAGATCACCATTTCTAAAAATATGAGCAGCAAAATAAAAAAGAGTAATAACTTGATAGCAAGATAAAACATTTTAATGATTAAATTATATATATATATATATATATATATATATATATATATTTAAAGAGGTATAGAATGTGAAAAAGTTAAAATCAAACTTTCACATAAAACTTGACAAAACAGGTTAATAGAATAGGAGAAAATATTTTCTGTTTATAGAAGCTACAAAGGATTACTCAGAATTTTTAAACATTTGTATGAAAAAGCTAACCTAGATGAAGGAAAATGGATGAAGATAATGAATTACCAATGAAATAAAGATCAGTATTCCATAAATATATTGAAAGATATTTTACCATTCTGGTTGTTAGAAAAATACAAATCAAAAGAGAAAGATACATACTACTTCTTATTCATCATTCAGGCAAACATCATTTCCTTGGGCAATGACTGCCACTGGAGAGGATGTAGAGAAAATAAAGCTATCCTCAATCCCTGTTGATGGGAATGTAAATTGATGCACACATTTTGAGGAACAATCTGAAAACAGTTTATAAAATGTAAAATAGAAACGTTCTGAGTCTGGATCTCTGTTTCCAAGAAACTGTTCTAAAGAAATCCTTATGCATGCAAATACATAAAAATATATTTATAAAAATGTTTGTCATAGAAGGAAAAGCGACAAGTCATTAAGAAAAACGAAGGAACTGTGGGTAACTTCTGTGGTAAAGCATCATCTATTAAAATTAATGTGTAAACATGGATCACCTTAAAATACATAATATTAGCAAAAATAACTTTAAAAAATAGATTTTTGAAGACAGTTTTCTGCAAATCCTGAGATACAATACTGGTATTTTTATGAACATTCATACATAGTGAAGTAGAAATATGAACTTGAATGATAGAAACTGGTTTCTGTGAAGATGTTTAGGGCAAGACTTTCCTAATAGAGCTGTAGACACACACACACACACACACACACACACACACATATATAAAATTTTCTTTTCATATATAATTTTCTTCTTTATTATCCTTTCAGAAAGATAAGATCTGAAGTAAATACAGCCAAACATAACCATCTGTTTTAGGGTTGACTACATAAGATAAATGTTATGTTATTTTCTCTTCTTGTTAAATATGTGCATAGTTTAAATTTTAAAAATGAGATACCAAGAAAATGTTTTTAAAGTGTTTTCTAATTCTCATTTACTGAAAATAAAATGAGGGAACATAAATTATTTTTATAATGAGAACCATAAAAAATCTATTTACTAACAATTTACAAGAGAGAAATTTCATTAAATTGTTGAGTGAGAGGCAAAGTAGAAAGAAGCTTGCTAGAAGAATGAAAAATTGCAAAAATAGGTGGCACAGAATAAAACCTCAGATAGCTGAGAAAAGTTTAAAATATTATGTAATATTAAATGGTAAAAGGAGTAAACTAGTATCTAGATTACATACCATAGGCTGAATACTCATCTTAAAATTAATTTAGAAATCACTTTACTTGTAGGAAAATGATGGTTATCTTTGAGAATTCTTCAACGCCACTGACATATTTGGAAATAGAACTATATGCAAACAAAATAAACAATAGTGTGTTTAAATTGTTTATGAAACAATTTCAAAGGACATTTAGTTTCAATTTCTTACATTATGGATGGCATCCAAAGTATTTAGCTAATCATGTACAAATGCGTTGAATTATTAATTGAAAATACGTTTCCTCTTTAGCCTGAAGAAAGGAACTTAATTTATTTCATATGTGAAAGACCATGGGTTCCCTATTGTTACATCCAACATTTATTTTTAAAAACATTAAAAAAATGTCTCTGAGTATTTATATATATATACATGTATATATACATATATAATGTATATTGTGAAACAATAATGATATTATATTTAAACTTATGCATGTCATTTCCCACGATGCCACAGTGGTAAGGGAAGAAGCTCAGCGGTAGGGCACAAACTTAACATGCACCAGAGTCTATATTCATTCTTCAGAACCAAATCTAAAAAGAAGAATGAAAAGAAAAAGTTCTCTAAAATGATAAATGAAAGACATATTTTATATTAAATGTATTAATATATCATTTGTTGTTGTACAATAATCCCTAGGATAGAAAGATACATCCTAAAACTATTTACCTGCTAGTTACTTACATGTGCCCTATAGTTATGACTGTGTCATATAGACTTTTGACATGATTTTTACACGTGTCATCTATCTATCTATTTATCTATATAGATATAACCATATCTATTCATATATATGTATTATGTGTGGGAGCTGCTGAGTGGAGACTCTGACACCTGTAATTGCCATTGCAACCATAGCATTGGGCACTGCAGTATACTTATCACTCACAGAAAGCAGAAGCTCGAAGGAGAGTTAAACTTTGCATTGCAGAGGACACTTACAGCCATGCCTCAATAACTCCCCTTCACCTACGTGAGAGTCCCGTAATTTCTTCAAATCAATTTTAGACATATAAAAAGCTTCTCCTAACCAATAATGCAAGTAACACAAGTCTACTTCTGAGCAATATTCAGATACTTTAACAAGCTCACTCTAGTAGAGATAATTCTGGACCTTTTGCTGTTTATTTCCTAAGTTTATAAACTCTTGTCATTTTCAATCTTCCGTTCCAGTCTGATATCCCTTGTTTTTCATGTGCTGATCTCCGGGTCCACTGTCTCAGCTCACAAAGAGCATGTTTTCCTCAGGGCTTCTCAAACACTGATAAGCATATAATTACCAGGGAATTTGTTGGAATCCAGAGCCACATCCCACAAGAAGCCCATTTGGAACTATCTTAAGTTAGAAGAGCCTTAAGTGTAGAATGTATTTGCACCACAAACCACATTTTGAACACTTTTATTCATGTATATATATCATTTCCCAGAACTAGTGATTTCCATTAACTGGCTTCTCTTATTTCTGAACTGAGTATTGCTACGAAATACTGGGTTTTGCTGAGTATTTCTACCACATATTTGTAAGGTTTAAATTCATGTATTTTAAAGTCACACATATGACTAAGTCATGTTCTTTTAAGTGCTAGCTGTCTATTGGAGAAATTTTTTAAACTTTTCAACTTTAATTTCCTTATTATTAACACGGAAATTTACTCATCATCTATTCAAGCCCTAAGCAAATATTTATTGAATTTATACAGCGTTAGCCACTATAGATAGAGTAATAACCAAGACATGAAGGTAAATGCCTCTATGAACTTTACAGTTTCACTAAAGATTAGCATCTAGTTAATATAGTTGTTGGAAAGAAAAATGAATGCACATAGTTTAACTTAAATTTTAGTGTTTACATTCCAGATAGGGGTTAATGTGCTATAGATGAGCTATAACTTATCTATTCCTCTTAATAACAGTATGAAATATTTCCATTTTATATATGAGTTGAGCCATAGAAATTTATATTTTGCAAGGTCATTCAGCAGTAAGTTGTCCATCTGGAGTTTTCAATCAGCAGCAAGAATACAGAATTAGTAACTTCTTTCTACAAGGTAATTAGATTACTAAAACATAAATGTATTTGCTAGGTTTCTGAGGATGACAAGCTAAACTATAGAAAGATGTCAATCATAAGTCTTTATTTTGATATGGCATCGACATAGTTACAGAATGAATGTACTAACAAGGATAAGGATATTCCTTAAAAGGGCACATTTTCAGGTAAAATTTATTCACCACTTTCAAAGGACAAACACAATGTTAACTGTCTTAATGACGATGATAATCAGTAATGAATATATACCATTTATGAAAGTACTATTTAGTTTCTTATTAATTAACACAAATGATTTTGAGAGTAACTTGAAAGATACAGTATAAAATGTGTCCATTTCACAACAGCTGTGTAAGAGGTGAATCAGTGAGGTAGATCAAATATCTCCAACTGAGTAATTGAATTGTGGACACATTTTCTTCTTGATTATAAAGCAACATTTCATACTGACAAACATTCTATCTTCAAGACACAAGACTTTCCATCACTGGACACATATTTTCTCTTAAGTAGCATAAGTAATGTAATATATGTCCAGCCTATAGAGCAATGTTAGTTAAAATGTACTTTTCTTAGACAAGTCTCCACTGATCACATCAGCTAGTCTTTCATAAACTCCTGTTTTTCCAGAACTGTATTTTAATGTTTCCTGCCTCTTCTAGACACTAAGACCCAAAGGCTGATAATCTGATTCATTTATTTTCTTTATAGTCTGTCTGTCTCGTGGCTAGTGCAATTCCCAGGGTGTGAATGTTTAATGTAGAAACGATCACCGATTCTGTGTCACTGGGAACCTTTCAAATAATTTGTTGGCTCAGTTTTTGATAAGAAAAAAATGTTTTAGATGCAAGCATCTTAAGCACTGGAAAAAGAGATGTATCTGTTGTTCTTTTAACAGTATAAGGAAAAGTTATATATCAGATGAGAATGCCCAAGATACTTGCAACATTTATCACTTTAATGCGCTTGACTTTTTACTTGCATGACATAATATTGTTTGTTTAGTTGGATGACATTCTTAGAGACTAATCAATAGCTATATCACCCTGAAGCATAGGCCTATCCCTTTTTCTACTTATTCTTTCACTGGAGTGATGCCATCCTTTGCGTGTGGCTTGTCCACCCAGTGAGTAACTCCATTTTAGAAATCTAACATTGAAATATGGATTTGGGACATCAAGAAGGCAAGGGCACAACGTTCCACTTAATTGAAAAAAGTTAATTGTTTCAAACTGAGGTGTGGAAACTGTGCATGAAGAGAAATGACAGAATTTTCTTAACTTCATTATGAGTAAATTAATCTTTAAAAATTTAATTTCTGTTATCATTTATACAGAGAGATGGGACATTATAATTTAATCAGCATGTGACACTCCGAAACTTTTCAATCCAGCCTTAACTTAGTGACACCTGGCTGGCTCTTACTTTATATAGCAACACCTACATCCCTTCATGTTACTATGATATTACTTCTAAGTCTCTTTTGCTTTTGTCGCTGAACCCTTCAGAACACTCATGGGGCAAGACAAAGATCTCCACCAGAACACTGTTTGGAACAGTTCCAGTCTCCACCTTTCCTTCAAGGACTTTTTTTTTTTTTATAATCCATACTCATTAGCTCACATTTTTAAAAAAATGTTCTTAACTCTACTTCTTCTTTCGTGTACTCTTCCTTCTTTACTGACATCCTAAAGAACTATTCAGATCTGGTACTTCTTCTGCTTTAGTCATACTTATCCCTTTGTATGGTTTGCTGGTTTAATGATGGGTGTATGGAAGTTAGGGATGTCAGATGATCTTTGGGATAATATAGTTATCTGCCCAAGTATAAAACCTCCTGGTGGCATACCTTTTACATGCTTCCATCTGACCACCTGATACATGCCCAGTGAAATCAGAGAGATAATCATAGTTATAGTTTATTTATATGACAAGGAAGTTCTTATATGGCTTCCAAGATGATATCAGTCAAATGAAGAGTTGCTGTTCAATATGTGTAGAAATCATGGGTTGGCAAAGTATATCTCTTTTAGTCCTAACAGTCATAGGCTTTGAATGCCTGTGGTTATCATCTTGCTGTGCATTAAGGATCTTCCTTGCTACTCTAATCAAGTAGCTATGGTCAGGTCCCAGAAATATCTGGAGATGGTGGCTCCCAGCTACACTTCAGTGCTTCTCACTATTCTCTTCGGTGTTACTAACTCTGGCTCTGTTAGTCCGTTTCAATGCCAGCAGTGCCTGGCTTATTGGTTTCAGATGTTGGTTGCTTTTGCTCCCAGTGGCTTTTACTGCTACTAGCTCTTAATGTACCAGCTCATCATACTCTATGTATGATTGAAATCAAAAAAGGTAAGAAGACACCATTGTGAAGGAGGTTTTTATTAGTACTTATGCTACAGCATTAAGGGGAACCATTCATGAACTGAACTTGTTAAATCACACACACTATAAAATTAACTCATCACAAGCTGATGTACATACACATACACACAATATATTTTTGCAATCTAGTTGTTAAACCTTCACAAGCACAGCATTAGTTGCAATTTTTCAGAGCATATTTTCCTTGATTCATCACAAACTTGATTAGATAAGTATATCAAAGGTACACAGGGTGAGACCACACAGGCTGGCTTTGTGTGAGCAAAAGACTGTTTATTTGACATTCATGCATGAGTGGGCTACGTGTAAGAAGGAAGTCAGCACAGAGTGAGGTGGAGAGAAAAGACTTTAAGGAGGAATGTTAAGGTGCAGATGGTTGACATGCAATGGAGATGGTTCCTAGGTATTGGTACTAGGAGCCACTGCCTTGTGAGGTCCAGGGACAGAGACGCTCTTTAGAATAGGCATCAGTGCAGATGTTTCCTGGAACAGAGGGTGCTGTCCTGGGACTTCCTGGACTGAGGACTGAGGCATCATGTTTTGCAGTGACTTTTCCTGCCAGCAAGCTCTGTGACTGCCTATCAGATTGGGTGTGACAAAGGAACTTTTCAACAATACTCAATGTGTCATCAGTACGAAAACATGTACATGCAAGCTTAGAACACATAGAATGGTTCTTTTATGAAAATAATTGTAGAGCATTCATGCTTCTCTTAGAGCATCAAGAACTCAATATTATACAACATTGGATCAAATTAGTCTTCCATCACATTTGGTGGTAAACGATGCTGTAGCAATAGCCAAATTTTTTTTAATCTTTATTGGTACATTAAATATACACATCATGATTGCACTCCATAATGGGGATTTGTACCAGTATAAGACACAACTTAATTCTCATTTTTTCCCATAGCTATGGGAAAAAATAGCCAAATATTTAATGAAGATTTTTTTTTAAATTCTTAAAAACAGGTGCATATTTTTCAATTTGAAAAAGTCTAAGAAATGTAAATATTCTCTTACTTTTCAACTTTATGTCATTTCCTTGTAACTTTATAGTATATACTTCATGGTAATTTTGTTCTCCATTATAATGAATATATGATGATACTTTGCCATTAAGAATTAAAACTATTGGGCTGGGTATTTAGCTCCTTGGTCTGGTGCTTGCCTTGCAAGTGCAAGGTCTCCGGTTCAATCCCCAGTAACTATATACCACAGTTCTGGGCATGGAGACTCACGCCCACCAGCAGTCATTACTACACACCACAATGCTGGGTGTGGTGGCTCATGCCTGTAATTCCAGCTCTTGGGTGGCAAAGGCAGGAGGATGGCTGTGAGTTCAAAGCTGAGCACAGGGCCAGCCTGAACTACAAAAGCGAGACCTTGTATCTAAAAAAAAAAGAATTAAAACTATTAGAGCATGCAAGGAAAATAAATGACAGACAAAATTTTCTCATAAACGAAAAATGTATTTGTTTTTATAGACATTTACATTTATCTCATTTTTATGATAAATATATAATCACTTTCACTAGGTTTAGGAATGATAGTAATTTTTTCCAGCAATGCAGCATAGTATTCTGCATATTCTAGAGTTAAAATGTGCTATATAAATAAAATATCTTAACCTTAATTCCTATTTTCAGATATCTACTTTATTCTATATACAGAAAAAAGGCTTTAGTTCAGTCATTAAATCAATTTCCTGAATCCATATTGTTGCAGAAAATACAACCCTTCCTGATATAGTTCAACCATCTTTCATCCTGTTTCAGTTTGGACCAATAGATCCTCTCTGTGACCATCCACTTTGTTTTAAATGCATGCCAGTACATACTGAGAAGAGGTAGAACCCATTTTCTTTCTCTGTCTGCTTCAACAGCACAAGAACATGAAGAAGGATTTAGTGCAGACCTGTGTCTGCAGGGCCTTCACTTTTTCTGTCCACAGCACAGATGAGAAGCAGCTGGTCACCAGCTTCCTTACTTTGCCTACTAGTTTGACATAGCAGAACATCAGACGCCATTTATTGTGTTTCATGGTAAAGACAAGGTGATTAAAACAAGATAAACATGGCAGAAGAAGAAGAGGAAAGAAAGAAAATACCTCAGAATAATTTGGGTGTGAAAAAGTCCCCTTTGAACTTACTAAAAGAGGACTCAAGGGAATATGTATTCTGGGGATGAGTATGTGTGGTTAATATTAGGAAGAAAGTTATACTACAGAGGAGGAAATAGAAGAAGATGCACATCTCTAAAGAATCATAAAAGAGTGAACTCATCATTATGCAGAACATAGAAAATCAATTTCTAATGTTTATTGTGATCCAATGATTTTTTTTGGCTTGATTTGTATGCTTTCTTGTTTTTCTTCCCTAATTTATACTTAATTTAAAAATTCCATTCTCCTTGCTATTAGTTTTTCTACTTAAACTTAAAAATGCATTTGTATGCAAAATGAACAGATTACAAAACTATTTAAGAAATGCTTTTTCAAGAGCCTTTCTTAAAATGAGCTTTTAAGATTAATTTTAGCTCCAAAGAAAAACTTCAAAGATCATTTCCTGTAAACATCTGACCTATTCTGTTACTGTTAACAAACATACTGTGTTGCTTTGGTATATTTGTCAAACTGAGAACTTGAGCTTTGCACATTATTATTAATGAAACCCTAAACATCATTGGATAGCATTAGTTTTTCAACTAATATTCTCTTTTTTCCCCCCAGGATCCAATGATCCTGTTAGCAGTTATCATGTCTCTTCAGTATACAGTGATCTCTACCAGTTTTCCAGTTTTTCTATATTTTTTATGACCTTGATAGTCTTAAGTGTCAACCAGGTAATCTTAGAGGATGTTTTTCAATCAAGGTTTGATGTCTTCTTAATGAGTAGACTGGGATTATAGATTTTGTGAAGAAACATCTCAGGTGAGATATGTGTATTGTCACAAAATTTCAGGGGATACTTGATATCTATGTGATGTCAACAATGACTTTAACCTATATCTGTCATTTAAGGAAGTGCTTGTAACTTTCTGCAGTACTTTCCTCTTCCCAAACTCTGTTCTCTGGCTATTATATAGTAAGTGTAGTCCATCCATGAGGAGAGCAGGAGAGGTTTAAGGTCTTCCTCCCAATGGGTCAAAAGTCTCTCATTTAATGTTTTAGGAGTTGTTTCTTCAGTTATCTAAATAGGCACTACCACATCAACTTTAGTTAGCAAATTTAACAATTTAATGGATTAGTTCCTATTCATATACACATTTTTTCAATAACACAAAAAAAACATCAACTTTTGAAACTGTTGAAATACAATGTTTTTTGGTCACTTTCTAAATTCAGTTCTCTAGTAAGATGGTGAAGATTTCCCGGGCAGATTAGCAGGATGAGATCATGTTTCAACCCAAAGTCATGGACCAAGTGGTGAGAGTCAAAAGGAATATTCTTAACCTTGATTTTTCATATTTTCCCTGCTACACTTTAAAGTTAAAATGTAATCCATTTACCTCCTATCAATAAACTGCATATACATTTCCACAGGAGTATTTTGAGTGTGTGAGGCAGAAAGAGCATTACAACAGGGGTCCACCTTCAGTCCCACTGTCATCAGCCTCCGTACCATGACTGTGTGCCTGACAGAATGATAAATGTAATCAAGACAAATGTTCACTTTAAAGCTTACTTGATTATTATTTTTTTTTTTACTTCCTTTAACTGCACAGATGATCCTAAATAAAGTTGAAGGCAACAGTTATATATCTAATTGTGCCATTGACCAGTAAATCTGTATCAAGAACATATTTGTCTAAGGTTGATTCTTTTCTCTTCTCCCTCTGGTTACGTTTTTTAAAAATTGTTTCTTCTAAGTAATTTTTGTGGATTTGCAAATGTCTTGACTGATCAGAACTAACCTACATGCCAGATGTCTCTTTCCCTTTGTCCTGTAATGAATGTGGCCCAAAATTCTTTCTTTGTAAGACCATGTAATTTTGACCTCATTTTCTAAATTCATTTATTGTACACTTATTTTTCTGTTTTCCAGAATAATAATTTAACATATTTTATATATTTCAAAAATCATGTTAAATTCTTTTGTAAATAGGATGGGGAAAAAAGTATAAATATAAAATTTCAGCAATGTGGTTACCTATAAGAAGCCTAAGTTATACCTGTTTTAGGGTGAAGTCCACAAGGTATTTGGAGAACTATTACTTATAAATCAACATGTTTAGCATATATATGTTTGGCTACTTTGTCTTTCTTTTTTTAGACACTTGATCAAAACAGAGTAGCAGTTCAGTGACAACAAAGAACAAAAGTTCCAGGCTGAGAATTTTATTTTCAGGTGTCTCTGAGTTGACACATCCTTTTATATCCATTAAGGGCTAGACCTCAAATAAGCAAGATTGAAATCTAAAAGGTAGCTTGCTATAGAGGGATCCTTAGCATAATATAATCTCTCTCTTGATTATAAAGAATACATTGTATTCCCACACTGAAATGACACGTTACTGCTATAGAGCCATGGCAAGTTTGGTTCTCTTGAATTGTTTAGCTTTGCCATTTTCCCTTGCTAACTGTCACTTACTGAGCAAGAGTACTGTAGGCATTACAAATAGAATGATTTCTTATCTGTCTCTAAGGATACAGATTTCTAGTTATAAATCCACCAAAGGGATGAGAAAAAGAAGAAAAGGAAAAAGAAAAAAGAAATCACTTTTGTTAATTCAACTGTGTGTTTCCTTGGATCACAGACTAAGTATTCTAGCATACCAAGTTTAAGACTTTGTTGATAGGATCTGGAGGCCCTATCCACAGGATTTATATTAAGGCCTGTATGTGTTACACATGTGGCCTCTGTAGAAATATATTTAAAGAGATTCTTTTTCATTAAAAAACTGAGGAACAGCATCCAAGAAGGTTTCGTTCTGAGGTTGTTAAGTTGTAGAAGGTTGGAAGTAAGGAAAGGAAAATAGTAGAAACAAGAGGAATGGTTCATACTGGACACTGCATAGGATTAGTGAACAAAAGTCTCTAACAAATGATGCAATTTGATTTGAATATATAGGCAAGAAAATAAAGCGTCAAGTAATTTTTTCATAGGGCTTTAAAGTAGATCAGGGGAAAAAAAGAAACATTGATGAGTATAGGGATCATTGTTTAAATAATTATTTTTAACATCTAGGTTAGATAACTCCATTGGGTAAAAGAGATTGAAAAGGAGTTAATAAATAACATTTTCATAAATTTGCTTATGAATATGTGATGCTTATGAATTTTACTATATATAAGTATTTTAGAAATTGAACTTTCTATATTTGTGATAACTTTACTTGTATTTCAAGCCTATGTCCATTGATATCAGTTCAAAACATTAACATCAAAACTCCCTCATTCTGAGCTTTCTCCATTCTCTTCCAAACCTGTTACCAGTTATGATGCTCAAATCTCACACATTAATGGAAAACCCAAATTGACAGCAGAGTGAAAGGGGGGACATAAGTCTAAGTCATTTACATGTACCAATATCACCTGACACATCTTCATTCTACTTCCAGTGGTCAGCCAAAGCAGATAACTGTTGTTTCTTTATCAATTCAAAAGAAGTGTCTGCATACTTCTAAATTTGACCTTAAAGAATCTCCAAAATTGAGTTCTTTCCATCTTGTACATGTGAATATGTGATTTTTGTAAGGTTAAAAGGGTTCAAGAGAATTCTAGAAGGGTCCATCCTTCCAACCTCCACCCAGAAAATGACTTTAACAGGCCCACTTACTTTTACAGCTCACAAATAAACTCGATGATTCCAACATTCTCCTTCCTACATTTTGAGTTAGCTGAAATGTGTGGAGAAGGAAAGAAGATAATTATTTCCTTTTATCAATTCTCCACCACCCTGGTTGTAACAGAGGTTTGACTGGGAGAACATGAAACAAACAAACAAAAAAAAATGGCTTCTATTATTTTAAGTGTAAACGTTTTTCCCTGTATCTTTTGGAAACAGTATATTATTTTTTAAAACAGAGGAATTGAATTTCACAACAAAATACAGAAACTTCTTATTTCCGTATCAATCATGGAAAAATATTATTGTTTAGCTTCATTTCTTCAGTTTTATTTTGTATTATATATGTCTGCAGTACATAGTGATGATAGTCCTGGTACGGAATTGGTACATGAATTACCACATCTCAATTGTTTTCATCCTTTATTCTCTCTCCCATCCCACCATCTCTTAATTCCATTCCATTTGAAAAAGATCTGTCTCCCTACTTCTTATTATTAATCTTTAGTTTTGCTATTTATTTATATTGATTTTCTCATATAGGAGAAATCATGATATTTAAGATTATATGTCTGATGTAGATCACTCTATACTATGACCTCAAAGTGCATCCAATTTCCTACAAATGACTCAATTTATCCTTTTTATGGCAGAATAGTACTCCACTATGTATAAATACACATTTTGATCTATTCAACTATAAAGGACATACAGGCCCCTTGCAAGATTTAGCTATTATGAATTGTACTTGTCTAAATATAGATCTGCAGGTATCACTGTAATATGATGTGTTTCTTTATTTTTCTTGTGAAGATAGATAAAAAAGGAAGTTTAGTCAAATGAAATTTCTATTTTTAGGTTTCTGAGGAATCTACATACTACAGGTTTCTCTGACAGTCTGTAATCCAGGAGAGAGATTCCAGGTATGATTCAGTAGGTGTAACTTGTGGTATGTGTAGTATTTATATCTCCTACTATGCTGGCCTAGATGGCAGAAAGCACTGTTCAGAAATTTCTCTGAAAAAGTAAGACACATAACAAAATATCCCAGTGTGTGTAGCCTTGGTTTCAGTCATTCCTGAGACTTTAAATCTAGATATCAGGTTTGGAAGAAATGCTTCAGTCCTCATTATGATGTCCCTTTTGGGTTATGTTTATGTTACCTGCAACAATGCTAGTCCTAACCAATATTCTCCAATGATGTTCATATTGAGACAATTCAGATGGACCCCATTACCTTACTGTAGGCAGAACAAGCTATTCAGTATTTTTCACTAGCCATGTGAAGTCATTTCTCTCTCCATGTGGTTTCATTTAGGAATTGAGGCACAAGAAGAAAACCACGAATTTACAACTTCAAAATTCCCAAAAGAAATGTCTGAGAGCTCTTTAAGTAATCTGAGAGATGTTAAAATGATACAAGGCTATATTTATATAATTTAATTTTAGTTTGAACACTTACTATTTTAAAATATAATGAGAATTTTTGTCAACTTAGCTCAAAAAAGTCTATTGAGTGCTGGTGAATGAAAACAAATCTATTTATCTTTTGTATAGGTTTTCAAGATTGTGCAGTTTAAGTCCTGAAAAAGAAGAAAGAAAGTCCTTGCCTATGCATATGCATAATTCTGTGTAATTAACTACAGTTTTCTAGAAAAGTAAACTCCAACTACTCCCAAGGAGGGGTGCATATGCCCATATGAACTCTTGGCTGACATAATTTAAACAAAATTATATGTCTTCAGACAATTACCTTTTCAATTGCTCAGATTTTATTAAATTAGAATATCAATATCTATACCACAACAGAGTTGTAAATAATTAAGTGACTTAACATAAGGTAGAATAAAGCTCTGTACTTAATAAGCAAAAAGATGTCAGTTAATCATTAATTTCTGTCAGACATGTTAGCAAATGTAATTTCTGCTTACAGTGTGGATTCTCCTTCCTGGAAAATAAATTTGGACTTCACTTATTCTAATAAAACACATCAGAGTTGAGGCCCCACAGTCTACTCATGGGTTTCAGACACTTCATTCTCACCACTTTCTGAAGAAGTTCTCTTGAGTCATTGTCTTTACAGTTGTGGTGCTGTGGTGGTTTCCTTAATGTCATGATGCCTTCAAACATTTAGCTCTCATGGTCATTTGGACTTTGCTGAAGAACCAGAAGTTGCATGGTGCCAGATCGAATGAGCAAGACTCATGAGGTCAGACTGTACTGTTCTGTGCTATGGTCTTTCCATATATGTAGTACTCAGCATTATATTGATAATATCTCATGAAAGATACTCATGAAAGAGGACTTTCAAAACTTCTCCTGAAAATAGCATGAGTAATTGTGGTAAATGTCTTCAAAGTCAGGAGGAATATTTTATGATCATTGACTATGATAAATTATCTAAATGTATATATTTACCATATATTTCTGACTACATCTTGAATATTACGTTCTTTTTCTAAATTCATTTTTATATTACCCTAATATTGTTTTGGGTGTGGAAAGTCTGATCAATTGTCTTTCATATGCCAATTAGTAGTGATTTCTCCATAGTTATTATTCCAATATTTTATTAAATTTTGCAAAAAGAACAAACATATTATTTATAACTTCAAACAAAATTATTCACTTCTGAGTAGCCAAATACTCAATAAAGTTAATTCATAATATCAAAATCCAGTATTTAACAAATCATTTGTTTATCATAGCCATTAAATTAAGATGAGTTGTTATTTGCTTAATTATTCAGCTGACTGCCTATGTAGATGGTTGTGAGCTGCAAAAATGATTTGGAAAGAAAGTGGCAGGTTTCTATAGAGATTACTTCAGGAGTAAAAGTAAATTAAAAGCTTTGGAATGACAAACAGAAAAGCAAAAGTATAAGATAAAAGGCAAATTACTAATGTGTGCACAAATATGCATATATTATTTTCCTGTGTGTCCATGTATGAACACATGAGAGAACTGTGGAGAAATCTGTTTCTTTTTACATTGAATCTTCTGGGTGTAGTGGGATTTTTTTCTGGCTACATCTGAGCTGAATATTATGGCAAATAGCAGAACACAGTAGTTACTGCACATGATTGTCTGTGAACTGGGTGGGCAGGAATTTTTCATTTCATAAATCATTTCAGCCTGCTTCTCTAATTCCACAGCACTCTGAGACTAAAAAAAGCTCAAGGAAGAAAAACGTGCTTTGAGTCTCTTCCTCGTCTATCCCTTCCTGGGTTGGATAGATCTTTAGTGTTAATGATTAGTTTAAAAAATGTTTCAAACACTCTTTATTGTTCTGCTTTCAAAGCAAATTATTGTTTTCCTGTGCATTTTCTTCCTTGCCAAGGAAATTTAGTACCAAAGCAATCATACACATACTGTTCTCTTTCCCTATATCTGTTTATTTATTGAAGAACTATATAAATGAAATAATGGTATATTATTTTCTTGCTAATGCTCACAGTTCAAAATTCCAGCCAAGGGCCTGAAGTGGTTTAGCTGTTATTTAAGATTTCCTGCTAAACACATTCTATTACAACTTTGTAAATAAGTACTTCCAAACCCTCAAGTTGCTATAAAGGTAATTTAGTAATTGAAATAAACACACTTTGCCACTCTGTTTCTCTTCTTTAAAAGTCTGAGGAAGTAGTTACCTTCATTATTTTTGGTTTCTTCCTATTTTCCTTAAATAATCCTTCAGTAGTCAACCAAAAAGTTTCTTTACGTCATGTATCTATAACATGTCTCCAGGGCAAGCCTGGAGAGCACTTGATGGCATGGAATTTATTTTTTTAAAAAGCAAAATAAATTGCTTAATACCTACTGTCAGTGAACACAGTTGTATAGTTTGCCTACTGTGAAGGTGCAAAATTTAATTCTGTTCTCTGGAGTGTGTAGTTATCATGATGAATCAAAATCTACAACTATACTGAGCAAACTCGTCATGTAGTGATGCAAAATAGTGAGAAGGTCATTAAGCAGAGGTGAAAAGCCAATTGAGTTCTTCAGCCAGGAACTCCCTGGCCTCCTATCTCATTCTCATGATAGTTAAAGCTAATCCTGTCTCCTTGCTTTGTATTTACATAAGCACCTCATATTTAATTTGATCCTACTCTCATGTTTAAAATTAGTTAATAGAGGCTACTGTACTGATATCAAATGAAAAGTAGCCTTTATACTTAAACCTTTCATTTGCCATCATGTAACTACTTAGAATGAACATTGCCACTACTGGGCTCTGTTAATGTGGAAGCAACCTCTAGAGCTGGTTTGAGTCAAAATGGTTGTTTTTGGTTTTAGTCAATGGGTTTCTGATTGGATTTTCATGAACATTTTGAGTGTAGTTTGCTCTTGATTTTTTTTCTAAAACCATGCAAAAACTACAAAGTTAACCACTGTGATTTGATTTCAAGAAAGTTAAAAACAATTATAGTAAAGAAATTTACCATTGCTATACAACTGAGTTTAGTGTTATTTTTTTAATATGTAGTGATTTTTCTATTTGAAAATGTGAAAAATATAACTAGACAGGTATTCCCTAGTTCAGAGCTAGGTGACAGAGAATTATTTTTTAAAGCATAGTTAAATTTCTGGAATACTTAATTTCCCATAGAATGAATATTTTATATAAGCATGGAGTTGTATAGAGATGAAAATTATTTATTTAATTATTATGATTAACTAGAAATTTAAAAAATAAAGTGAACCTAGTGCTATATTTATTTGCAGTGCAATTAATTCTCAAAATAGCCATATGATAAATTTCAAGATACCAAAAAAGTACATGAATGACTGAGTTTGGCCTAATTAGAACACTTTCATGGATTTTTAAAGATACAAACAATGGAAATAATCTTTAAGCCTCACTTTACTGGTAAAGTAATGATATAGGATACTTGGTTTCACAGTTACTTCACTTTGTAGAACATGAGAAACAAAGATTTGGAAACTCCATGTTCAACTAATTGCTTCCCACCAGAAGAAGGTCCCTCGTGGTTTGGTTACATGTACACATGTACCTCCCTTTTACCTCATTTAGTATATTTGGATTTCTGTTACTTCCAAGAAAAAAAGTACCTCCTCAAATACCTGCTAATGTTTATTTTTTTATAGATTTGTGAAAATAAATGGATATATTTATTTTGTTATTCTTATTATATCCTTTTTAGCTTTTTTGTTGAATTAAGGTGTTGGACATTCCTGGTATATGGCCCCACCAATCAAAAATCACTAAAGGAAACCATGAGTTATTAAAGGTAAATAGAACTTTCTAAAGCTTAATAAATTGTGTAATAAAATTTCTAGGGAGCAGCTTTTTTTATATTCATCCGTTTTTCCTTTGTTCTTCCCTGCCCCTCCTTCCATGATGACTGGTAGATATGTCTCCAGTCCCCTTCATACTATGTGTATAAGAACTCCAGTCACTGTGGCCAGAAGACAGCCATTTAACAGAAAACTGCAGAGAGGGAGGGCAGAACAGATCTGAATTTGGCACTGTTAAAAGAAAAAGGGACAGTAGAGAAGGATGAGAGAAAAGATAGGAACAGTGAGGCTGTAAGGCAGGGAGCAGACATTTATCCTGTGAACTGTGCTGTGAGTTGCTGCTTGGTGTCATCAGAAATCCATGGCTCACCTTGGCTGGGCTTTGCTCTCCCTAGCTCAGGGTAGTCTTCCTTTGTAAATATTTGTTGTGTCAGGGCCCATTCAGTGCAGTTAGCCAGGAGGATGAAACAGAATAGGAGAGTGAACTAGCACTGTATAATTTAAGAGCTAAAGAAAATGCTTTACAGTGAGTCTGTAGTGCTCCATAATTTTTTTGATGCCTACTCACATTCACATTCTTTTTCCTTGGAATCAGGGAAGAGGGAGGCTGTGGCTTGCCTCATATGCATAGGGGATTTCACACTATTTAATTTGGGTCTTCATCTCTGGCTAAGCTTAATGGAGTAACATTAAAGAAAATCCTATCTTGAAAAATTTCACTTTTGTGTTTTTATGATTAGACTCAAATCCTTTGACATTCTGGGGAATACTATTTCTCTGAATGAACGTGGCTTTGTGGTAGCAACTGTAATATGCTCATAATCATAAGCAACCACAGAAGCTGCTAACCCTTCACAAGTATTTATGTGACAAACGTGACAAATACTCTAAGCCATTTCATTCTTACTCATGATAGAGTATGTTTTATTCCTTTTATTTTATGTATAAGGAGATAAACAGAGATTGAAAGCTGTGGTCATGATCCTTCAACTGATAATGCCATTAACTCACACTCACTTAGTGTTCTATGTGGTAGCAGTAATTCAAATTTTAGTTTTATTCCTTACAAGCATACTGGCAGATAAGATCATTTTATCTGCTTCTGAAAACCGGGTGCTTTAAACTATGTGGTTTAATTTATTATTTGTTTTTTTAGAAAAAGAATTAAGATGATAAAATTTACTCTTCAGTTATACGAATCATTCAAACTTCAGAAACAATTGTAAAGTTAAATGTGCATCTCTAAACCAGAGTAAACGTCCATGTTAATAAATAGAAAAACTAAAGCTTTGTGAAGATAAAAAAAGATGCTCAAAATCTCACACACTCCTCTGGTTGCAAGCCAGGACCTGCCCGAGATGAGTCTGCTGGCTTCTGAATTGGGTGAGCGATGGAAGGAAATGCCATTTTGCCTTCAGAGATTTTCTATCCAGAACATCAGCCAAACAGTTCAAGAAAAAGGAAAGCAAAGTCAGAAACTCTATTTTCACAATTCCAAGTATCCCTAAACTTGCACATCAAGTGGAAATCCAAAACAAAATTAAAAAGCAGGTTGCAAGAAGTGTGTAGCAGATCACTTAAAATCTTTAAACACAAAGTCTCTCCTAGTAAGGTTATCGCCTGAATAATGAATAAACTCTCCACTTCCTCTTTCCTTGAAAAGTTAATTAGCTGGATGTCTATCTTGGCTTTTTGCCTAATTGGGCAATTTCTAAAACATGATATCCATATTTTGACAGAGTTATTTCTTCACAAATATTTAAGGCTACAAACAAAGACAGTCTGAGAAGTCAAATAATAGTGTTTGGGTGTAGTTTCAGTCATGCCTTACCGCTTTGTTACATGACCCAATTCTCCAGCTAACATTTTCTCAGGCAGTTATTTCCTGTGCATTTCCTGAGGTTTCCACAACTAGCCATTTTTTTTTTTTTTTAAGAAAATGGTAGTTAAAATAATAGAGCTTTTAAGGAACCTAAAGTTTAGTGATTAGGTTTGCGGCCAATGGGTGCATTTCCTGCTATCTGTGAGAATACAGAGTAGAATTCCTTCCTAATTATTGCAAAAACAAACATCCTTAACTTTTTTTCTCTAGAAGATTGATAAGAGAAAGATTCAGCAGACCATAGCACCGCAGGAACATTGTGTTTTAAGAGAAACAAAACAGGAAACAAACTAAGAAAACCGATCTTGATTTCCTCAGACAAACTGAGCAACAGGAGAAACATGTTTAGATAGGAGTGATGCAATCTAAGGTACACCAGATCATAACCGGGAGGTCTGCATGTGATCAAATTTTTGAACAGTGTCTTATAAAGATCTGTGGAAACACTATTATTTATTTTCCTGCAGATTTTGAATGGAAAAGAAGTAGTCTGGTTTAAAATAATGGACAGTCTGCGAAAACAGAAGATAAGAAAAAAAAAGTGCTGCATTTCAAAGCAATGCAGTTTAAGTTTTGAGAGTGAAAGGACAATGAGATTTTATCAAAATCAACCCAACACTATTTCTGTCTTCAGACAAATGAGAATGCTTAGGATGCAACTTTCTTTGTGAGGGATTTCACTCTTCCTTATTGATTTAGAAGTATGTTTCTTAATAATTATTATACAGAGTTCAGGCAAGCTTATTGTCAAGATTCTCCCCTGATTCTTCCCCACACATAATTTCCCCTGTAGAGTAAGGCTGAACACTTAGGACACCCATGTGACATGTCTGGTCTATAAGTGCGGCCTTCTTTTATAAGCAGACAAGATGTGATGGCTTATGTTTACATGTCCCCTGAAAGACCACCACACGTTGAGCTTTTTCTGGAATTGATTCGTGGTACAATGCTAGACTCAATGACAGTAGGATACAGATATGAATGCTGCCCATTTTAAGACATCTGAATAAGATAAAAGGAGTAAAGAGACTGTTCAGGACCCTTCCTTTGCTCCTTTGTTGGTCTGCTGCCTTTGGTCCTCCATGACTTACTGTACCTCCATCATGCGCCATCTTGACTTGGAGCCAGCAGACTATGAATCAAAAGCTCCATAGACTATGAGCTAAGTAATTCTTTCCTCCTTTACCTTGTGGGTGTCAGGTGTTTTGTTTTAGCATTGAGAAAAGTGACTAAAACACCAGGCGAGATAAGTCTTCGGTAATGTAAGATTTTTAAAGTTAGTTAACGATTGAAGAGAAAAATGTCAAAAAAGGATGCAAGAAATATAATTAGCCTGGCAACACTTTGAATGAATCCAAGATATAAGAAGTCATATCTGGCATAGCCAAGGTATTATTTTCTGACTTCTTATCCATTTTCCTTCTTTTGATGATTAATTATCTATCATGTGGAAACAATCTTTTTTATTCTTTCCTAAACATAAGTTTATTTGGTGATATTGATACTAACCTAGAATTTGGGGTTGAAATATACGATTCTTGTCAACACCATTTTGTTTTAATGTATTTGTATATTTCCGGTGGTTGATACAAAGCCTTTATATATGTATAAGAAATTCACTGTCGATCTGTGGATTTTAAGAAGATACACCTTCTGTTCTAATAACATTCTACTAAAGAAAAAAGAAGACATGCACACACATATGCAAGTGAAAATAAGCCAGCATTAGTAGCTTACTAAAAGTACTTGTAGTATAGAAAATAGAACCACAGGGTGATGTCATTTGCACCATTTTAGCTCCTACTTATCTTACTTACCCTTGTTTACATGAGGGCAAAAATCTCCAACAGATAAGAAACTCTGTGTCTCTTTTTCCCATCCTTCATAATAGTGAACCCAAAGCTTTTTCTCTAATTATTTGCCACCATGAGATCAGCCCTCAGTCCTGTACTATAGTTCACTCTTCCTATGCTAAACACCTGTTTCTGCCTTCTGTGAACAGATGGCATCCTGTTCCAAGTAATAGCTCCCAAGTCAGCCACTGAGGCTGTTCTAGGACATGAGGCCCCAAACTATCAATAAAATAAAATTGGATGAAGCACAAGAAATTTTGCTATGTGATTAGTGAGATAAAATAAACCTTCCGGTGATGATTTTAGTACCAAGGCCCGTCTACACTGTAGAACTAAATATTTTGCATACGTTTTAGACTGTAGATTACTACAATATATTTTACTTCCTCTGTAGAGTCAGATCTTGACAATTAATTTCCATGTCTTAGAACCAAGGAATTCTCCTTTATCCTCCTGTCTTTTTTTTCCTTTCTTTTTTTTTTTTTTTTTTTTTTTTTTGAGACAGGGTCTCACTTTGTAGTTCAGGCTGGCCCTGAGCTCAGCCTCAAACTCACATCACAGCAATCCTCTTGCCTCTGCCTCCAAGTGCTGGGATTACAGGCGTGAGCCACCACACCCAGCACTGTGGTATGTGGTACTGATTGCTGCTGGGCATTAGTCTCCACACACAGTATTGTATGTGGTTACTGAAGATTAAACCTGGGTCCTTGAGTTTGCAAGACAGGCCCAGGAACCAGTGAGCTAAATCCCCAGCCCCATTCTCCTGTCTTTTTGATAATCAAATATTGTACAGTTCGAGGTCAGAGTAAATCTCCAGTTTTCAATAACCCATCTCCTTTTCCTAGAATTATCTGTCAGAATCACAGACCTTCAGAATCCACATCTACTTATTTTAATTTACATATGTAGTAGGAAATAAAATAACCCTATGTAAACCAAGCAGACCAGGAAGACCAGCCCCTTTCCAGGATACTTAATAAGGAGCATACTCAAAACTCTAGTTATGGGGCTGGGGATTTAACTCAGTGGTTCCGGTGCCTGTCTTGCAAGCACAAAGGCCCCGGTTCAATCCCCCGGTAACCACATACAATCCTGAGCATGGAGACCCACACCCAGCAGCAATCAGTACCACATACCACAGTGTCAGGCCTGGTGGCTCACGCCTGTAATCCCAGCACTTCGGAGGCAGAGGCAGGAGGATTGCTGTGATGTGAGTTTGAGGCTGAGTTCAGGGCCAGCCTGAACTACAAAACAAGAACCTGTCTCAAAAAACAAAGCAAACAAAAAACAAACAAAAAACACCTCTAGTTATGATTGTATGTTTATAGCAAGAATCATCAATAGATAAGAGGTCAACCGTGGCTTTTGTCTTATTTGAGACAGGAATAGGGAGTATAGGTTGATAATCAGAACAAATGGTCCAGTAAAAGACTACTACTGTTCTGTGTAAAATGTAAATTACTAATACATACCACAGACAGACAAGTGACCTCATAAAGAATAATTCAGTTAGGAAAATGTATTTCATCTTCTATAGGATTAAATAAACTCTACAAATAAAATATATTGTTTTTAGATGAGTGTGTATGCCTGTGTGTGCATGTGTGTGTGTTATGTCGACATGTTCACTAGAGCTCCAACAACTGTTTGTCAGTAAGAAAATAAAGAGGAGATTTCCAAGAGGCGCAACCTGGACCAGCCTTTTCCCATCTGGAAGTTGCTCTGTGATTTGAAGTGTCAGGCATGTTGAGTGCCTTGTTAAAAGGTCGAGCTATGATGCCAGGCTTAGTGAATTAGTCCTGGGCATGTATTCCATGGGAATAGTCAGCCTGAAGTAAGATCAGATTTATAGGCTTGTTTCTCAACGGGTGAAATATAAATTGGAGGGGAGAGTTTTCCCAAAAAACTCAAACTTAGGCTTAGAGGAGGAGTGGACATATAGCTCAAAGAGAGGTGCTTGCTTAGTGTGAATAAGTCCCTGTTCACTTCCTAGTACTGGAGGGAAAACAAAATAGCAGATTTTCTTGAGGAGAAAAACAAACCTCATGAGTGTTTAATACTGGAATTTAGGAAAAGTCATATTTACTTAGACCTTTCATTAATTATCTTTCTTTGACATTGTTAAATGCTTTCAGTTAACCAAATCCATTAAGAAATCTGTTAGACTCCAACAATATCGTGAGATGCTGCAGTGATGATTGAAGAACAGGAATGGAAAAAAAGAGGATATCGTTAAGGAAGATAGTACATTGTCTGGAAACTGTCTCCTGAAGTTTAAGGTTCTACAAGAAGAAGGGAATGACAGAGAGAGGGGATGGCCTTTAATATGGAGAACAACTGAAGTTGGGAAGTTTAGAAGGGAGCTGTGACCTCCCCTCTCCACCTTTACCCAGAAAGACAGGAGGAAAACAAAGCAGGAGCTGGGCCTAATGGTGCAGGATTGTAATCTCAGCACTCAGGAGTGTGAAGCAGCTCATTCACCATAAATTCAAGGTTAACCTGAGCTACATAGTGAGTTCAGAGCCAGTCTGAACTGGAAAATGAGACTTTGTCTCAAAATAAGGAGGAGAAGGAGGAGGAGGGGCAGGAGGAGGAGGAGGAGGAAGAGGAGGAGGAGGAGGAGGAGGAAAGAAAGAAAGAGAGAGAAAGAAAGAAAGAAAGAAAGAAAGAAAGAAAGAAAGAAAGAAAGAAAGAAAGGAAGGAAGGAAGGAAGTGAATTACATATGCATGTAGGAAAAGCTAGTAAGGTAAAATTCCCTAATATTTATTGTGTCAATTACTTTACAATTATCATCACGCTTATTTGTAACCCTAGAGGTGCTTCGTGATATCCTGTGTCTAATCATTTTTGTCATGAAAACTGAAAAATGAGGCAAAGGTAAATTGAAGGGCTTACCAGACATCTCACCATTGCAAAAAAAGGAAGTAGGAATAGAAAAATCATGTTTTATTCAACATCTTGTTTCATAATAATTATGATTATGATTTTGATTTACTAGTAAGAGATTTATAATTATATTTTATAGTTTTCTGAGCAGTATATGTAGTTACTGATTTGTGTAAGTGATTTTTTGAAATCTGGTATGTTTGCGAAATAGATTCTCATATAACTTAAAAATAGTCAAAATTGAGTGCAATCATGATGTGTATATTTAATGTACCAATAAAGATAATTAAAAAATAGTCAAAATTAATTTGATCCTTAAATTATTTACTCCCTCTACTGGTGAGTGGAAATTGGTGTAGGGAAACAAAATTGAATGTGCAACTTTCCAACATAAGTTGAACATGCAAAATGGATTTACTATGTAGTTTGTTTAAAAAGTATGTCTTGTGATTTGATGTGTTATTACCTCACCTCTGTCTTCTCATTATTACAGAAGTTTCCAGAGTAAATATTTTAAGGAAGAGTATTCTTGTATTTGTAACAAAATATATTTCTTTTAAAATGTAGTTAAACCAATATCAATTATTTGTTTTAAAATTAACATATGTCTTCCCTATAATTTTTTGCATACATGTACTTAAATTTTTACTTTCCAACTCTGTGTGATGACTTTAGGATTCAAAAAATACTGAAGCAACAGAAGATAAATTATATTCTCAGCCTATGTGCTCAGGGATTAAGCATGTGTAAAAATATTGAGATGGCAAATATATGCACCAAGAAATAAAGATAAGATAAAGGGCATAACACTATCTGACAATATGCCAAAGGCTCTAACTTTAGAACTTGTCTGAATTAATAGCAGGATATCTCTTTAGTTATTATAAGCAAGGATTTAAGAGTGATTTTATCCATAGATAAGAGTAACAGAAGATGTTGTCAGAGAAAACTCTGTATATCTTCCAAGCTGAACTAACTTTCCAGTGGTGATGTTTTAGTGCCTAAGAACTGGGTGGGTGTTTGTGCATATGTGTGTGTGGGTGTGTATTGGTTGGTAGTGAGTGAAGGATAATAAACATATATGTTGCATTTTTATTTGTGTCTATAGTGATTTTGGAGGATGAGGATTGAGAAAAACTTACAGTAAAACTTACAGTAGAATGTAAAAACATACAGTAGAATGAATTAGGATTTAAAAATTGATCTCTCTGTAGTCAACTTGACCTCACACTAATAGCCCAGGCTAGCCTCGAACTCACAGCAATAATCCTGTTTCTGTCTCCCAACATCTGGGATTACAAACATGAGCCACCACACTGGGCACTGTGGTGTGTGGCTACTGAGGACTGAAATTGAGACCTTACTCCCTTGTGAGGCAGATGCTGGAACCACTGAGCTAAGTCCCTAACCACTCACAAAGATGTTTTAAAAAGCTCTTTTCCTGTAGTCTGTATTTACAGTAGTAATATTATATTGTGTTTCTTTGATCTATTGCTGAATATTATCCAATATCATCATGAAGGCAAGTAGATGTACTCCTGTCTCAAATTAATACAGCCACACAAGTACTAGTTTTATTATTTCTTCCTTGTTTTAGCATAGTTCAAAACTGTAATGTGGAATTTTCACTATTAATAGACACTGTATTCTTTTCTAACTTTGTAAACATTCTTAATTCACATTGTGAAAAGTCTTTCATTAATTCTGATAGTTTACTTTCAATCATGACAGACTAGCTTGTAACAAACTAATCACCCTGTTCAGAACAACTAGATATTTGTACAAATTAATGACAAATATAGCAACAAATATCATCATAAGAAGGAAAAACATTGTTTTATTTGGTCCAACAGTCATACTTGTAATAACCTGTTCCCAAAAGTTACCCACCAGTGTTGGTGAACATTTGATTGTTTAGAGATGTGCGTCTAATTGTCCATGTGTGACATGCACCTCAGGGTTTCTGCAATGAGCAATGGAACAAAGATTTTATCCCCTGAGTCTTTTGCAAAAGAAACTTTCTCTTTGGATACTAAGAGGTTATAAGTCCTGAACTGACATTAAAGATACTGTGCTTGCAAGCTAACATGAGAGGAAAACTTGGATTGCAAGGGAAATAGATTTAATACAGGACAAATAATGATTAATTTATAATAGTAATGTCAAAAGCAAATGCAGAGGACTTCAAGAGATCTACCCGCACACTAGAGACCCAAAGAATCCTTCCCAGGGCCTGAATCCCACAGCAGTGTCTAGCCAAAGGCCCAAAGTCCAAGGTAATATCTTCCATAAATCCAGCCAGTGGCCTCGAGGCCAGAGCAATGTCTGAGGCTTGTCACTGTAAAGGATCTGTACCTGGAAGGCCCAAAAGCCAGTAGTGAAAGACAGAAAATCTACAGTGAAGGGTTTGTGTTTCCAGGCTGAGGGATCTGCATTGTAGTGAGGAAGTGATGTTCATGGTGAAGATCAGAACTCTGCTGAATAGAACAGCAGCCATTCCAATGACAGTGAGGACCTGAGCTCCACCCCAACATGAACACCCATGTTCACATCAGGAAAAGCCACCATAGCAAGCTTCTCCTAGAAAATCAGCAGCCCACAATCTTCCCCTTCAGTTTTCTTCTCATGCTGTTGGCAACAATCTCAGTTGTGTCTTCCATACTCAACACGATGATTCAGTTGAACTGGTCATTCCAACTTGCCTGTTAGTTAATCCACCATGCCAATTAAAAGCAGTGAATCTGAGAGAAATGCAGGTAAATGGGGCCAGAGTCCAGAGGAATCTCACTTCTGTATAAATCCATTTTTGATTCTGAACAGATTTTTTTTAGTGTTTTTTTTGTTTGTTTGTTTGTTTGTTTTTTGAGACAGGATCTTGCTTTGTAGTTTATTCTGGTCCTGAACTCAATCTGTAGCCTAGGCTGACCTCGCAGCAATCCTCCTGTCTCTGTTTCATGAGAGCTGGTGTTATAGGTATGAGCCATCATAGCCTGCTGAACCTCTGGAATTTTAATTTCTTTACCCAAGAATTTCCTGGATTTGTTATAGCTTGAGTTGGGTTTACTGACCCATGAAACACAATGAATTTTAAGTGAAGATATATGTGTGTGTGTGTGTGTGTGTGTGTGTGTGCATGTACATATATATCTCATAATATTAAGTAAAGAAAAATAAGACTCAAGTTTGTAATATGTATAAATGTATTCTTAACTATCAAAAATGCATATTTATGTAAAACACTGAAAATATTTCCACTGGACAACCTTTTTTATGTTACACACTTTCTAAGATTTCGCAATAGGCAACTACTTTCATTATAGAACATATTTTTATTTTTTGGTGATTTCTCTTATATGAGAAACCCAAGATATAAAGAGCAAAAAAAAAGATAAGAGGATGTAGGGAAGTAGAGCTTCCTCAAATCAAAAAGGGAGCAAGAAATGGAGCACGAGAAGGAAGGGAAGGCAGGGAAAGAGAATGAGAAAGGGGCTGTGATGAGTTACGTACAGCTCCAACTTTCCTACACAGAATGTGGAATGAAACAAGCAACACTCCTAATTAGCACAAAGGTATCAGAGTCCAAATATTATTCTAAAAGTTAACATGGTTAACAGTTCTTCAGAATGACCCTGAAGCGTGATACCACAATATGAAACACCCAGTGCTGTAAACACATTTTGTTTACCCAGCTGTGTCTGTGATACAGGCAGTTACATTCATATCAGCCTTGAAAGACACTACATGATTCTTCCATAGAAACAATTAGTTAAAACGAACAATGATACATTAACTCATTACTTGAGGGGATATTTGCCAACTGAATTTGAAAGAGATGTTCCGAAATGGTAATATTGAACATATTTTTCTTTTCTAGTAGTATAATGTGTACATAGATAAGCAATGAGTCACCTGTGTCACAGATATAATATTAGAAATGATGATTTTGGAAGCTGGACTTCTCTTTCATTAAAGTTACTTTTCTTATAAATACAAAGATCACTCAGAAAGGCCATTTTATTTGGTTGAAACTTGTATGATACATTTACCTTCAGGGCATGAGTGATGCAGAACTACCTCCTAGATTATGCACTCAGCCTCACAGAGGTCCACGGGCTGCACATTCCCGCAGGCCAGGGTTCTGGCCCCTCTCTACACATAGTCCCGGATCTACATATTTATTGTTAGTCCTTTCAGTAGTTTTTGAAGATATATTCAAAAAGGATATGATTGCCCATCAACTATGAAAATCTCTATTATTTTTGAAATCTTTTCAGGCAAACTATTTAATCTTCTAAAGTCCAAACTAAATAAAAAATAGCAGAAGCACAAGATTAGGTTTTCAAACAATAGCAATGACATTTTAAATTACATTCTTATCTCTTTGAACATGATAAAAATTTTTTCATAGGTACATGTTTTCCCTTAGACATTAAGAGATAAAGTGACTACAATTAACAGTAATGCAGCATACATTTCAAAAAGCTAGAAGAATTTTCACAGTTTTCTCTATAAAGAAGTGACAAATGTTCTAGAAGACAGATATATTTAACATGGTTTTGAAATTATGCCATGTGTATGTATATTGAAACCTTACATTGTTAATATACTTGATTTTTACATTTATATGTATTGGTCAAAAACTTATTTTTAAAAATGAGAAAAATAAAAAATACTCTGGAAAAAAGGTGTTTGGTTAATTAGTGTGTATTATCAAAAGGCACCAAAGAAAAACCAAGAGCAGCTCCCTCAAGAAGTCCAGCTCCCGAGTTTGAACGAGTGTGTGAAGGATGATTTAAGTTCCTTCACTCAGTGCCAGATAACGAGACGGAGAATGTGAACAGCCTGGCCGTATACTGCTCAGGCACACATCGAAGGGGGTCCTAGGCCTTCTAAACTCGGGTTCAAGCTCCCAAACACGGAAACCACAGAAAGTTAATGATAATTGAGATCACATGTTTCTTATCAAAGCTTCCTCAAGAAAAGCAGCTTAAGGCAAAATTCATAAATATGTGTCTCAACCACAGACTACCAATCCCCTTCCGCATTGGAGCCTCAGCTAATTTGTTGACTTAATTAGCCAAGGCACAGGAAGGTTAAACAGAGTGATAATCTGATTTTCTCTGATTGCTGATCACTGCAGAAAATGGCCTGTAGGATGCAAAAATAAACCTAGAACCCCAGGCTACATAAAATTGAGAGGTGAGGCAATTATCCAAATCATTCAGGCACAGTTGACTGTTTACAGTAATCAAATTATCTGGATAATACCTAACCTATGGTCTGTCTACCGGAACAGCAGCCTTTATCATATCATCTAGCCTAATTAACTGGCTTATGTCTTGTATTTGCATATAGTGTGAAGTATTTATACTTAGTCATCCTATTCATAAGGCGAAACTAGTAAAATCCTGTAAAAATTTCATCTCAAATGATAGGAATGGCTCATTATATTTTGTCCAAGTAAAGAATAAGTGCTTATTTTAAATAATTAAAATATAAAACCATAGATAGAAAACAACATAGGAGAAAAATCTTTGTGATCAAGTCTAATAGGAGGCTTGCATGAAGAGTGTTGTTAGAAACTATGGAATAAATGGCAGTTTATCATACATCACGTCAATTGAAAGCCTGTATTTGTTTGTTGAGTGACATGTCTTTTCACTGTAAATAGAATCAACTAACTTTATTTTTCTTAATTTAGAAAGTAATATGTGTTCATTTTAGAAAAAAATAGAAAATATAGAAATTTATAAGCAGTAAGTCAAAATCATAATCCTGAGAATCCTATTATAAATGCTATTACATGCTTTTGTGAAAGTTTATAGATTCTATTATTTGAACTTTTAGAGTACCAGGCATGATTATTCAATTTTGCAAGTCCATCAAAAATTAGAATTACACCACTCATATTCTTTTAAAGCATGAAATTTTATTAGACATACTATGAGTGTATGTCAATTAATATGTAGATAAGCATAATTTTTAATTTACTTAGGTGGATAGGATACAAATCTAAATTCTATTCTATGATGCTTAGTTTATTTCTAGTTTTACTAAAATAACTTAGTGCTGGGTATGCTTACACAAGTATCTTAACATACCTCAATAATTTTTTTCTCCCTGGGAGAACTCCTAGAAATGAAATTCCCTGATCAATCAAATGCACATTTATATAGCCTTTGATACTGACCAGTTGTTTTATAATATTTGAAAGGCAGAAGCTAGGAAAAAGAATGCCCAATTCCCTGCATGTGCCATCACCAAAGAATGTTTATTTAAAATTCTTTTTGATTTTTAAATTTACTATGGAATAGTCAATTGTGTTGGTTTTTGTACTCTTTGGAAAATGACTATTTATTCATTATGTATTTCCTCCTAATTTTTGGAGTCACCTCTTTAGATAACTGAATTATTTATTTGGGCTTTCTTTTTATTTATTTATTTTTTAAGAGTACATGGTCACAGTGAGACTATCCAACTTCTGTCTATGGCTATTTTACCAATAATTTTCCCAAAGATTCATTTCCCTGGTAAAGTTTTAAATGTATCCTTTCAGTTCAGTTTCTGAGATATGTGCAACCAAACTGATGAGTTTTCTCATTTTGAATCTTTACCTATAAAATGTTTTATTTTTAGAAATCAGAACCTATACCTTATTCCTGGCTACTTTATTGTTACTGAAATTTAAACCCTTAATCCAGCAGGGAGAAAATTAATCAATAAACAAATATAGAGTTAGAATATTTTAATTATTAGTTGTGATTTTTCCCATCCTGCAATCCAAGATCTTTGGAAAGCTGAAGGAGAAGAGTCATTTGATTCTATATAGTTTATAGGGCACCATAGCAATACCATATCTGTTTTTTTTTTTTCCTAAAATAAAGAATTAAAATAGCATTATTGAAATATGGTGTGTAAGAAGACGTGGAACAAAGCACTTTAAATTCTTCAGTAAAAAAATTTCAATCTACACTCTTTACCTGGCCAAACTAGTGTTCTGTGTAAGTTCAGAATGAAGACACTGTTATATATACAAGAAGGAATTACATAAAAGAATACATATAGACTACATACAAGAAAGAATACATATAAGGAGTACATACAAGAAGGAATACATACAAGAAGAGAGAATTGAAAAAAAGGAGCCCAGGGCCGGGGAGTTAGCTCAGTGGTTCCGGCGCCTGTCTTGCAAGCGCAAGGACCCGGGTTCGATTCCCCGGTAACCACATAACAATACTGGGTGTGGAGACCCACACCCAGCAGCAACCAGTACCACATCCACAGTGCCGGGCGTGGTGGCTCACGCCTGTAATCCCAGCACTCGGGAGGCAGAGGCAGGAGGATTG
>PVIR01000059.1:276236-320812 GCA_004026965.1 Petromus typicus | reverse complement strand
GCAACCAATACCACATACCAGTGCCGGGCGTGGTGGCTCACGCCTGTCATCCCAGCACTCGGGAGGCAGAGGCAGGAGGATTGCTGTGATGTGAGTTTGAGGCTGAGCTCAGGGCCAGCCTGAACCACAAAGCGAGACCCTGTCTCAAAAAACCTTAAAAAAAAAAAAAAAAAACCTACTGTGTGTGATCACAGGAAAGAGCTTTCACTCAGAAAAGGCCGAGTGGACAATAATGGGTCTCCATCCTGCTCGTTCTTTTTCCTACCACTTGTTCTGTTTCTGCACGACCTACCCTGAAACACCATTTATGGGAAAACTGGCTACAAGGCTAATTTTATTAGTCTATTTAAAAATTCTGACTCATTTTCCTGCTTCCTATCACTTGGCAACTGGGTGACAGAGCCATTTCTGCACGAGGGAAGCAGCACATGCGGCTGCGGCCCTGGTCCTGTCTGCCTTAGCAAACCATGCTGGGCGTTACCGGTCACCAGCGTCTCCCTCTCCAAGCAGGAGAACTGGAACATCAAACTTCAGAGACTTGATTTCAAAATAAAAAGATCTTTTAGAAACGTCCTCCTTACCTTTGAGTTGCTTTGCATATTTAAGTAGGAACTGGTATGGATGTTCCACCTGTAAATCAAATTTTATGGTCTGTAATAAGATTCTCTCCAGAACCATGACTTCTTCCTAAAAAAAAGAAAAAAAAAAAGCATTGGGACAGAAATTACAGTCCTTACTAAGTGAGCATTCCTGTCTATTCTCTTTTCTTTCTTCATTTTTTCCTCTCCATTCAGGCTCACGCAGTGATAAATTGTGAAAAGATTCACAACAGGAAGAAAAACTAAAAAATAGTTAAGGAAAGTGACAACAAAACAAAAATCCTTAGAAATATTATTACTTTCAAATACACAGCACTTTTAAATGATCTTTTATAACATTTACTAACTCTCATGAGATATACAAACATCTTATTAAAATCTATCCTGCCACTGAACAGTAAAATCCATGACAGCAAAGAATATAGTTGTTTTGCCAAGTTTTGTCTAGTTCTTAACATAGTGGCTAAATTAAATATTTGTTGAATATATGAGAAATTAATGTTACTCGAGAAAATTACCCAGTTAAAGCAGAGCCAAATGATGCCTAAAAAATTCCACACAACTCAACTTTGTCTTTCCTAGATATTTAGACTGTTTTCCCAAGTAGCTGCCCTCTTCTCTGCCAAGGACAGCACTGTCTTCAGCTCCCAGGCAGACTGTGGCTGGGAGACTGCACGTCAGGGAGGTGGGGAGGGATGGAGCCTGCATGCCCATTCAGGTCCCACTTGATGATACAGTGGTGAGGGGTGAGGTACAGGGACTTCTCCAGGGAACCCTAGGACAGTGTGTGGAAGCTGCTGCCACACTCCTCACAGGCAGGAGGCCCACATGTGTGTGGTCAGACCTAATCCCAGCTCACCAGCCACAAGAGTCATCTGTCCATGACAAAGACTTGGTTGAGCAAAACATCTCCATAACTGGGTGACCCTATCCCGACCGACTCAGTCTCTGTGAATATCACCTATAGTATAGAAAACATTCTCTGATGTTTACATTGTTTTATAGCAATGAACATCTGACTGTTAATCTGAGCTTCTAGTAAGTTCAAATTTTATACACAGGTTAAGGGATTTCTAATTAAATTCTGGGATAGAATTATCGCACTCTGACAGTGCTTATAAAACATTAGTACTAATCATAACCACAGTAGGCTAAGAAGCATCCCAGTTCACTCCAGAAAAGAGTGAAGGAAGAGACCACACATCTGCTCAGGAGCAGTCCCGCTACTCTGCGGGGACATTTGGGCTGCAGAGCCCACAGACCCCACATTCTGTAAACTGAGCAGGGTGTGTCTGGCTCCAAGGCCAAGAAGAGCTCAGCACTGATTTCCACAGCACCTACATCCGGCCAATCAACATCATCTGCTCCTTGAAGAGTGTAGTCAAAAGAAAACACTTTTCTCAACTAAAAATGTGGCTGAGAATGAATCCCAAGGAACTCAAGAGGAGGACTTCAGAAATTTATCCTCATTGTAAAGGTTCAACTTCACAATCAAAAATGTCTAAGGTAATTTCTGAAACTATAGTTAGCAAAGTAACTTTAAAAAAATTTGTATTTATTCTACAACTATATGGAAACCTGGTCCAAGAGCAAACTCTGACATTTTACAGTGTTGACAGGGAGAGTATCTCACTGGTATAAGGAGACGGACCCTCACAGGGCGCTTGGGAGCAGCATACATACACAGGAGGGTCTGCTAAACATGTATGTAGCTACCAGGAAAAAACAAAAACGCCATCGTCTCTGGGATTATCTGATACAGATCTATCCAATGGGAACTCAAATGCATAATGCTAAGCTGAGAAGGCCAAGCTAAAAAGGATTCATACTGTCTGTTTCTAACTGTATGACATTCTAGAAAACGTAAAACTACAGAGACAGTGAGAAGGCCAATGACTGCTAGTGGTTAAGTGGGAGGAGGGATGAATACGCACACAACACTGCTGTGGTCCAGGTACCTGAAAATATACCGTGCTATACTGTGCCAGTGGGCACTGGTTATTCATGTGTCTAATTTCACAGAATGTGTAAAACTAAGACTGGACCTTAACATATATGACAATGACATGTGAAGGCAGGTCCACCAACTGTGACACATGTACCACTCCGGGAGGCTGTGCGTTGTGGGGCCAGGGGCGTGCAAGGATGCTCCTGACTTGGCCGTGAACCTAAAAGTGCTCTGAAGAAATCTACATAACTGTGTGGTACGATACATGCTATAAAGAACAATTAAGTGTTACAAGAGGCGGAACTTGATGAGAATTCAGGTGGAAGAAAACGATCTTTAGGGCAGGGAATGGTATTTTTAGCACACAGTAAAATCCTGTACGTTTACTACCATTTATGGACAGTGGCAAAGGTGGTGGGGAAGGGACAGGATGGAGGTCATGACCAGTGTCAATGTCTGGGTATCTGAAAATATGGCAAATGTCAGTGGATTCCACATTCTTGAGAAACAAAAGACAAAACAATAACTGTACTTCTGCCTGAGTCAGGAGCAGGCCAGAAACATGAGCCGGTTTAGCCGCTGGACCTAGCAGGGTGTGGGCTGGCGGCGACAGCGGATTTCTGCTCGGACTCGCCTCACATGCTGTCAGTGTTCAAATGCTCACAGGGAAGCACTACAAGGTGAGGCTACATACTTCTCCTTCCCTTGCCACAGCACAAGGACGACCTTCTACATATGACCTCCTAGGGACTCGGGGACTGCAGACACAGGGCCAAGCCCCATCTGTACCTGATGCTCTCACAAGGAACTGGCGCTTGAAGGCAGGAGTTATGGTTCTTACCTTTGGGTCATCTCCAAACTGGCCAAACTGCACATCATTTAATAAACTACGAGCTGTTTTGATGATATCTTTACATTTTTTGGGCGTTTCTTCTACTTTACCAGCCAAAAAGAGACAACAAGCTCCTGTCACCTGAGAGAGAGACAAAAGCTCTTATGTTTTGTTACCAAAGATTTTTGCCCTTTGTAACAAACCAGACCCTCTCATTCTTCTACCTTCTTACTCATTTACAAATATTATGATACTCTAAAAGCTTGAAGGAAATTTTACAGCCCTGCAAATATTTGGCTTTATAATACTGTTAAAATTTAATTTTTGTAGGGTTGGCCCTACTGGTAGAGTGTTTGTCTAGCATTCATGAGGTTTTGGGTGTGATCCCCAATTCTGGAAAAAAATAGAAATAAAATTTATTTTTCAAAGAAAATTGCCATATGTCAAAAAGAAAGCCACAAAACTGAATTTCCTCTTTATACTGTAGTTTAGAAGACTTCAACTCTCTATATTGCATGCACTGTACCTACCCACACTATCCCCCACCCTGGCCCGTGGTGGTCAGAAGGCAGGCGCACCCCGGATCCGTGTGCTGGAAGCAGCCTCTCAGGTGGCAGTACTCAGAGGTGCGGCTTGGCACACGGTGCCATGGCAGGGTAGCCACCCTCATAAAAGCCTCCTGGCAGCAAGCACCTGCTTCTCCCTCCCACCACACGAGGACACAGCAAGAAGGTGTCCTCTTCAGACACCGAACCCCAGCACTTTCCCAGCCATCACAACTGTGAGGAGCAAGTTTCTGTGATTTTTAAGTTACCTAGCCTGAGCTGACTTTGGACTGGGAGTCTGAATGGACTAAGACACTGCCTCTTGGTTTCCTCGATCATAGAATAATAGTCCTTGTATTGCTGAGGTCTCAACTCTCTCCCCAACTTCTCCTGACACACTTTTCACATGCCGCTCTCTCCACATGATCCTGACTACACTGGCTGCCACTCTGCCAAAGGACAATGCTAATTCTGACAGTTTCCTTTAAGAACTAGAGTAAGGAAGACAAGCACATAAATCTAATACAATTTCAGCCACAAAAAAAGAAAAAAAGAAAAAACTTCAACAAAATGAAGTCCCTTTTAGGTGTAATTCTATTTACCTACTAAAGTCAAATGTCCCTACCTAGCCTTCAAGGTCACTGTGCTCGGACTGGCCTACCTGCATAGCCAGGGCTTTACCATTTTCTTCCCTCCAAGGAGAGCTCCCAGCTAAATTGTGAATACACTGCATGCCTCTTCCTCCCACTGTATCTGCTCAAGCCAGTTTTTAGCAGACTACGACTCTCGCCTATCTCTGCAAGTTCATGTCCTCTATATTCAAGGCTTAGCTTATGACTGGCACCCCTTCCCTTTCAAGCTTGTGACATCACCCTGAATGTCACAGCCTTCTATATGCCCTTTCCTATGGCCCAGACTTTTCTGGGGAAAGGTGATAAATGGGGAAGCAAATTTTCACACAAAACACAATTCAATGATGGCCCTCATTATCCTAAAGATTTCAACATAGTTAATTGGAAAAGATATAATTCAAATCTGATTTTGTTTATATACAGCATGTACCACATAGAGATAAACATAAACACTTTATAGAAAATATAAGAGGCTATAATGTGTCCACCAAAGTGGTTGGAAAAAATAATGCGATAGAGACTACAGTATCATTCAAATACTTACATATCGTGGGAATTGCTTGAAGGAATGAAACATATAGAAGCGATGAAAATAAATTATTCCAGTTGCCAGGGTGTCATAGTGTCTGTTGTTCAGGTTAAGGACTGCAGCAATAACTTCTATAGCTTATGCTCTTAGTTAAATGCAGGAAAACCATAAAGACAATAAGAAAATCAGTAATAATACGCAATGACAACGCGGATTACGTATCTCAGGGTGTCAGAATTTTGGTTTAAGAATGATCACTTTGAAGTGTTATGCTTTTAACAAGCCTTAGGAAACATGATAGCAGGGATCTTAATGGATGCTGGTTCCCCTCCTTGGTGGCCACTTGCTTAGTGACTGAGTCTACATTTAATGGTAAACCAGAATCAGAAAATCCCTGGATGGCCATGCATTCAGAACAACATTTAAAGAATAGAGATAATATGCACTATCCTCATAGAGAGAAATGACTGTATACTTTGTTTACAGTATCTGATTTGATTCTTGGTGGCAGTGAGAGAGATCTGGAAGCGGATCAGGATACAGTCCCAGACGTGTGCCTACATCGAAGATGAACCGAGCCCCCTCTCGGCGGTACCGGGCCTCTGTGGCTGGGTCAAGTCCTTCAAGTTGTGAGGGTGTATGAGCCAAGTCTTTTTTATCCCAGTACCAACATGGCTTTGTGTGGTCCAGGTTTGCTGATGTTACTGAAGGGCTTGAATTTTCTTTATTTTCCTTCATTTATTGAAGTAGATTTGTTCTTTCCAAATAGTTCACTGAAAATCTTAGAATCCTAAGAGAAGAAGATACAAGGTTGGAAAGGGATGTCACATTAAGTCACCCTAATCATCACAAGCAACTTAGAAAATAGAATGTACCTGATGTGGAGCCAAAACTCCCCACAGAGAGACTGCTAGTGATCACAATGAGAAGTCAATCCAGCATGTCCACTAAGTGGCTCAAGTGCTGGGAACTCCTGGACTTCATGGAAGTTAAGAGAGCATTCCTCCTCCCCCTGAGGCTAAAAGTTTAAGCTTGAACAAGATTTGGGGAGAAAGTAATTATCTTATTTCCTCTCTGCTTTTATTCAATGGAAAAATACTTCTCTCATGTTAGTCTAGATTTCCATTCTTCAATGAAATTGGACTTCTGTTAACCTCCTACAAAGATTTATGTTTCAAAATTACCTCTCTCCCATCTACCATGCTCAGTTGTCTCTTTTTCAGGGCACCTGACTTCACTGAGGCAATTTACTTATAAAGACCATGGGACTAGGTTAGTTCCCCTGTGCACAAGCCCCTGAACCAAGCAATGTCAACCAGATGAGTGGGTTTAACAATGTCTGGGGGACATGATTTTGGGGAGTGGGTGGAGGACCTGGTCTATGAGGAAGGAACTCTTTTAAATTGTTGCTTTTTCTTCCTCTTTCCTTTCTTGGATTCAGCATACAGATTCCCTAAAAGCCTCATGCTTCCAAGAGAAACGGTCCCAAGAAACTCACTTAGAGGTCACTGAAAGGTGGAAGCCCCTTGTAGAAAGGTTGAGGGAACAAAGACATTTTCAAAAAGGGCAGCAGAAGGGTTCCAAGAGAGGTGGCTGGACCCAGCTGCACGCGGTGAGCAAGAAAACGGCAGTTCTGTGGCAAGCGCCTGAGCCAGAGTCTGCCAGCTCACCTGGAAGCTGACCTTTATCTGTCAATCTGCCTCATTTCTGGGCGGCAAGGTGACACAGCAGGGCTGAGTATCTGCTTCTTTGTATGTGGCACCTCCAAAGGGATACGATCTTCCCTTCAACAGGAATAATTATGTAACTGAAGAAAGGAATCTGCATGAGTTGGGTTTATACTTTTGCATGTGATTCATTAAATTGGGCGATATGGGGGGAGGCTGGTAGTCACAGCTTCAGGAACTATCATAGTGGGAGACCATTTCTCACCTAATGAATTGGCAAAAATCCAAAACGTTGACAATTTATTGTTAGCAAGGCCAGGGAGAAGTGGGCATTCTTGTATGTTGCTGGTCAAGAGTACAAAATGGCACAACTGTCACATTAGGGAAGCTGAGAGTATCTAACAAAATGACACACACATTTGCTCTCTGACATTCCAATCCTGCTGCCAAGAATGTTCTCTGCTACAAGTATGAAAAAACATGTACAGGACTATTTACCGCAGTGGTATTTATAATAGCAAACCTGCAAATAATCCAAGTGTCCAGCAACAGGAAATAGATGAACATGGCACATGAACACAACAACACACTGTGGCTAAAGGATGGAGAGATTTCCAGAACCGGCAGGGGTAGGCAGTATACACAAAATGCCAACATCTAAATAAGAGAGGAGAGGAGGAACTATATTCTGGCTCCCCAGTTTTTTTAAACAACAACAACAAAGTTATCAATAGGGAAGAACAGAATGGAAGGACAAAGATGAGAACAGAACTTCACTAATCTATCATTTTTATGCAGCTTTGACTTCTTAGGAAACCCTTTTACTTTAAAATAATTGTAGATGTATAGAAATTATAAACATAGTACAGATAGTTTTTGTCTATATCCTTCTCTTAGATTCCCAAGTTAATATTTTACATAAATATAGTAGTAAAAAATTAATTGGTACAATAAACTGCAGCTTTCACTTGGATTTTGAGTTCTTCCAAAATCCATTTTTCTGCTCAAAGACCCAATCCAGTATACTACTTTGTGTTTAGGTATCTTATTTCCTACTTAGTCTTTTCTCTTCTAATGTGTGTTTTCCAGTTCTGCTAGGACTTTCTGTAAGCTGGCTGTTGACTCAGGTTAGCTATCTCCCCATGAATGGAATTTTAAGGAGGGATGCCAACGAGGCCAAGTCCCTCTCCTCACATCCTGTTAGGTGGGTGGTTTCAGAATGACCTTACAACCAGTGTTGTTCACGACCTCTAGATCAGAGGAGGGTCTGCCCGCTTATCACTGTTCATGACTGTTTTGTCCTTTCCATTTTGTGTTTTTCTAAAGCCAGTCACCAGCTTCAGCCTGAGGCTCTTACTTCAGGACATGGAGAGTAAGCTCCACCTTCTGCAGAAGTAGTAAAGAACTGTGGACATACGTTAACACTACCACAGTAATTAGTAAATAATTTTTGGAAACTACTGCAGTGCAAAATAATATGCAGCTACCTGTTGCTTCTTAAAGTTTTACCCACTAATTTTAGCATTCACCTGAGGATATTGTGCAGCAATTATTACTGTGGTTTTTCTTTTCTTTTGGATGGGATCTATGTTGTCTAAGTGGCCTTGAACTTGGGCTCAAGCGATCCTTCTTGTTCAGCCGTGTGGGACTATGTCTGGCTACTGTGGTATTCCTAATTATGACTTTCCATTTCCTTCAAAAGTTATTGCTTAGAAATTTTTTATAAGAAAAATCTTCTCCACTCTCATTTATTTTTTGACCTCTGAATCACGTAAATATTTAATATATTGATAAATATGACTATTAAAAAAAAGCAAATCCTAAACCAAGAATAAACTCCTTGATACCAAATGGCTATACATAGCATAGTCACACAAAAAATTACTTCAAGTAATTTCGGATCTCAATAACATCATTAGTAAGATTCACTCTATGGACCCAAAGAACTGGAAACAACTCTTATACTGTTAAGAGTAGCTTTGATTCTTATATTTCAATCTAATTTTAGTACATCGCAGGATAAAACAAATATCTAAATTTTAACATTAAGAACCAAGATTTTTTGAGCTGGGGATTTAGTTCAGTGGTACCAGCATCTGCCTGGTAAGTGCAAGGTCCCAAGTTCAATCCTCAGTACCACATACTACAATACTGGACGTGGTGGCTCATGCCTGTAATGCCAGCACTTGGGAGGCAGAGGCAGGAGGATTGCTGTGAGTTCAGGGCCAGCCTGAATTACAAAGTGAGATCCTGTCTCAAAAAAAAGAAAATACCGAGATTCTCAGTGTAAAGAGGACAAGCATATACATGCACAAAGTTATACAAAAAACACATTAAATTCTAACTGAAATAATTACAAACAAATCTGTATCTATCTCCCAACTCTTGTTCATTTCTTATAGCTAGAAATGATGACAGTTTCATAACAGGTCACAATTTTGTGCCCAAATTTTAGTTTTTTTCAACTAAAAAGGAGCAGGCTTTTTTGCAGTCTGTAGCAGAGACCTGCCTGGGATGCTGTCCAGCTGAAGTTTATCAAAAGACACAGGGCTGCTGGCAATGGCGGCATATGCCTATAATCTCGGCTGGGGGGTGGAGGCAGAAGGATTGAAAGTTTGAGACCAGCCCCAAACTTACTGAGAACTTTCCTCAATGCATAAAAGTGGAATCATTATGAATTTTCTCAGGGGAAAGCGTACTGTGACTACCCAGGAGAATAACTGTTCTGGGAGACATAGGCTGAAGTGTTCCCACTGCATGCTCCAGTGTCTTGGTGCTCCATGTGACTTTCAAATGTGCTGTTGGAAACACAACCGCTCAGCGAGCTGGGCGAAACATAACATATGTCCAGTTTAAGCCAGAGGTAAAAACAACTAGCTACTGCACTAAACTTTCATGTGATAATAAATTAGGAGGAAAATCAGATAAGAGTGTTTAGGAGATTAGGAAAAGTTCTATTCTTCTCTGCATTAGATTGGAATCCTGCACTAGCTAAGGATTATCTGTTTATATGAAGGTTGTCATTTTATAAATTAAGCCTTGTAGTTCAATTACAGTGTAGAAAAGAAAACTACACCCATTATAAGCACACAGTTGATTAATTTCCACTAAGTAAACAAGTCTGTTTAACACTACTCAGTAGAAAATCACAATATTGTCAATATTCCAGAAAATTCATTATTCTCCTAGTCGCTAGTCCTCCCCAAATAACCTCTCTCCTGCTTGTTTTTGAAGGACTGTCCAATAGTACAGATCATGACAACAGCGCTAAAGTTGAGAAAGTGTGGTACTGCATTTTATTCTGTAAAATAATACAATTTATCCATTTCACTGTGATGAAAATTCAAAATGTCTCTGGGTTTTATATTAATCAACATTCACATACATTCTTGTAGAACAGATGGCACTTGGCCAATTAGCTGAAGGAATCAGCACTTATGCACATTTATAACTCTTGGATTGTATACTAGTTGGCATCACTACTTTAAGACATATTAATCTACTACTCCTCTATTCACCTACTCATCCAAGTGTCTGCTGGGCTCTTTTACAAATTGAGGTGAGTTCTTAGTAAGTATGGGGCTGGCCTCAAACTTGAAGCCCCCCTGCCTAAGCTTCAAGAGTAGCTCAGATTACAGGCATGTAATCACCACCACTGCCTCACAGTGAAGAAGGGAACAGCACAGCCAAGTCTCCACCCCTCGAGAAGCTTACATTCTGGGGAGAGAAGAGAAACACAACAGGGAAGACAAGAGAAAGGTGGTACTGAAAGAAGAATCTGGCTCTATAGACAGGAGGCTTGAAGAATTTGCAGGATATGGAACTATATACCAGACAGGCAGGGCTGTGAAATCTGCAAAGCCCTTGGGATGTACAGATGTACTGACTGTAACGTCATGGAGGGGGACGGAGGGGTGAGAGTGAAAAAGTAGGGGCTGGAGGACAGAGCTCTGAAGACCTTGTAGAGAGATACACAAAGGTGAGAAAGGGAAGGAAGGGTCAAAGAGATACGGAAGTCTGTGTCCTTGTTTGCATGAGAACCCACTGGGTATATTCAGCATTAAACCAGAGGAGGAAGTCAGCAATGACAAATAAGGAAAGGCTATCCCACTCAGTGACCAACTGTTTATTAAGGACACTAAAATCTCACTATGCTGACGGCCATACCACTTTGAATGTGTAATAAAAACTACTGCTTTGTTGGCTTTAAGGGTGAGACTTTGTATGCTACATAAATTGTATCTCAGTAAGGTGAACATACATAAATAAAAGCACATTTTTAGAAATGCAGTGGGGCAGAAAGAAATCTGAGACATCTGTTGCTTAAGAAGTGAAACAATGAAAAAGCAAAAGCAGAGGACAGGTTGTTATGTTTCTCAAGGGGGCTAATAAAAAGCACAGAAAGTGTGAGAAAGGGAGCTCTTTCTCTGAGAAACAGAGTTGGAGGAGATGTAATAAGAAATGTCTTAAGAGGGAGGAAATACCTCCTAAAAAAAGGATTCATTTTCTCTGGGAACTAGAGCGCAAGATCTGCTGAGAAGAAAGGGATAGAGTGGAAAAGGATTAGGAATAAGCCAGTTGCAAAAAAAGACTGGGATGGAAAGAATGTCACTTCACAAGTGGAGAGATCATAAATATGTTCAAGTCGTATTTACCTCATGGTCACTGGCCAAACTCCATGCTAATAGCCTAATGTTCTGGTGCCAAATTCCACATTAATAATCTTTAGACTCTGGGGCAGAACTAGCAAAACATGAATCACAATGAAAATAAATGTACATGAACAGAAGTCCTATAAATAGAAGTCCTATAAATCATCTTCCTGGAAGTGTGTGCCTCAGTTCTCCAACTCTGTTCCCTACTACTTCAATTCCTTTTTCACAAGACACTGAAGTTATAAATTTTCTCATTATTAGTTCATGATTACTGCAAAAATGATTGAGACTTATGAGCTCCATGAAAATCTCTTCATAAATGAGTGTATCAGGGCATTTTAGAAATACCTTTCAAGTTATGTGCTTTAGCTATATTACATGATGAAAAATGGAATGCATTTTTCAATAGTTAGAATTATGGAAACAACAATAAAGGCCACTACACAATTCTCTTATCTAGGACAGAAGTTTCCTCTTAATACTATGCGAGGTGTAGTGGTGCATACCTGTATTCTCAACACTCTGGGAGGCTGAGATAGGAGGATTCTAAGTCTAAACCAAGCCTTAGACCCATTCTCAAAATAAAAGATAAAAGAGCCAGGGATTTAATACACACACAACACCAAAACAAAATGGTCATATGAACTGGTTTCTCACTAACACTCATTTGCCACATTTGCTAATGGGATACTAGCATGAAAGCAGCCTGTGGCCTTGCTGAGTATCAATAACAAGTGTATAATAATTCTTGCATTACTCTTTTTTTTTTTTTTGAGACAGGGTCTCGCTTTGTGGTTCAGGCTGGCCCTGAGCTCCGCCTCAAACTCACATCACAGCAATCCTCCTGCCTCTGCCTCCCGCGTGCTGGGATTACAGGTGTGAGCCACCACGCCTGGCACTTAGGTGTGTGGTACTGATTGCTGCTGGGGTGAGTTTCCACGCCCAGCATTGTTATGTGGTTACCGGGGATCGAACCTGGGCCCTTGTGCTTGCAGGACAGGCGCCAGAACCACTGAGCTATATCCCCGGCCCTGCATTATTCTTATAACGATTTTTATCTGTCTGCTCTCTAGGTAGTAGAAGGCACAAAACAATGAATGACTTTTTTTTTTTTGGAAATAGGGTCTTGCTTTTGTAGCTCAGGCTGGCCCAGAGTTCAGCCTTGAATTTACAGCAATCCTCCTGCCTCAGCCTCCCAAGTGCTGGGATTACAGGCGTGAGCCTCCACACCCAGCATTGTGGTATGTGGTTCTGATTGCTGGTGGGTTGAGTCTTCACACCTGGCCGTGTTGTATGTGATCACCAGAGAATGAACCCAGGCCCTTGCACTGGCAAGGCAGATGCTGGAACCACTGAGCTAAATCCCAGCCCAATTTTTTATTAAAAAACAAAACAAAAGAGAATCTTACTGTGTAGTTCAGGCTGGCTTTGAAATTATGAAGCCTGAGCTGGCCTCGAACTGGAACTCATAGCAGGTCCACCCCCCCCCCCCCGCTGGGATTATAGGTGTCTTCCACCACGCCAGGCTTGTGAAAATAATTTTTACATTTCCTTCTCTTGGGTAAACAAATCTAGCCATTTAAAAAATATATAGTTTTCAAGTCTCAATGGGCCCCTAATTATTAACAATCAAATAGAAAAACTATTCTTTATATGATCTGCCCAGCACATGGAGGGCAGGGCGGTACTATGTCCACCCTTGTCAGCTAAGCAAGCTACATTCCTCTCTCTGTCCTCCTACTCCTGTCCAAAGGTCTAGCACAGCCTAGTTACTATCAGTCTCATGGTTCAGCCTCCGAAGCCCTGGAATTTAGACATATGCCCCACACCTGGCTAAGTTATGTTTCTTTTCTTTACAATTCATCACTGACAAAATGGAGCCAAAGAGACAGGAAGTAACTTGCCACAGTTAACAAGTGGCACAGCAAGATACTCCTTTTCTTGAATCTAAACACTACTTTGTGTCTATAAATGCAGCATTATATTTTCATCAAGACAAATCTTCCTCATCTTAAACGTGTAACTGAGTCTTAGTAAACTTACTCCTAATTTAGAGTCAACATGGAGCTATATTTCATCTTGGCGCCTTTTTTTTGGTTCAGTGCTGGGGACTAAGTTTAGGAGGTGCTGAGCTATATCCTCTGCCCTTTTTATTTTGACACCAGGTCTCACTAGGTTGCCCAGGCTGGCCTCTAAGGCAATCAATCCTCCTGTAACTTGTGATCAGCCTCTTGGGTGGCTGGAACTACAAGCATGTGCCAATGCACCTGCTTAATTCCGCCTGTCGATCTAAATCTTGAGTGTCAGCTAATGCCTTGCCCAATTATCACTACCCAGTTGGAGTGGGTTAACTTCAGAAGCACACTTCTTAGAATATTTAGTAATAAAAAAAGTATTAAGCCAAGGAAAGGCAAGACCAGAGCCCAACAGCTTACTTCTAAAGAGCTCACCCTAGGTTAATACCAGCCCATTAATAAATATCTTGGGTTTAATAATGTGAAAGGGCACACATCCACTAACTACACCTCATCCAATGTATGTTTACTTTCTGTGTCTAACAGGATAGAGATGTTTAGTGTCTCCAGGAAATCAAAACTGACTCATATCAGCAATCTCCCAGCTACTCAAGGTTGAACAAAGACATATGCTCTGTGTAATCTGGTTTTTCTTACTGAAGCTCTGTTGGTTTAGGGAATCAGCTCTTCTTTCCTAAGTAGCCACAGACCTTCCCCAGCCCTCCCGACAATATTCTAAATCAGATCTTCACTAAATCCTTGCACCCAAGAGTCATCTAAGACTGCAACCTTTCATCATCAGTCACCTGTGGGAGTCCTTAAAAACTCTGAACAATGATTTTAATAATCTTTCTTTTTTGAGACTGGATTTTGCTATGTAATTCAGGCTGGCCTTGAAATTACTATGTAGCCCATGGTGGCCTCAAACTCTCTGCAATCCTCCTGCCTCAGCCTCACAAATGCTAGGATTACAGGTGTGCCATACAATACCTGGCAGATTTTACAATCTTATGTGCAACTGCTCTGGTATATAATTTATATGACCATGAAAATAAAAATTTAATTTAACCTAATCTTATCCTGAACTGAATTCTAGATTTTGTTCTTACTCAATTTTTGAGAAAACAAGCCAAAAACATTTTTTATACACTCAAGTAAATTCACTGCTTTCAAAATAACTTCCTGGCATTAACTTGCTCATTTTACAGTCAAATCTATGATCAATTTAAAAATAATATTCAATTTTAGAAATGGCATTTAAACTTAAGAATTCATAAACCATGATGGTTATTACTTGGCGCAAACTGCACTTCCAAAAGACAAACAAACGTAAAACATGATCTTATGGGAAATCAACCAGTATGCTTGAATAATACATCACAACATAAGAAAAATGAGACAAAAGGAGAAAAATTTCTAAAATTAAACAATATCGGCGGGGCGGGGATTTAGCTCAGTGGTTCCCTGTCTTGCAAGCGCAAAGGTCGGGGCTCTATTCTGGTCACCATACAACAATGGTGACTCATGCCTACCAGCAATCAGTACCACATACCACAGTGCCGGGTGTGGTGGCTCAGCCTGTAATCCCAGCACTCAGCAGGCAGAGGCAGGAGGATTGCTGTGAGTTCGAGGCTGAGCTCAGGGCCAGGCTGAACTACAAAGTGAGACCCTGTTTCAAAAAAAAAAAAAAAAAAAAAAAAAAAATTAACGGTATTTACTGAAAAAAGTTCTGGATAACTATTACATTTACAATCAAGATTATTTGACAAGTAAGCACCTTAGAAGCATTAACAATTTCAATCAATATGTCTATCAATACTCCTGACGCTATCAGTCATCCATTCTCCCGTTTGGTAGTACAGAGCTTACTAAACGTTAGTGTTGAAGGCGGCGAGGATCCAAGCTCTGTGCTTTCACTTTTAGCAGCATCATTCACAAAACCTTAATAAGCATCTACAACTGCAAAGCACCATTAGGAATCTGTATAAAGCTACCTCCATCCAGATACACGGTCACTGTCAAATTTGCCTTAAAAACATAAAAGCAACTTATTTCAGAAGTCGTCCCTAACACCAAAATACGTAGCCAAAGTCCCGTTTAAGTGGTAATCCAAATTTAGGGGGCGTTACTGAGGCTACGTGGGGCACACAACAACAAAAGTTTTTGAATTATCTCTTACAGCTCAACTTTCTAAAGAACAATTCCTCTAAGCCAAACTAACCATCCAGGAGAGGATGGGTAAGGACAACGCCTGCTTAAGAATGCATCTCATCGCCGAAGTGCCTCTGCTCTTTCCTGGTCTTACTTTTCTCACAGGGCTGTCTGAAACTCTCAGGCCTCAACAACATTGGGAACGACACCCCAAGAAATGAGTAAGATAAAGGAGGTCTGTGGGCGTGCGTGTGCCGAGATCCTTGTCCCCTCTTTTCGCTAGAAACTCCCTCAAAACTGTAGCCGCCCCACCGCAGGGTCGGCCCCAGTTCACCGGTCCGCCCGGCCCCTTACCCTCTCCCCCGAACCGCAAACCCTCTCCCGAAACCCACCTCACAGCCCCGCGCCGCCCGCTAACTTCAACGTGTACCGGCGTAGGGCTGGGAAGTAGGCGGAATCGAGACGCGAGATACTGCCAACCGACGGCGGCAGTAAGCCATAGCCTACTCGGATCTACAGGAACGCAGGAGACGGGCAGCGCCGCCTCCGATCCGTCGGTCACTCACCCCGCTCCTAGGCAAGCCCCTTAACGACGTCTCTCCTGGCTGACCGCGGCCATCTTGGATATGGAATGTCGGGGAACGACGTCATCACGCTGCGTCTTCCGACAAAAAAAATTAGATCCCAGAGAGGTAGTTAGCGTTAGGCGTCTATTAACCAATCAGAAGAAAGTAAAGCTCTCAAAAGCGGAACTAGCCGCAGGTCTCTTCCCGCTCTTCGGATGGGCCAGGAGCCGAAGAGCAAAGTGGGAGGAAACAGCTAGGGTCCGGCCCATAGGTCCCGCCCCTCCCGGCGAAAGAGAACTCGTGAGCAACCGAACCTGCTAACGGAACTTGGGTGTAGAGGCGGGGCCTAGGGCTCCTGTAGACCTCTCAGAATTCGGGTGTGGGCGAGGCCCAGCCAATTGCAGCCACGGGGCTGGTGGCAGAGACAGCCGCTCTCCCTTGGGAGACACCCACCCAATGGTGGCGCAGGACCCGGAACGGAACGGTGGCTGGGCGGTGGGGCGGGGTCGCGTGCCGGCGTGCGAGGGACAGGCCAATGAGCGGTGGCAGCAGGGCCTGGGGGCGGGCCTGGGGGCGGGCAGTGCCGGGTTGGACCGTGGCGGCGGGCCGTCTCAGGCCGCCGTCCCGCCCCTGCCGTCCCGCCCTCCCGTCCGGCTGCTGCCACCGCTGCTGCCGCCGCCGCCGCCGCTCCCGCGGCCGCCACCTGGGGGTTGGTTGAGGCGGACGGTGGGGCCCGGGCTGGAGTGTGGCGCCGCCGTTACGTGACAAGGAAGGCAGCAGGTGAGTGGCGATTGCAGCCTCCCGCGGGCGGCGCGCGGTCACAGTCGCACTGGGTTCCTGGGCGCCGCGAGGCCGCCCCGCCCCCGGCCGGCGGTTAGGGCTCGGGGCCAGTCTGAGGCCCGGCTCGGCCTGCACGCTCGTGTCTCGGGGCTGTCGTGGGCCCCGGCGCAGGTGCAGGGAGTGGCCCAGCCCGACCCGGCGGCATGGTGCGGCCCGGAACCCTTGCTGAGCTCCGTGTGCTGCCCGGCGCACTAGCTTCCTTCCTCCCCGGCGCCCGCTGCTCGGGAAGCTGTGGTTTTCTGTTCCTCTCTGCCCGGATCTTGGGGGCCCCCAAGGCCCCGGAGACCAGTCTGCCCCTCTCTCTCCACACGCAGCTATCTAGCCGGTCGGCGAAAATAGGTCATCTTTCTTCCCACGCGCCCCTGGCCGTGGTCCACACGCGTAGTGCCCTACTAGGGAGAAGAATCCAGCGCTTTCGAGTTTGCCATTCCGGCTTTAAAACTCCTCCTCCTTGTGGCTCCAGGCTGGCGATGCAACTATGCGATCCTCGCGTTTGAACTGGGAAGAGGGTCGATTAGCGACGTGCGCCACTTGCTGTGGGGCCTCCTGGCAGGAGGCCGCTGGAGTGCTTCGGGATCGTTCCCGTACTCATAGTCACCCGGAGCGTGTTGTTTTGTTTTTCTGTGTGAAAGAGGCAGTGTTTCAGAAGCGAAAATACTTTTGACAGGTCAATTTTGCTTTTCAGAATCTGCCATGGGTTCATGTTTTAGTGATGGCTCTGTTCGTAGCTGAGTCAGGGTGGTGGTTGACAAAACTCAGAGAACTGAACACTGCGAAGTGGAATTTTGTCTTACTAAAACGACACCTCTTTCTCTCCCATTTTCTTCTCAGGTATTATCCGAGTAGTATTTCAGTCTGAACTAAACAGTAGGCTTGGAGAGGTGTTCAGCTTTCCTCTCTACCACTGAAATTTGCCAGGAGTTGATTGAACCATGCCCTGTAGTGATTATAGGACTGCTATACACAGAATTAACACTTTAGTTTCAGGGTGATTGATATTTTGGTGTGATTCTAACAGGTTAGTAATGAGTTTTTTTCTGGCTTAAGAAAGTTTCTAAAGCCAAGTTCTCAAACAGCTACAGAATAGCCCTTATTGGGACCAGATGACTTTGAGCCTCTGCTTCTCCTTTGTGTTGTTTTTTTTTAATTTTTCTTTTTGAGACAAGGGTCTCGCTCTGTAGTTCAGTCTGGCCCTTAACTCACTATGTAGCCCAGGCCAGCCTCAAACTCACAGCAACCCTCCTGCCTCTGCCTCCCGAGTGCTGGGATTACAGGTGTTGCTTATGGGGAATTCAGCTCCGGACCTTGCACTTGCCGGTAGACGCTGGAACCACTGAGCTAAACGTCCGGCTGTGTTTAAGACACTAAGTTCGTATCTGAAGCTGAGCTCTTGCTGGAATCCAGGGAGACATTAGCTACTTCTTGTCCCTCCTCCGTATTGGCATCTCAGATGTTGTTCCAGGAACTGGAGCTGCAGTGTTTTCACTGCCTGTGGCTTAGGAAAGAGTTTCTGTTCATAATCTGTCCCGTAAGAGCACAATCAGTTTGTCACTAAGAAACTACTGCTGAGTTCCCCTTCTCTGTCATGGTCTTTTAGGCCACACTTTAATGACACTAAGTCTTTGCTGTAGAAACCAGTGGATACTGAGAAAAATGTGAAGGTTGTTGTGAAGTGTTTTTCTGTTTTAAAGTTCAACCACTGGGAGAACTTTTATTTAAAGTGCTGTCATGGTTATGAAAGTCCCCTAAAAACACAATGCTCTCATACTTAGAAGAGTGTGACAGAGGTGACAGTGTGAGAGACAGTATCAGTGCCAGCACATCAGAGCCTTGCATGTGGTGCAACTTTAGCAGACGATCTTGGAATCGCTGACAGCCAGGTGCAGCCCTGACATGGGGCCCTGCCCCATAGACGCTAAACCCACCTGTGCTCAGGTCCCTTCCATAAAGTGGTGAGTCGTTTGTACCATCCGTGCCCATCCTTCCATCGCTGTAAGTCATCACTGATTATGTACAGTACCTAGCACAGAGTCAGTACCTGCCGTTTACTTCATATTTTTAGAGAACAATAATTTTAAAAAAAATACTATATATTCAGTACAGATGAGATTTCCAAACATTTCAACCACTGTTTGCATGTGGGACCCGAAGGTAAAGGCTGTGGGAAGAGGGAGGCTGACTGCCCGTAGTTTGTGCTGTGTGGAATTTTAGTAAAACTAACGTTCCCAAAAGAAAAACATCAGCGCCAGATATTAGTTCAGTGATTTTGGCACCTGGCTCACAAGTGCAAGGTCCAGAGTTCAATCCTTGGTACAAAAAAAAAAAAAAAAAAAAAAAAAATTAAAAGCATCACACTACAGCAATATATGTGCATCTATATTTATAGCGGCATAGTTTGTAACAGCTAAATCTTGGAAACAGCCCAAATACCCATCAATTGCTTAGAGGATAAAGAAGAGAGAAAGAGAATGGGAGAGAGAGAGAGAGAGAGAGAGAGAGTGTGTGTGTGTGTGTGTGTGTGTGTGTGTGTGTGTTTTAATATAAAATGGAGAAATAAGTCAGCCGTAAAAGATAAACTTGAGACACTTAAAGCTAAATGGATACACCTTGAGACCATATTCTTAAGTGAAATAAGTGTATAAATACTGAATTGTTTCTCTGGTGTGATAAACTGAAAGTGTAAATGAGGACCAAAAAATAAAATAGGTATTGTAAAATAGGAAGAAAATGTTCAAAGGGGAAGGGAAACTAAGGAGGGGGCATAACGGAAAGGAAGAAAATTAAAGAAAATAAGGGAAAAAAAACCCAATGAAGCTTATGTATATAGAGAGGAGTAGAGGAGCTAAAAGGAGGGCAGGAGAGTGAGGAAAAAAATAACCACAATTTATCATGTACAGGTACAAATTCCCAATGATGAATATGGTAGTAAGTTGTAGCTAAGATGTAGTAATAAACAAAATATAATTTAAGGAAAGTAAGAACACTACCTCCAAATCAGTGTTCTTCTGAATACTATTTAGCCTGATGTCAATTCAGTGTGAGGCTTTGTGAGTCTTAATATTTTCATTACACAGTCTCCTTTTTACTTTCACTAGGTAGCATTAGAAATGTGAATAATAACATTGTGTCATTTTTGTGTGTAAGGTTTGGTGAATGTTTTCTGGTAACACATATCATTATTGTGTATGGTTCCATGAAAGTCCGCCTCTGGAGGTTCTTTAACTCAGAAACCAAGAGCCGGCTGCAGGCTAGGATGCGGCTCCTGTCTGTCTCAGATGTGGAGGGAGGTTCTAGTGAGTTTCCTTCCCTTGGACCAGAGTGCTGGAAAAGGAGCCAGGTTCTGTTGCCCAGAAGAGGACCGAACCATTTATTACTGTGACATTAAATGTTTTTAATACAAGAGTAAAATACTTTTATTTTAATGTTACTTTGGGAGTGACTTGTAGCCAGTTATTTGATTTCTCAATTGGTTTACAATTTTCACAATTCGACTCATTTTTTATTAGTGAAATGTATTTTTTTATGCTGTGGGCACAAGTGTTTATTTTGGATGTCAGTTCATTCTGATTATGAGTAATAAGAAATATACTTTTAAAAACTTCTGTGGCTTTTATCTTTACATCTGTGGTTATACCTTACTGGGAAAAATGGATTTCTTTTTATTACTTTATTTATTTATAAAATTTAGGATGTTAATTATTTTGGTACAAAGATAATAGTTTTGTAGTGTTTACTGTCAAGGTATAAATACAATAAAGTTCTAGCAGAGTATTAAGTCACATATTTTCCTACGACTTTGATTTTGTTTTTCTTCTTCTCTAAATAGCCTCGTGGGGAGAAATGTTAATTAGAAAATCTACAGAAATGAAAGCCTGCTTTCACTTTTTGTCTTGCGTTCACCAAGTAACTCCAGCCAGAGATTAGATGTGTTGCAGACCCCCTTTCCATTGGGAGTCTTCCCCAGGTTTTAGAAGTATGTCAGAAAACAAGAGGTAGAAACATACGTCTTGATAATTTTTCAACTGAAATAAATTTGAGGAAAGGAAATGATTCCCAATTATGAATAAAATTAAAATACCAATGTTAAGACTGAAAATTCTTTTTTCTTATTTTAAGTATTTTACTCTCAGGGTAAATCCTTGCGCTTCTGACTGACAATGAAAGGCCAAGGCTCAGGAGAAGATTTTGAAAATGATTTCAGTGATGCTGATTCCCAGGCCAGAGTAACATTTTCCAAAGCTTGTCTCAGTAATGTGGGGGCAGAAGAGAGAGCAAGGACTGAAAATTGTCTAGAGAATGGAGATAATCTCATAGCTATAAGAACACTTTACATTTTTTTACTTGATGAATTACAGATACATAAAACTCAATGGGTAATATTTTAGGTTTATTGCTATGATCTTGAGTTTTACTTTCCAGTTCTTAAAGTATATGTTACATTAACACATAAAAGGTCTAAAAAGTTCTTAGAGCTGAGTGATTTAAAGTCTCAAAGTAGCCATGACTCTTTAATAACAGTAGTTTTCTAGTAAATGTAGTTAAGAGAAAGTAATGATTCATGTTAAAAATCCTAAATGAGAATCAAGTCATGTCGTATTCTGGTACAAACTCAATGTTGAATGCGATGATGATGTGTATTCATAATGTACCGATAAAGATTTGAATTTAAAAATAAAAAATACTCATTAATTTTTTCTCATAAAATGCTGGTAGCTTAACAGAGGTTTTCCTTTGTTGATTATAATTTAGCACGTTCTTTTTTTCCCCCCTACTGGTACAGGGGATCGAACTTAGGACCTTGTGTTTGCGAGGCAGGCACAGTGCCACTGAGCTAAATTCTTGGCTGATTATATTGTTCATTGTTGTGGTCACCTAACTGCTTCTGCAGTTTTTTGGCTGCTGGAAAGAGGGTGGCACTCAGACATCAGTACCTGATTGGGTAGAAGCACCTTTGGAAATTCTGCTCCAGTCCTCAGTTTAACTGTTGTGACTCCTGCATATTTGCACAGCAAAATACCTCTATCCTTTTAACAGCCAAAGAGCGAAAACCATTACATCCCCCATATCATCTGTTTTACTGCTGCAACACAATAGGATTTTTAAACATCAGAGCTGCGGTTTTGTAGTATTTATAAGAACAATGGCTAGATCCATGGATTTAGCTCAGTGTTTCTGGCACCTGCCTTGCAATTGCAAAGTCCTGAGTTTGACACCTGGTATGAAAAAAAAAAAAAACCAAAACAACCATGGTTAATTTTGAGCCGAATCTCTGACCTACTGTTGAATATCTGTTAATTTTTTTGATCAACTGAATCTGTCCTCATGTATAAATTAAACTCTAAGCATCACTTTTCTCATCTGTAAAGGGGCCTAATGATACTTAACTGTTATATAAACTGCTCACCTTGGTTCCCGCTGCACCATAGATGCCCAAATGATGCAATTATAAGGACCATTGTGTTAGGGAACTGCCCGGTATGTGGCATCCTGGTGACCCTGAAGCAAACATGACAGTGATCGAGAATAACTGCCTTAAAAATCCAGCTACTAATTAACATGGTGTATCTGTTTTGCTAAGACAGGAGTCCCACGGATTGTGCCCTCTTGGGATCATCTTTAGGGCCTCATTGACTCTCTAGGAACTGTCCATTGAAGTGAAGTGTGGTGTTCCGTTAAGTGGTTTTCTTCACTGGTGAGATCTGTGTGAGAGGAGTGCATTACCCTGGAGTAGAAAAGACTTTGAGGAAGACAGAAAAGGGTCCTCAGTGAGTTTGAGTGGTCAGGGAGGACACTGCACTGTGAAGAGTGGAGCCCGAGTGGCCCACGGAGTAGGTTGCTTGGGGGTCACCCCGCAGTTACTCACAACTGGGAGTTGGAAGCTTCAGCGCCAGCTCAGCATACACATTTGTCAGCCAGAGATAGCCCTGGATAACAAACCCAAACTGCTACATAATGTCAGATGCCGTCTTTGAAAGCGGGATGGCTTGTGGTTAAAGTGGATGACTCCTAAGATCTCTTCCATCCTTATGCTGCTCAGTTCTAGAATCTAGAATTCTTATGCCAGGAGTGTGAATGCTTTGAAGGTAATTGAGCAGATTACAACTGTTCTTTCACACTTAACATGCTCTCATTTATTTTAGAAAGATATAATAGGATTTTTCATGATATCAGGTGTCATTTTTTTTATAACAGTTTGTTCCTCCCTTTTCTTTTTCTTTCATATTTTGGGGGAAGGGACAGGCAATTCTATTTTAAATAAGAGCTTCAGTTTTAGACAGGGATACCATTATCTCTTTACTGGAGGAGTGGTACAAATTAAAGAATATAAGTGGATATTTTGGTGCGGTTTATAGAAAAAGTATAGGTAACTCCAACATGCATGTGCTGTTTGAGGAAGTTCATGGGGATGCTGGAGGTTAGCCTATGACTTAAAAGCGTGTTTCCTATTCTTCCGACCCAAAGATTGGTCAAACTCTTAGCACCTCAAGTGCATTTACAGCTGGGAGGGGAGGCAGGAGGAAGCACGTGACTGTTCTTCTTTCAGTCGGCACAGCTGTAAGTTGTTCTCTGCAGGCGACATGGAAAGCAGGTGCTGTGCCTGAGCTAGGGCTTCCTGGGTAAATTTCTAAGTGAGTGCAATCAAAAATGATTATTTCAGTTGTGTTAGTTGAAAGCATTTTGAGGAAAAGCTAAATATATTAGCAAAATATAACTATGTATCCTTTCTATTTAGAATTTTTTTGGGAAAAAAAGACCTCTGCAACTGAATTGCATTACATGTTCAGTAAGTGTGAACTCTGCTTTGTAAAATGAGATACATATGTCAGCTCCGCTCCTCTGCATTAACCATGGTCTCCAAATGTGCTGTATTTCACTCCTGCGGGTGTGCATATTCCATCATACAGATTACATGGGAAAGAATCCCTATATTGGTCAAAGGTGGTGGCTGGTGACAGATATCCTGTGTGTATCAGTTGTTGGTTTAATAATTGAGTGTTTCTTCTCTTTTATTGTCTTTTAGGAGATTGCTGATGGACTTGATAAAGTTTAAAATGCTCTAAAGGGCCAGAATTTGAAGGTCTTGTAGATTTTGTAAGATTTTTTAAAATGTTTTGGTAGTGCAGACGTGCGACGTAGAAAGCTTAGCTAGCCACTCTTTGCGCAGGTGTCCCTTCCTGTGAGCGGCTCTGCAATTGCTCAGTCCATTTGCCTGTCAGTCCTCTAGTGCTTTTCTTTAGGCTTTCTTTTAACTATTATTTAAATTCTTTTGCTCTTCTACTTCTGTTTTCTCCAATTAATTCTTTAAATATTTATAAATTATATCTAATTTCAATCTAAACTTTGGAGAAACATATCTTTTACTTAGCCTCTTGCCTTCTAGCTAACATTCATACTGTAATGAGAGAGAAGGAAGATGGAACACATGTGTTTATATTTTCCTGATTTAAATATTTGAAATCTATATTGGCTATAAATGTTCCATCTTTGTAGGAACCGATGACTGCTTAGTAGATGAGCTTTTAAAAACTGGGAACATTAAAGTTATTCATGACGTTTATCTGTCTGTTTGACTTGTTGAAACTTAGGATCTAGCCCCCAATTGAGCTAAATCACAATGAAAATTATTCATTGCATGTAAGAAAGTTTTGTTCTTAAGTGAAAACGATAAGTAATTTCAATTCCATAATTGTTGTGTGAGGAAATCACACAATATACATCTTTTATTTTTTAGCTAAGAAAGGCAGAAGGGGATTGTATGCAGCAAACCATCCATACTGGATAGTAACACCTCACTAAACCAACTCTCAAATGTTTAATCACCCTTCATCTCCACCCCCATGGGGGCTCAAACCGAGGACCTTGTACTTGTCAGGCAGGCACAGCACCACTGAACTACATTCCAGCCCTTAATTGTCCTTCTTAAGTTGTACTTTATTCCTTGCCTTTCTGTGTCTAGTTACTTATGTGTTTAGAAATGGTCTATATGCTGCTTTATTTTGGATGATACTCTTAGTTTCCCAGCCTTGTCTGTGAGGCCCACAGGCCTAACATGTCTGAGGTCCAGAGACACTGGACAACTTGTCTCTGGGGTGTGCCTGTGTTAGTATGCTGGAATCTGCCCCAGGTCGGAAGCTATGGGTCTGCGGCTTGGTGGCTCTAGGTGGCCCTGCCAAACCCTTGCCCTCTCTGGGCCTCCTGACAGCTGAGGGCTCAGTGGGCTGGGTTGGGCATTCCAGGACCTGATGGGCAGGTACAGGTGGCCCTGGTCCCAGCGCCTCTGAGCTTCAGGTTGGGCTTGGTCTATGGCTCCTCCTTTTCCATCAGAAGTAGACTCAATCCTGCTTTGCCACCTTGTTCAAGGAATCTCTAGGACATTTTGAGTGTGTTTTTCAGAGTTTTTGTTACTACATGTAAGAACCTAAAACTTTTCCATGTTGTAAACTATGGATTTCTAAAAGAAAATACTTTTTAAATGTGATATCGCAGAAGGTTAACCCTGACCCTAATCCATTACCCTCTTGGTATGGCTAACCTGTCTACCTTTCTCCCAATAGATACATTTGTATTTTTACTTTTTTAAAAAGTTTTTTTGAGACAGGGTCTTGCTTTGTAGTTCAGCCTGGTCCTGAACTCAGCCTCAAACTCAACAGTCCTCTTGCCTCTGTCTCCCAAGTGTTGGGATTACAGGTGTGAGCCACCACACCCAGCACTGTGGTATGTGGTACTGATTGTGGAAGGGTGTGAGCCAGCACACCTGGCATTGTTGTATATCGTTACTGGGGATTGAACCTGGACCCTTGCACATGTAAGGCAGGCACTGGAACCACTGAGCTAAATCCCTGGCCCTATATTGTTACTTTTAAGAGTTGTCCCACTTCTTTAGTAAAACTAGTAAATCAATCTTTCATTTTACTACTAGTGGGAGAAATCTCAAAATTAGTAATGTTGGTATATTCAAGCTTGATACTTGAAGTTTCTACATTTGGCAAACATTTGTCCATCTGCTATGACCATGTTGCAGCACTAGACTCGGCACGTAATGGAGAAATGGAGGCTTTAGTTTCTTTTTGTCACCAGATAGTGGGCCCGACTGTCACAGGCCTGGGATGTGGGATGTGGGGAGGAGAATAGGTGACCCTGAGGACTCTCGAAACTCCCACCAGAGGTGAGGATGGCCATGCCACAGAGTGAGAGTGACAGTGGGCCTGGAGCTGAGCGAGCCAGCCGAGCATGGAGTGGGCCGCTGTGGCAGAAAGCCTCCTGCTGGTAGGGAAGAAACAGATGTCAGGCCAGCTTCTTCACAGTGCTGAGTTAGGGATAGCCCACAGAAACCAGAATGTGCCGAATCACGTTGACGCCGGAGGCACAATAACTCCACAGACGTTTGTGCTGTAAGCCAGAGGCACATCTGCTGGTGTTTGCGCTGCAGAGACATTCCTGCCCTCTGGAGACAAAATTCTTTGTTTTTTCCTTTTTCAAAACAGGGTCTGGCTGTGTAGTCCATACTGGCCTTGAACTCACTCTGTAGCTCAGGCTGGCTTGGAATTCTTAGTGATATTCCTGCTCAAGAGTGTTGAGACTGGGGGCCCGGGACTTGGCTCAGTGGCGTTGCTCCTGCCTGGCAAGCACAGAGTCTTGAGTTTGATTCCCAGTATGAGAAAAGAGTGCTGAAATTACAGGCGTGCATAGCACATCCGACGCAGGACTAAATTTCAAAGTAAGCTCAAGGCTAAGCCATGTGTCTCTGGCTGTGTGGATTTAGTGCCAGATGCAGAGGACAAAGGAATCCTCTCTCCCTACCTATAATGGAGAATCTTCCTGCCTACGCCAAGGCCAGCCGCTTTCTCTCCCATAGAGCCTGTATTCCTTCCGATGACTTCCAAAAGATTGGATTCCAAGACAAGACAGCTGCCTTTGGCATCTGTTAATGACCTTGGATTTGACCCTTTCATGGGTCAAGTTTCAGGGGCCTGAGGGCTATAAGCTCAAAGAACCTAGAATGTCCTCTAAAGCCAGGGGGACTTTCTGGCAGGGTCTCAAAGTATGTAAACAAATGCTAGGAGCAGATAGGGACTTGGATGGGGCGGCTTCATTCCAGAAACAAGGATGAGCAAGAACAGGTCCTTGGAGGGATGTTGTCCAGGGGATGAGCAGGTAAAGGGGACAAGGCCTCGCTAGGGAGATCAAGGGTTAGCACGTGAGCTGTGGGAAAACGGTCCATGAGTGGGGGAAGCCTGCCCGGTGTATCATTCCACTTGGGTGAAGTTCAAGGGAAGGAAAACTGATGGTGATGATAGAACCCAAAGTAATGGCTACTTAGGGGGTGGGTCTGTCTTGTGAAAGACTTGAGGCAGGGTGCCACATGCTGGGTGGTGGCCTTGTAAGCCTATAGATAAAGTGCCACCCCACTGTGTCCCGTTACACAGTGCTGTTTTGTAGAGATTTCGAGGCTAGGAGATAGGAGAAGGAGGCAGGAAGTGAACAGGAAAGAGTTGAGGGCACTGACGGGTGTGTCCAGGAGTGGCTTCAGGGACAAAGCACGGCCTGCAGGACTTGAAGATGACACCCCGAGGTGTCTCTCTCGGGCTCACTTCCTGATGTGTTTTAAATTTTCCGCTCTGCTGTATTTCTACACTTATAACTGTTTGTAGAAGCTGGCAGTTTTCTGACTAAAGAAAAAGAAATCTTGAGAACAATCTGAATTGTAAGTATTCAGCCGGAGGAGGGTAACCAACTGCCAGAGGAATCTTACTGTGCTCTCTTGTCTGGTGACCGTCCACCTAACAGCGTCCAGGATGTTTTCTGTGTGTTCTTCAGGAATAGAAATGGAAGAAGCTTTAGAATCGCAGCTTTTATCCTGACCTAAGAACTGTCCAGATATGCTCCCCGTGACCTGCTGTGCCAAGTGCTAGCATAGAAGTGGGGCTAGGAGTGTCAGTAAGACACAACATGTCTGCAGGGAGCTGTGGTTTGGCGGACCTGGGGTGTGGGACAGTTTTTAGGTACAGTGGGGTCCAGAAGTAGCTGAAGGATTCACAAGGGCACAAATGAGAGGAGAGGAGATTGTGATGAAGAAAACCAGAGGTCTATAACGGGTTGTGTAAACCGAGTTTATAAAGCTAACCCAGCTTGTAAGCGTTTGACTAAACGGTTGAGAGAGAGATGGAGAGACAGGTATATCAGGCGTGTGCTGGTACCATGATGAGCAGGAAGCCCCTGGTATTGCTGGAGCCAGGGCTGGAGGTTGGGTGTCAGAGGGAGGGCCGAGTTAAGCAGCAGAGAGGGAGATGTGCAGAACATGTGTGTCAAGGTCTAAGCCAAGGGTGAATTCAGGAGGTGGGGGAGGTGGGTGGGGCATGGCAGCTTGTGCTCAGTATCACGTGGTGCCAGTGTTGAAGTCTTAGCCCTCTGAGCCTTGCAGCTCTAGTGCTTCCTGTTGGTAAAGAGGCAGTGGGTTTGGTGCTGAGTTTAGATCCAGCTCTGTCTCTTACATAATGATGTACAACCTTGGACAGAGACAAAGGACTTAACCTTCCTGCAAATGTCATTCAAGAAGTGAGAGTAGTATGGACTGGTCTGAATGTCTGGGAAGATCACGTGATGGGTTGTATTTTACCTACTGCCTGACAGAGACAGGCACCAAATACAGGGCAGCTGCCCTGCTGCCTTACAAGCCACTGGGGTTGGGAGATGTCAAGGAAAGACTGAAGAGGTGAGGAGGTGGGCCTAGCCGGGAAAGCCTGTTTTGTCTGTGGCCCTGGGTGAACACTACCCAGGCCTGGCGGCCCTTCCTGTTGGTAAAGGCAAGGGCTTCAGAGCTCCTCATCCAGTGTGCCCATCCTGAGTGACCTTGAATTGTGAGAGTCCCCCAGGACAGAAGCTGTGCTCCCAAGCTGGAGGGAAGTTTGGTGCGCAGTTGCTGACAGGGTGTTCCTTTCCTTCCCGCGGGGCGGGCAGATCTGCTACACTGGAAATGGCTGAAGTCCTTACACTAGGCTTCTGGTGGCTTTGGCTGTTTGAGGTTGAGTCCACGTCCTCCACAGCGGTGCTCTGCAGATGCAAGGGTGCTGAAGTGCAGAGGAGGTGGGGGCTGTGTCAACCCTGTGCCATTCCTGACTTCAGATAGGAAGACGAGGAGGGAGCCTTTTTCCCTTTAAGAAGAGACCTTTCAAAGTAGGCAAAGCTTCTTTAGTTCTTGTCCCCCCCCCCCGCCCCCACTTATTTTCTCTGCCTTTGGTCACAAAACCACTACTGAATTCTGCAGTAGTTTGTTTTTTTGAGACAGGGTCTTGCTTTGTAGTTCAGGCTGGGCCTGAGCTCAGCCTCAAACTCATATCACTGCAATCCTCTTGTCTCTGCCTCCCGAGTGCTGGGATTATAGGCCTGAGCCACCACGCCTGGCACTGTGGTATGTGGTACTGATTGCTCTTGGGGAATGAGTCTCCATGTCCAGTATAGGTATGTGGTTACCGGGGATCAAACCGGGCCCTTGCACTTGCAAGATAGGTGCCAGAACCACTGAGCTAAATCCCCGGCCCCTCTGCAGTAGTTTTAAGTATCTTTTCTGGTGCCCTCTCTTCCAGGATGACTGATACTGTGTGGAAGACACACACCTGTGTAGGCAGTGCCCCTCTCCAGTATTTTAGCAGTAGGCTTTTTGCATGGACTCAGCACAGTGAAGTCCGCGGTCTTCTGCAGAGTCAGAGCGCACATCTGCCCTTTTGTCCTGTTGCATGCCTCCCCTTTGTAGTAGTCACTTCTTTTTTTGGTGCTGGGGCTTGAATTCAGGGCCTTGCACATGTTAAGACTGCGTTCTACCACTAGACTACACCCTACACTGCCTGTCAGCCATTTCTTTTTGTGACAGGCAAATGAGCCAACATGTGGTTCTTCCCTGAGGTCACATGTGGCTCACTGGCCAGCAGGTCTAGAACTGATGTCACTGGGTAGTTCTCTTTGCTGCTTCACCGGCTCCTGGCTGGACTCTGTCCCATTTCCTGGACTGTCCTCCTCACATGGTGCTGTCCAGAGGATCCGATCCCAGTTCCCAGGCAGCAGTTCCTGCCTCTCGGCTTCAGAGGCTGCCTCTCTTCCTCGTGCTTCTCTCAGCTCCGTTGTGCCCTTGCACTGCTCAGCCCTTTCTGTGCCCAACCGTGCTTCTTCCTCTGAGACTTACCGTTTAGACATACATCGCATAGAATGCTGTTGTCTTGTCCTGTGTGACACTGTCTCATTTGCCTACAGATGTCGTTGTTTCTCAGTGTCCAGTGATAGAAGACTCACGGTTGGCTGCAGTACCAGACTGGTTGACATGTGCCATTGCCTTCTGGTAAAGCCTGGGCAAGACACTTGTGATTTTCCATGGGACAAAAATGTAGGAATTAGACGACCTCACTCAAGTTTCATTGAGTTCTAGAATGTTTCCAGCTTTTCCCCATTGTTTTAGTAACTGGCCTCGTATGCTAGTTTAAGTACAGTGGAGTCAGTGATCTTCGATGGACTGAGAGAATGAGCATCCAGACCTTTCGTCCAGGAAGTAACTTGCTGCTTACAGTGCGTCACAGCTAGTGGGAAAAGATGCTTCTAAAGGAAAGTGGGCAGAGAACATCTGTGACTGTGTGCCCTTATGCCTGCGTGTGTGTCTTGCATGTGTATCATGGCTGTGCCTGTAGTGTTGTAGAGTAAATGTTTAGTGTGCACAATATACTGTATGCAGCTAAAACATTCTAGAGTAGAATTTGTATATGCTATAGTATTTGTAAATAAAAGCAGTAAACTTTTCTTCTAGAGACTGCCATACAGATTTCTTATTTTTAAGTTTTCCATTTGAGAGCCTTCAAACACTAATAACACACATTTTTTTGCTGGAAGGAAACTTCAGGTCACAGCCAGGTAAGATCTTAGAGGATGCTGCCGTGCCACATTTTATTGTTTGGTTTTGTCCCTTGGTGGTGTAATTTCTTCCTCTTTTCTCTCTTCTTTGTAGTCAGAAAATGGGTAAGAAGAGCCGAGTAAAGACTCAGAAGTCAGGCACCGGGGCGACAGCCAGTGTGTCTCCGAAGGAAATTTTGAACCTGACCAGTGAACTGCTGCAGAGTGAGTGCTGTTTGCATCCCACCAGGATCAGGCTCCATGGGACCCGAGCACATGAGATGGCTTTGTTCTGCTCCTGGCTGTGGCTGTGTGACCCGGTGGAGATGGGGTGCCACTGTGCGCTGAGACATGGGACTGTTGCATGCAGGGCTCCTGTGTCTCAGCCAGCAGTCTGGTGTCTTTAGGGGGCTGAGGCTGTGTGAACCCACTGCCCTCTAAGGCCCTGTTCCTGTCAGCGAACATAGATAACCATCTTTAGGGCTGTAGCTGGGCATGATGAGGGAGCTTGGGAACCCTGCATGTAACAGTGCAGCGCCCCAGGGCCGGCAAGCCCAACCTACTGCTCCGGGAGTAGCCTCCAGGGTGGCTCACCCTATTCCTGGTGGTTATGTAATAGTAATCTGATTTCACATGCTGAAGTCTGACAGCTCTTGCTTCAAGGAAATGAAGTACCTAAAGTGCCTAACCTTGCTTTAGTAAGTTGATGTAATTTGGTAACTTTTTAAAATCATGAGTTTAAATTGGTGCTGTTTAGCTGTGATCATTCTATTAACCTTTGCCCCTTGTGTTTAGCTTTTGTGACAGCTAAACCTCCAGTAAAGTTTAGGTTTTCTCCACTGAGAGAGAGCAGGCAGCAGCCAAGTCAGGATCAGTTCTGCCTGTGACCCTGGGGCCCGCAGAGTTCTTCACCTTGCCGGGAGCCAGAGGCAGCTTTCCAGTGGGGCTGTAATCAGGGCCTGTGGCCAGAAGAATGAAGTCAGACTGGTTAACCTGAAAACTAGGGGTCAGCACATAAGCAGCTCCTGTTAATTATTTGCCACATCTTCTTTTCCTCACAGGACAGAGGAAGGCATGAGGTTGAGCAAGAGCGCGGGAAGGGGGTCTCCCTCTTTGAGTTGGTGTGATGTTTGATAAGGAAGGAGCTTCAGAAAAGCAGGGGCCAGGGCCCACACTCCAAAACAACCAGCTCCTGTCTGGGATACTCGTCTTTTGGGTCAGGTCTGACAGCAGACTCTTAGCTTCTTTTTTAGCAGCATTGATGCTGTCTCTTTTGGAACTCCCCCAGAATGCTTAATATAGTGCTGGACACATGGATGTGAAATGTCTGTTGACTAATTGTCCTTATGTCCAATTTAACTGGTTTCTTTAGAGAGCCATTGTTAGGGCTCCTGCCTTAAAAGATTACCTTCTTTTTACCACCTAGAAGAATTCTAGGGAGACATTTCATTTTAGCTCAGCTTTTTAGACTTTACCTGTTTACAAATCTGTTCTGCGGAAAAGCAGGCAGAGTAGGTTGGATAGGAGTAGGCTCTCACAGGTGTAGAAGGCCGGGTCACAGCCTAATAGGGCACTGGTAGGTTTCAGAGGATTACGAGTTTTGGAAAGTATATGCACTTTATACTTTAACATTGCGTCTTTACATCCATGGCAGAGTTAACTCTGCCCTGTAAACCTGAGCCAGTGAGTACAAATCCTTCTCCTGTGTGGCCTGGAGGGTCAGGATAAAGGAGAGGAAGATCTCAGACCTTGGCTCTTCTGTTACAGAATGTAGCAGTCCCGCGCCCAGCCCAGGGAAAGAATGGGAAGAGTATGTGCAGATCCGGTCTCTGGTTGAGAAAATACGGAAGAAGCAAAAAGGTAAAATTGGTGGAATGACCATTTTGTAATGATGTCATGTGGAAGTGTGGTGGGGCTGGGGTATTGTGAGCAGGAAAGGTCCCACCTGGCCCCTGCCTGTCTGTAGAAAGGCTCCTGGGACAGGAGAGTGAGGCCTGGGAGGCTGTTGGGGCCATGCCTGTTTCTGAGTCCAAAGGGTGAAAGTGTTGAGCTTTAGAAGACAGTGTTTGCATGGGGGGACACTAAGCTTGATTTATATTTTATGAACTATTTATTTAAATCTTGTTTTCATACTGTGTTTCTTCAGCATTTCAAAACAGTGTATTATGCTGCCTGTGGCCAACACACAAATACGTGCTGCTTGGCTTGTCTTACGTGCATTTATGATTAGCACATCAGCACATCTTGATTAGCTAAGAGATGGAGTTGTGTTTCTCTGGGGTGTGTTTTGTAGCCATTGTACTTATCCTCAGCCAGGCTGGCAGCAGGGCAGCAGGGCAACAGGGCTCAGCGTCAGTCTGCTAAGCACTTGTGCTCTGTAAGGTTACAGAGTGAGGGTGGTGTACAGAGCCTCACAGGAGGAGTGTGTCCTCGGACTCACTTGGGAGCAGCATTGGAAAGGATGAGAAAACCCTGTGTAGACTCCCTTTCTTCTGTCATGGAGGCAGTCAGCACAGGGCTGTTTTTGTTTGCTCCCTAACTTACAGGTCTGTTGCTGTCCGTGCCCATCTGTAACCTCGTGGTCTTCAGCTTGGGTGGTGTCAGACTCTAGGTGATGGATAGGTCCCTCCATCAGTTGTTATTTGCACGAGGTCAGGTGTCACCAGCCTTTTGTTTGCCTGGGCTCCACTGGAGAGGCAGAGTCATCGCAGGCCACCTATAAAAGACACAATATAGTTAACATATAAGTAAGATTTTACATTATTTTAGTTGTTATTATAACTATTTTTTTCCATAAAGGACAAGCAGCCTGTGGGCTACAGGTTGGACATGTGTGTACTAGATTGTAGACAGTGGTGATTCCCTAACTAGATCAACAGCCAAAATATGTTTTTCTATTCCAAGTTTCTCCTCTGAGTAGATAGTGTTTTCTGAGGCTGACACCAAAGTTAGCACATTCCTTAACTTCCCTGAGGTCAGAGCAAATTCTGACGTAGTGTGTATCCAGGTCAAGGCTGCTGTCTTCTTCAGCAACACCTCTGCCTGTCTGGCACAGTCCAGCAGTATTGGGGCCCTTTTTTCATGTTCATGTAGTGCCTGTTCCTCCCCCAACTCTTTTTTTTTTTTGCAGTACTGCAGATTGAACTCATGACTTTGTGCTTGTTGGGCAGACGCAGTATCTCTCCCCTTTTAATAATCAGAACACAGTTTGTTTTCCTGTGTGTGACTGTTCATCTTTTTTAATATTTCCAACATATTGAAAAGTTTAGAAGATAATAAGGCATGTACCTGAGAATGTACTACCCGGATTGACATGTGCCGGAGTTGTGATGGTTCAGGTTCTCCTTCCTTCTTCCCTCCCTCCCTTCCTTTCCTTTCTTCCTTCCTTCCTTCCTTCCTTGTTTCCTTCCTTCCTTCCTGCCTGCCTTCCTATCTCCTCTTCCCGCCCTCAGTCCTTTGTACAGTTTTAGTGTCTGTTTCCAAATGAGAAAGCACAGGTATAGCTGTAGTCCTGGCTCCATGTCTTTGCCCCCTTCCTGGGGAGTGTTCTCTGCACTGTGAATGCTTTTCTCCTCCATAACCTCGTTAGACTACAAGACAGACATAACTGTGTAAGCTTGTGTAAGACATGCACAATGTCATACTTAGTTGATTTTTAAAAAAGCAGTTTCTGTTTGATGTTGCACTTGCACTGACACCCGTAGCTCTGGCTTGTTTAGACTGTCATACTGTGTCCTGTCTAGAGCTCCACAGTTTATGCTCTCGGCATCAGAGCTATAGAGCTTTCTCATCCTTTCCCAGGTCTCCAGTGCAGATGTCTCAGCAGTGGCTTTTATTTTCAATGGGGATTTGTCAAGGCCAGTGTGAATGTGAGACACAGTGTTTAGACTGTGAAAAAGAAAGCTGCTCTGAGATCACACTAGCGGTAATGGAGGCTTTTCTCTCCTTGCCGTCGTGTTATCTAAGGTGCTCATGTTCAGTACATCCCTCAGTAAGTACCAGGATGTACTCCCTGTAATTGCCCAGGGCATGGGGCTTTAACCCTCTTTCCTGTACTGTGACTGTCTGGTTATAAAATTTGCTGATTTCAAGATTGGAGTGCTAAGACTAGTCCCAGAGTGCGTGTGCTCTGCTTTTATTTTCTGAGAGCTCTGTGAATGACATGTGTCCTAAAAGTAGCTCTTGTTTTCCAAACATGGATAATATAGGTCTGTCTGTTACTTTTGATGGAAAAAGAGAAGATTACTTTCCTGATCTAATGAAATGGGCCTCTGAAAATGGGGCCTCTGTCGAGGGTTTTGAAATGGTTAACTTCAAAGAAGAGGGCTTTGGTTTGAGAGCAACAAGAGACATCAAGGTGAGTTTATAAATGGTTGGTCTGAGGGGTCTGAGTGTGCTTGAAATGTGTGTGGTATTGAGGGCTACATTGGGGCAGATGCCCTGGCCCTGTGGAGAGCCTCATGGCGCAGGGGCAGAGGCCCTTGCCTGTGGGCCAACAGCCCTGCCAGCTCAGCCTCCTGGGGAACTGCATGGTAACTCGGCCTCACCAAACAGGCTTACAAGGCCCAGCTCTGCAGGAGACCACAGAACACGCCACACGGTTCTGGGAAAGAGCGTGTGCACGCTCCTGTGTGGGTGGGGGGTGGCCATGTTGAGGGTGCACCCAGTGTGCCAGAGACCCCGGGCGTGAGTGGTGCGAACATTGCCCACCCAGTCAGCCTCTTCCCAGGGAGATGCTGTGTCTGGCTGCAGCCTTCTTTTCGAGAGAGAACAAAGTGGCCAACTTCCTGGCCCCTCCTGCCGCTCTCTGCCTCCTTTTCTGCTGAGGAAAGCTCCAGCCAGTGGTGGGTTTGGGAGAAGGCTATAGGTGTGCCATCTTCTGGTGGGAGCTGGCTGCTCTGCATCTTGCACCCTGCAGGCCTGGGACTCAGCGCCTCATCTGATGTGGGATGCGGTAGGTGACCCACCCCCTGTACTTGAGTTTCCCTCAGGAGGGGGTTGTGTGTGCCCCTCCCATGCAGCAGCGTTCCTGGTAACATTACAGTTAGCCTTTGTTGGTAGCTGCTAAAGCCTGCACTGCTTGTTACATAGCTGCAGTGTTGGTAGAACTTTATTTGTTATCATAATAGATTTCCAGAAAGCCCAAGTTTCTTCCTTCATGATGCTTATAATCTGTAGCAAGTGATAAGCCATGTAAAAATAACTGAAAAGGTGGAGTATGGTAAAGACAGGACGTCACCTGTTCCTGTCTCATCAGGCCAAAGTCTCACTGTGTGGTTGCTGCCCCAGACACCTTAGCTGTGGTCTGTCTCACCTAAGCACTTTCCCCTGGGGGTGCATGTGGCTGAAACAACTTTTACGGTCCTGGAGGCTGGGAAGTGAGAGACTAAGGTGCCAGCTTGCTCTGTCCCCTCGAAAGCTCCCTGGGTCTGCAGAAATCATGTGCATGCTCTGTGCCTACGGCTGTATGTGATGGCGAGGGCAGCTGCATACATAGGCATTGTATCAGAGAGGAACTAGTGAGCCCCAGCATGCCTGTGGGCCAGTCCTTTGAGATGGGGGGTTAGCTCTAGCCTCAGAACCCCAACATGGGGCAGTCCACACCGACAAACTAAGGTTTTGTTGGGGGTAGAAGTTGTTTTGCTTTGTTCTTAGTACTTGAAATATAAATATAAAATATGACAAAGAAGAAAGTGGACAGTATTTGTACTGCACTCCAAATGTTATTCAGTTTGCTTCTAATTAAAGTTGAAAGTCCTTTATTGTTTACATTTCCAGTATAGTTATCTAGTATATGCACTTTCCAGTTGTTTGACTGCAAATAGAATTTTGAACTTTTTTTTTTTTTTTTGGTGAAATCAAGGATCAAACTCAGGAGGACCTTGTGCTTGCCAGGCAGGTGCAGCACCATTGAGCTGCTACCCGGCCCTGCAAATAGGATTTTAAGCTGTGCTTTTGCTGTGTAATATTAATATAAATGATTAAATTTTAAAATAAAGCTTAGAAAATATGTGCTGATAACCTTAGGTTATATTCTGTCATTAAATATCTGGTTATAGGATAGGATTGAAAATTGTAACATATTTTGATGATTTATTGTTTTCTTATTTTTCTTTTCCTCTAGGCAGAAGAATTGTTTTTATGGGTTCCACGAAAATTACTAATGACTGTTGAATCTGCTAAAAATTCAGTATTGGGTGAGAATGATTTCTGATTGTTTAAGGCAAAGTATAAATGATAGAAATCTAAAATTCCATTTTTAGTGCTAAGTACTGTATATAATTTTCTGAACTGAAATAGTGCTTCAAACATATATTAAATTTGTCCCATTTTATATCTAAATAAAGATGCAAATGACCTTAGCTATTAACAGGACTTTTTACTACAATTTCATATATATTTTGAGTGATTGCTTTCTAAAGAAGTCTGTGCAACTTACACTGCTGACTTCTGGGTTAATTCAGGGCCCTTATATTCTCAAGACCGAATTCTCCAAGCCATGGGAAATATCGCACTGGCCTTTCACCTACTGTGTGAGCGGGCCAGCCCCGGCTCCTTCTGGCTGCCCTACATCCAGACCCTGCCCAGGGAGTACGACACTCCTCTCTACTTTGAAGAAGAGGAAGTTCGGTGTCTTCAGTCAACACAAGCGATCCACGATGTCTTCAGCCAGTATAAAAACACAGCGCGGCAGTATGCCTATTTCTATAAAGTTATCCAGGTGAGGAGGTGGGGGGAGGGGAAACTGCATGTGTGCTCTGTTTGACACTTGCTGAAACTTTGCTTTGTAAATGAAAAGGTATCCAAGTACATGCCCATGTTCCTGCTTTTACAAACCTGACTGTGATACAGTTTTGAATCTGTCTGGCTTCATCCGTGCCCAGTGTTAAGACAAACAGCAGATGTTCCTGAGCTTCTAAAGTCACTAAGCTTTTTGAATACAGAAGATTATAATGAATCTTTAAAAGCTCTAAAGTATATTTAGTGCAAAAAAAAATGTTCAGTGTAAAGTTTCCAAGAAAGTGAAAATCCATTTTTGGATTTCTCTTATATGTGTTAATTGTAAAATGTTGATAATTTAGAAAATTGTAAATATCTGTTTTTCAGAGTGTACTGTATATTTTCATTAAATCTAGGCGAAGGCATCATAGGAGACTCTAGGAGGTTCTGACCATGTGAATTGCCTGTGATGACGCTTGCCCATGTTCGGCGGTTCAGCCACCTTTTTGTGTGTCAGCTCACAGAGGTGGAAGGTTCAGGGCCAGTGCTGAGCAGCGCAGAACTGGCTGGGTGTGTGCACTGCCCGGAATCAGCCCCGGGCAGCTGGGGCCTGGTCCATGCTGAGAGAAATGGGCACAGCTTGCCACCTTTCACTTTTCTTGGGCAACCTGACAACTGGAACAGGCTGATATGGTTGTTTCTGAAACAATCTGTCGATACTGTGTTTTATCATAAGAAGAGCAGTCTCTCGTATTGCTGCAGTTGTACTATCTCCATTCACTGTTTTAGCTTTACTGCGTGCTTTCTGCACCCAGATATTACACTCAGAGCATTATGCTCCAAACTACATGCTCCAAATGTGTCAAAACTGATGACTCTTGTTTTCAAGTACAAATCACTTTGCTTTTCCAATCCTTAAACCTTGGGAAGTCATTAAGATTGATCGGAGCATATACATAGCTCTCAGTTAGGTTTGCTTAATTTAAAACTGTTAATAGAGCCAAGTCAAAACGTGGTGTCTGCACGTAGTGAGCGCTGCAGTCTGAGGTCCATTGTGCCTCTTAGTGACCAAAAGGCCTGTGCCTTATCTTAGTTCTCAGCTGTGTGTGCTTAATGACTAAAAGTAAAGCTGATGTAGCAGGTCAACATTTTTGTCGTTTCCTATTGTTTGATAACAGACTACAAGTTAGCTCTTCTCGCTGTGTTTCCAAGACTGGGCTGGTTTTAGCTGGTAATTGCTGGTCAGCTCCCCTGAGAGGAGCTTGTTCTGCTGTCTGGCTGGGAGTGCTAGGTCAGGGTGATCCTGGATAGTTCTTTGCATTCCGTTTATTTTTTATTCATATTGACCAGGTTGTGCAGCTTTGTCTCAGAATTTGATGAGACTTTACATAGCTGAAGTATGAGTCACTGAGGTATTTTCTTCATATAGGTGGAACAAATTTTTGTCAGGGTAAGAGCCAGGTCTCTTAACTCCCTGAAATAAACCTTTCTCTTAGCTGATACTGCAGTGACTGAGTTATTCCACATTCTGTGTAGTCAATAGTACCATTGTGTGTATCTCAGGCCTTCGTGAACACTTGGAAAGTTAAGTTTTCCAAATGTAATAATATTTTCACATGATTCAATTTATGTGACTCATGCATTGTATCTTTTTTTTTTTTTTTTGAGACAAGGCCTTGCTTTGTACTCTAGGCTGGCCCCAAACTCTCTGTGTGTAGCCAGGCCAACTTTGACTCACAGCAATCCTCCTGCCTCTGCTTCCTGAGGGCTGGGGTTACAGGTGTGAGCCACCACGCCAGGCATTGTAGTATGTGCTTACTGGGTATTGAACTCAGGACTTTGCATGTGCCAGGTAGTTGCTGGAACCACTGAGCTAAATCCCCGCCTCCCGTGCATTATATCTTTTTAAAAATGAGTACTATGTATTCTTTTAGATATATATGTTTTTATTGGTTTTACAGAATATCAAGTTCCGTTCTGGTATTTTCACGCATGCATATTTTGACCATATCCATGCTCCCATTTTCTTTCCTTATACCCTCTGTCCAAATTCTCCTCTTTCTCTTTTTCTAGTCTAATAGTCTGCTTTTTCTGGGTAGCTATATTCTTCAAGCCTAAAAGGATCTTTTTAAAGCAATTAATCCTCTTTGTGGAAAAATTTAAAAATTTAATCAATGAATGTGGAACAAGGCAGAATTACTAAGGAATCAGATGTTGGCTTTTTTGTGCAGTTAAGCCAATCTGAGGATTTGATAAGTTGTGAGCTAGAATCAGATTGGATATTTTTCTGTCATAAACACTGAACTGAGGAGAGAGTAAAGAGGGACTGTGGTCATGTCAGAAGCCTCTTTTATGACTCTTGGTCGGGGAGCTTAGAGGGCTGTGACAGTGTTTGGGACACTGAATGTTGTGCTGGGGAGGGAGGTGTCACTGCCCCCACTCTGGGAAAGCTGCTCCTCTTCCGGTGGTGTAAAAGGCCCCGCAACAGAGTTGCCCGTGTGTAGGTATTGAGCAGAGTGTGTCAGAACCTGCCAGCCTTTGGAATTCGACATTGCTGCTTCTCAAAGTGGAACCCAAGCCCGCAACACTGTGTTACTTTCCTGCTCCAAGAGTATCACAGCTGCATGTGTGACTTCGAGAATGCGGTTTAGATGACTTTTTTAACCTATCTTTGGGGGGGGGGTGGTATTGGGAACTGAACTCAGGACCTTATGCTTGCAAGGCAAGCTTGGCACCACTGAGCTATGTCCCCAGCCCACCCTACTATCCTAAAAACCTACAATTACAAGACTGATTTCAGAGCTGTTTGACGTAGAAAGGACATAAATACAGAGAGACGAACACTGAGCAAATGTATGCCAAGCTGTGCGGGTGTGGAGTGACCAGTCCCAGGAGCCCCTGGGTACTAGAGGTTATTGAGCGTATGGTAGGTGGCTGCTTCTTGGGGTAGCTGGGCTCTTCCTGGCTCGGACATCTGAGCGATGGCAGGAAGGCCTCGGTCTGAGTGTGCTGCAGAAGAATGGTGGCTGGTGGCAGGTGACTGCCCTGGCAGAGACCAGGGTGGCCAGGTGGAAAGGGCCTCACAGTTAGACAGGCTGGGGTTGAAATCCTGATCCATGGTTCACATGGTATTCAGTGTAATGTAGAATTAATTGCCTTCCTTCTCGGAGTATATTTCCTAATCTGTAAGATAAAAATTTAAGTCCAGTTTTTAATGTATATAAAAGATGTCAGCCTCACCGTGTTGTGTAGCATCTGTTGTGCCTCACACAGACCAGGGTCCGGCACCTGCCGCTGCAGCTGATGAACCCTTGGGGAACTCTGAGGACACCGGGGTGCACTAAGGGGGCAGAAGTTGAGCCCTTTCTGCGTGGCTGAGCACTGCGGCATGTTGGGCCGGTGTCATGCCTCCTGGCCTCGCTGGACAGTGGGTCGAAGCAGCGCCACTCAGAGGGCTGACCTGTGAGCCCTTCTGCACTGTACCTGGCACCCAGGACTCGCCATAGACGTGCTGTTGGTATCTGGTTTGTGTTCGATTGTCTGGTTCCTGTTTCAAGTGGCCCCTCCCTGGACGCCATAACCTCTCTCCTAGAGGCTCCCAGTGCCAGGATGACGAAGAGCCCTCCTGCAGGGTGACGGGCTGTGCCCTGCGATCCGGATTGTCTCCAAGTCTCGTTTTGTGTGGTTGAGTTTGGGATTTGGGTTTTTAAACCTTAAAACTTCATTTGGATACTAAGGTTTCCTGTGGTATAAGATCCTGCTGATAGACATGCCATCGTGTGGGATTGGCACTGAAGGATGACTGCTGCAGACACTAGGGGAGGCTGCCGGGCACTGGAAGGCATGGTGCTGACTGCCTGCCGCTTTTTCAGAAGTGAATGCAACCATTGCTAACACTTGCAATGTAGGAAGAGGAGGGGGTGTTCACCCCAAGTACACATGTCATGCTTTGGTGGGAAGTGTCCTGGGCAGCATTTCGATGGAGTGCTGCTAGCACGGGAGCTCCAGGTTTCCGACTGCTCTTCCTGGAGCCTCTCACTGGAATGCTGATCGCTGCCTGGCGCTAACATGCGGCACCTGCTGGCAGAAAGCTGTATTGCAGCTTGGTGGGTGAGGCGCTTTAACACTGGGAGAAATTGTGGCTAATCCAAATGTGCTGGAGAGGACTGGTGTGGATTGAGAGCCCTACAGGGAGGTAAAATTTCCTGTGAAATGGGCCAGAGAAGAAGAGGACAAATGGGGGAAGGAAGAAGCTGGCATTCAAAGCTAATGCAAAGCCTTGAGTCCAAGAGATGTCCCTAGCAGATCACATACCCAGGGTCAACTGCCCATTAGGACTTCTGCCTGGCAACCTAGGACCAAACCTGTGGTGGAATCAGTGGGCACGAAGGATTTGGCTTGAGCCCAACTTGGAAATAGTATAGCTATGTGAAACTGAAGCAAATCCTCTCAGATTTTCATTGACAACACAATGGAATGCTAGTGCAAGCTTTTTCACCCTGGCTATGGTTTGTATCTGGATTCCCCCAAAGCTGCAAACACTCATAGCTGGGGCTTTTGGAAGGTGGCTGGATCAGGGAGTGTGACGCTTAGCCGTGGACGAGTCCACTGGCGAGTTTATAGTTGTAAGTGATTGGGGAAGTGAAGCCTGGTGGGGGAGGCGGTCACTGGCCTTGGCCTGGTCAGTTTTATCTCCCTCCTTCCTCTCAGATCTCCCTCTTCTTCCTGCCAGCATTCCTTCAGCCTTGGAGCCTCCTGGCTGGACTGAAATCTACAGACTGTGAACCAAAACAAATCTCTCCACTGAGTTGTGTGACAGGTTCAGGCTTAGTGTGTCTCAGTTATGAGGAAATGGCCAAGGCGACCCCTGTGGGTGAAAAAGAAATTAACAGGTCCCAAGCAGGAGCCCTTTGTTTGATGGATAGATATCCAGTCAGTCCCATCTTACAGGTCAGAGGCCACAGCATAGGTTATCTGCCTGTCCTCAGATTAAGATTATCTTAGGGACAAGCACAGTTTTTGTTTGTTTTGAAGATTGAATATGCTGCTTTTTTCCTTTTCTTTTTTTTTTTTTTTTTTGAGACTTTGTAGTTCAGGCTGACCCTGAACTCACTATGTAGCCCAGGTGAACCTGGAACTCACAGCATTCCTCTTGCCTCTGCCTCCCGAGTGCTGGGATTACAGGCGTGAGCCACCATGCCTGGCATTGTGGTGTGTGATACTGATTGCTGCTGGGCATGAGTCTCTATGCCCAGCACTATTGTATGTGGTTACCCAGGATTGAACCGAGGCCCTCGCGCTTGCAAGGCAGGCACCAGAACAACTGGGCTAAATCCCCTGCTGTTAATATGCCGCTTTTGAAAGTAAACACAAGTACCCACAATTTAACAGAAGAGAATCATATCTATAAAAGAATTATGACTGTTTTAATTCACACCTTCGCTTGTCACACCTTGCTTACGTTTTCTCTTTTGCACTAATTGTGCATCTGAAGCACAGGGGAAAGGATGTCATGAACAGACTCCTAGTGGACAGACAGTGCATTAATTGCTGTGAATTTCATTTCAAGCCAAGTTTCTATTTAGCAAGCTTCTACTTCCCTGTCTGGTGCTGGGACGGAGCGTGGTGATCTTGAATTGGCTGTCTTCCTTGAGCAGGCAGCTTCTCCTCCGCAGCAGGGCTGCAGAGGTAGAAGAGATAAACAGCAGTGTTCACAGCCTCTGTGGCTGCTGCCACAGCCTGCATCTGAAAACAGGGCCTGCCTGACTGCCAGGAGGTGAAAGATGTAACTTGTGGTTTTTGGCATCCCGTAGCAGGTGTGACTCAAAACCAACAGTTCCTTCTGCCATTTTCCACCACTGTACTCTCAACAACAGCCACACATGGATAGCTCAAGATGTGAATTTCCAGAGATGTATTTAGCCTGTGTTTTCATAGAGCTGTCGTCTCTGTATAGAAATCCAGTAGTACAGAAGGCCTTCAGAACATGCACCAAATTAGATTAAAAACCTGTAGGCCCAGCTTACAGTAATCCCCTTATCCTCGGAGGATACTTCCCAAAACTAGATGCCTGCAGCTGCCCTCTTTATACCAGGAGTGTTCCAATCATGCACACCTGTGATAAAGCTTATTCATAAATTAGGTACAATATGAAATTAATAATGAAGCAGGAGAGTTCTAAAATTGCCAGCATCACAGTTCTTTGCTTTGGAGTGATTATTGAGTAAGAACACAAGCGCGGAAGTACTGTGACAGTGAAGCTGGCAACCTGGACACCTAAGTCACCAATGAGTGGGTAGCGTAGGCAGTGTGGGCACATGGAGTGGAGGAACAATTTGCACCCTGGCCGAGGAGCAAGATGGCATGAGGTTTCATCATGCTCCTCGGAGCATGTAGTTTTAAAACTTAACAGTTATGCCTGGAATTTTCCATGTAATATTTTTGAACAGTAACTGGAACAGTGAAAAACAAAACAGATAAGGGAGGCTACTATACTCTGAGACTGCAGTGCCTCGAAACTCGGGGGAGAATGTCCTTGCTGTCTGGAGCTGTGCACAAGCCCAGCTGTGGCGGGATAGGTGTCCTCAGTGAGTAAGTGTGCACACGCCTCTCTGCACTTCCATCCTCCGGTGGCAGTGGACAGGAGCCCCACTCTCCACGCAGGTGTAACGGCAGACTGCCACCCCCTCAGCACCAAGCTTTTCTTATTCAGTTTCTCCTGCTTTGTTGTTTCCTTCCCATGTGGAGATCTTTGAGTCTTTCTCCTAAACAGACTAGCCAGCTCTTTCCAACTGTGACTCTTGTGTAGTCGCTAATCTCTCATTCCTCTTTAATCCAGGAGTGGTGACAGAGGACGTCTCTGTCTGTTTCCTGATTTCCCAAGGGCCAGTTTTCAGTGTTTCCCCATTTAATAGGATGCTGGTCATAAAGGCTTTTTAAAAACTATTTTCTTCAGAGTTGTTTTTTTTTTTAAACTGAATGGATGTTGGATTTTTTTTTTTTTTT